>SJOL01004844.1:181903-256117 GCA_004794785.1 Opisthorchis felineus | reverse complement strand
ACTGATTACTGGAAACAATCGATACTCCTCCAGTTCTGGCGCAGTTATTCTGTTTGTCTGGACTCCAGTGCGTGGTCTTAATAGAGCTCAGGGACCTGAACTTCGAACATCCAACACAGGAGGCTTGGGTATTACCGCCAGTCCGCCAGCTCACGCCAAGAGCACACAGAGAGATAAAAAGACTCTAGATTTGCTTTTGTAAGAAGTTCCAAATGGGGCAGAGGCATTATTCACAAATTATCTTATCTTACGCTTATACCAAGTTGAATTCGTCCCAGCCCGTCTATTTGATTAGATAAGAACGTTATTCTAGGTAAAATTGCAATATGGTTGATCCGGAAGATTTATGCCATTTGGCAAACTTGGAAAATTTCTACTTGCACTTTTGTATCGGAGCCATAATGTAATTGTCGACACTGGACTCCACCAATAATCAATTAGCACCCGTATTAGTGTTTGATTGATAGAATTCCGTGTTACCCGATTTTCAGGTTACTTTTGTGGCTTCAGCTGGAGGATGCTTGTTTTACAACTAAAATATAAAAATACTGACAGTATATGTACGACTAACTAGGCCTTATTTTGGATAAACTGATCCAAACTCTTCAAAATAACAGTTCAGAGAAGAAAATCAGACAAATTGGGATAGAAACGGTTTACGAAGGTTATAGTGACCACGGTGGTCAACACAAGAGAGACCAATACTGGGAAACACTTGTTTATTCGCCTATCTTGGAAGTTGGATTGCAAAGGTTTCATTACCAAATTAGGTGATGTCATCAATTCGCGATTGAGTGGATGACTCTCAACCCCGCACTGACGATGTCAACTCGGTTGGTGATGAAACGTTTGCAATCCAACTGCCAAGGTCAGCGACCACACCAGCAACCAAGAAGCACATCCGAACTACTTATATTTCGTAACATGGCCAAATGATAAACACGATATTTGGTCACCCCTGAGGATCAGCTTTTTTCGGGGATAGCAGTTAGGTAGTGGCTGATGAGGCTCTGGTGGACCAGCCTCTCTTTGGTTTGTTTCTTAACATCTGGGTGTTTCTTACTATATATTATCAGGTCATGAAGAGCTCCGAAGGATACCCACTTTCGCCGAACGTAATTATGTAGGACGAACCAATGGTACCACACACACAAACCAGCATTGAGCAGGCGAGCGGGGTTATCTGTATGAACCCGGAGTTATTTGCGTCGAACGACCCAGATAAATGGCCATCATAGTTCTGCAATCTTCATGGTCTAAGATGAAAAAATATTCGGATCCTATTTCGTCGTCTGGTTATTTGGGGAAATTGTTCACGTCAAACTATGGGGTTGTTTCGATATACCATTCACATCACACGGGTTAGACATTGCTCATGCTATGCCAGGACAAAAGAACAAATTCGCATTAAAGTTTCATTCTGAAAACTATTAATCAGTGGAGCATTTTCTCGGACCTTATCAAAATTTGCGTATGGTAATCTCAAATGCTATCAGTACTCGGGTCTAAGATCTCTAACCGATGTAACTTCATTATAAAAGGAATGGTTCCCGAAAATCGTCATTTGAGAACCGGATACATGAAATTCCGCAGCATTTTGACGACGGAAATGCACTCAGGTCCGCCGAAAATGCCACCTACATGGGAGCGGACTAAGTGGCGTTTTTGTGGACCTGGTACTCTTCGGAGATTCACTTATTCATGAGAGCAAAAACACTAGGTCAGTGGGTAGTATGACTTTGCACTAGAGTTTCAGAGGCAATATATATATATATATATATATATATATATATGAGAGTATTGTGACTTGTTTGTTTGTGACAGGGTTCCGGACAAAAGGTTCATCAAGGATCCCTGTCAACTCTAAATGCAAAGTTGGTAGGGATATGCATCAATTAAGCGATAGTGGTCTTTCTGGAGCACCTCATGCAGTACACCACGGGAACAGGCAAATCCAGCTGCAAGGTCAGGTGTGTTAACAAACGTCAAGACGCGCGTGGGAGATATGCCCTCTGTGAAGGTGAGGAGACCACCCACGATTAGTTGAAATTTTTACTTCATGTCTATTTCTTCTGGAGAACCTAGGGACGCCAGTGATATCGATAAGCAGGATGGATAGGTTACTGGGATAGTTGTGAAATTACATTCTCTGAATAATGGGGATCCTACTTTGAAGCGAACATTCATAGGACCAGCTTATGAAAAAAAAATAACCTGGGACTTAGGTTCATGTAAGTTGTACAAGTGTCAAACCTATAGTCAACCACTAACTTGCCAGTCTATTTACCCCGTATTCAGTGTTCAGTTCAGTAACATTGAAGGATGTTAGAAAGCTGAAAAAATAGCTATCTATTACGGCCTAGGTTTGCGATAACTCACTGTTGTCACAACAGTCAAGCAAACATGTAGCGAGGTAGACTGAAATCTCGGTGGAGATGGGAGATGTGAATAGTTACTCCTATATTAGTAAGAAATATCGCTTATCTAAGAGCTTTTTTAAACTCAATCACTTGATTTCATATCAAAAGCGATACGTTGAACAGCAATACATTCAACGGTTTTCTACCAAAAAATTTTTGAAACCGTGAATTCCGAATGGGTCCAATTTTCCTTCAGTTGACTGAATTAGATAAGCGATTATCTGTGGACTGATAACCTAAAAATAGTTGATTACCTTCACTGGGATCAATTGACAGAGACAGCTGTCAGTCTGTCTTACCCAACAGACTCAATGGGGTTTTGAACACAAAGCTGAAGTGCCCGGCTGGTCTCTACTCATTTTTTCAGCGCAGTCTGTCTTTCCCATATTGGACTTGGGCGAGCCAAAAGACATCAGCTGACTAACCTATCAGCGGGGCGATATCGATTAGGAGGTCAAATTAGGTCACTGGGCTTTCACTGTTAGCGGAAAGTGGGCGGGGGGGGAGAGGTGAGGAAATTTCATTCGCATTCACTCGAGTGGTGGTGAAACCAGTATGTATGCTGTGAGGGTGGGGTGTGTAAAGTCTGCAGACAGCACAAAGAGCTAACCCATGCAGACGGGAAATAGGTCAGGCTGGCCCACTAACTTTTTCATCCTGCCGGCTGAGCGTGAGCGACGATCATGTTTGATGGAACACACTCACTTGATGGATGAAACTGTTCGATCCGTTTAACGCTAAGATGGTTGGCCAGCCATTCCAGACCCGAGTGGCTGTACTATAGTTAGACAGTTTCCAAAATTGTACAAATTGCAGGTTAATATGCCAATCGATAGAAATGAAGGTGTACATGAAACTTTGGTTCTTCTGTGGCCGCGTTGTTTCGCGTGAAACCAAAATGGCAGTAAGTAATGGGTATATTCGTTCCCCAGTGTTATAACAAAAAGATCTTGAAAAACAGGTAATGACAATAAGTAACGGCCTTGTTTAAGTATGAACAGGCCAACAGCGAACAGAAATATGGGGAACTGGTTGTGATCTCTTCAGCCGGAAAAAAACCGAAGATACATTGAAGGTATGGAGGTAAATTAATTATTCGACTGGATTGAAGGTAGCATGACCAAAATTTTGTGGACGGTACGCACATGACCAGAAGCAGAATACGAGAAGGTTGTACCCTGATTGTTGTTGTCTACACGCACTGAAGAAACTTCATTCATTTTCCGAGACCGGTATTACCATCGAGAACAGGAATGTCAGCGACAAACAGAGGGCTGTACGGTTGTTTGGATGGATGAGACCAATTGCACCTTGTGCCCCGGGACAATGGGTCGAAATGTCCTGGCACTTTTACAGCATGTAGGAGCACCTAGATATCTCTGGTGCATTATCGGCCTGGTCGGATTAAAAGTCGAAATATGGTCGTGTAAAACTGAGAGCTGGAATCAGTGGAGATGAAAATTCGACTTTCATTTGCATTCAAAGGGTGTTGACAGGCCAGTTTTTCTCCACGGCTGTTTGCATTTGTATGAAATTTTCTTGGAGGAAAATCTCCGATCTATGGATTGATGAGCCTGGCTCCCATTCAGTAACTTTTAATTCAACTGACGGTGAGGATGCATGTGTTTAACGGTATTTATCTGGGTGTGTCAAAACCCAAAGTTCCAAGAGTAAACTTGATATCTGTGTGAGCTGGATCGAAACTGTAAGTCAGTCGGATTGATATTATCAGTGGCAATTACAAACATGTCTTCTACGTAACGACCATGTAGGGTAAAATGCCTAGAGAATGTATCTAGCTGTTAAGATTCGGGTCTAATCATAGTCTTCAGGAAGGCACCCGAGAAAAGTCACATACCACCGCGTTTCTCTCGCCACATCCCACTCCTGAGGTTACTTTGAGCAGTTTAGATGCAAAGTATCAATAGTTCTTTCAAGCTGAGACTCTCGGAAGTAAGCTGCAGCAAACCCAGTAAATATCTGACAGTGTGCCCCATTGTTCGGTCAAGTTTCTAAGTCAGCTGAGTTGATTTCAGTATCGTGGGAGGGGATTGGGCTTCTGGTCTGGTCTGTGCGTTTACGTAAGTTCAGGTGGTCGACCAAGTGAACGAGAGGCATTGGTCTGGAGAAGACAAGTTAATTGCTTTTTCGTGCGTTCCGGTTGTTTGAAGCATTTTCGAAAACTCCACATGGTACATGAAGGTAAAAGTGCTAATCAATGAAGTGAAAGCTAATCACACTGCTGTTCTACCGCTCATGGCGGAACGGTTAGGAGTTCGACCACTGTTCAAAAGGTCGCGAATTCGAACTTCTCTGAGTTTCATGAGACGCGCTCTTCTGATGATTCCAAATAAAGATGAACCACTGTGCAGTGTTTCTTAACTTTCCAGCACAGACTGGCCTTACTAACAGGACGAAACATCAAATGAAAATTACTGAATCTGCTCACGCTATTATTAAATGAAGTGGAGACAATTCGGCTGAGGTTTCCATATTTGCGAGTCAGAGTGTGCACTATTCGCCATGAATGACAAAAGATCGCTCGCCAGTTTGAAAAGACGGTGCCATTCAACTGTCAATTTGAGTGACCTGAATTTTACCCCATAAATGAACTGCAATGGACTGTCGTTCCGTACTTAGCGCCCTACCACGAATCTCAGCCCATCATTGGCCAAAATGATAAGTGCTTTTTCATGGTCAACTAGGAAATCCCAGTGTTCCATTGACTTCACTGCCAGTCCGCACTAAGTGCTGTTCTAACCAATAAACTGCAGGTTTCCCTCTCTATATGTATAAATGATTTTGACCGTTTTGGACACCACAGCTAACAGCAATACATCTCGGGTAAACTGGTATCCTACTGAAGTCGGTGTTCCCATGATTGTTACACTTACGTCATAATCCCAAACTTTAGTTTGAAAATTTTCCCAGAAGCATGCCTCCTGTGGCGCTCCAAAAGACGAGGTATCCGGAAAAGCTGAAAATCATCATGATTAGGCCGATTCAATTGGAACATCTACACCTCTGTGAAGGTGTTTCAAGAACTTGCAAATAGCATCCTTTAGTTTATCCACAAATAAAATGCCAAAGACAACGGTGTCAAGCAACTAAAAAAACGCACAAAGATAAGTTGGGATCATAACAGGGGTGTAGTGACTCTAAAGACTACTGTAGGTAAAGACCACGAAAGTTCGGATGATTGTTTTGGAGATTTTGGACGAATGCTGCTACAAATGAGGTCCAGCTTCTTCTGAGGTCGAAATTCCCAGAGAACACTATCCAATCAAATTAGGATATGCAAAAGTGAAAAGTGATATATTTGGATGGTGGAGCTTTGATACACCTAATTATAAATTTATTTCATCCACTTTGACTGCCTGTTGCAGTTTGCCAGCCTTCCGCCGTCTAAACCCTCCTCTTCAGTGGATCCCTTCTCAATGGGACAGTGTTTGTCAATTTAATTAATTACTCTAGTCCAACCAAATTCCTACGATGTTCCTCTTTTACTAGTCTGGCAAGAGTATGAAACGCCGGTCGATCGCATGCGGTAGTCTAGACTGAATTCCGGGTGCGTGCGTGTCGTATGAAACAATTCACGGCTGACTCAGAATACTGAGACTCTCATAAACTTGTGCTGTTTAACGATTAGTCATGTAGATTCTATCTGGCGAGCTTGGCGCACAATCCCGCTACCTGGGTTTAATGTGGCTTGGTTAACCCAATCGACTAAGGTTGAATAAAGCTGAGCAGTCGATGACTGGTAGGTGGGTCGTACTCAGATTTTAAGATAGCTTTGTGGTTTAAGAGATGACCGAACTCATTAAATTGGTGCAGCCGTACAACTTATCCAATTCCCAATTATTCTGGCTTTCCGGAATCACAGCTATATGAAGTTACCTAATAAATGCTATTTTTCTCTGTAGGAGTACGCAACTATTGCATGTCCGACTGAAGTTCAGTATGCTTCTGGTAGTTGGAGAATCCGTGAGATTTCATTTAGACAGGTTCATAAGCATCCTGTCCTGTGAATAAATTGCATAGGGTCAAGTGAATTCCAGTCGCAATGCCTAAACGTCTCCTTCTCTCAGGCGGTTTTCAGGATAGTACGTGCTCAGCAATCCATGGAGAGTGGCAACGTGTCATGGGTCTGTACAGTTTGCGGAAAGCTCGCAAACAGGAAAACAGATCAGCATGGATTAACCGTGGACCAACAACCTTTTCTTTAGCGAAATACACTCATTTGCAAACAAATTTGGTTTTGAGAGACTCACCTGGAACCCAGCCGAATCTCTCGTTTGTAATGTTTCCAGGCAACTGAATGTGCTGCACCAGGCCGCCTCATCTTTCAGTTGCTACGATATTCGATATATCGCGATACATGTATATTCGTAATGCACTACTCATAAGGTTGCTGAAACATGAGGTGGCCTGGTGCAGCACATTCAGTTGTCTGGAAACACCACAAACGAGAGATTCAGCTGGGTTCCAGGTAAGTCTCTCGCAAAATCAAATTTGTTTGCAAATGAGTGTATTTCGCTAATTTCGTGCAATTTGGTTTCAAGTAGAACATAAGGTTGACGGAAACTCGGGGACTGCGCCTACCTGATGCACCTGTTCTTTAGTTTAGTGTTATGTATTAGACTGCTGCTAGACGATGATCTCCAGAGTGGCAGCACATGAGACCTCAGGGGGAGGGATCAGCTAACAATTATTCATTTTGCAGGCGCCCTTGTCTCAATTGAGGAGTCAAATTTATATTGTTTTTTGAGTAAGTCGTTGTGGGGCTTTTCATTCCTATGGGACCGTTTCAAGTGCCGCGACACAAATTTTTCCGAGTATTCACCCTCCATTAAGATTATTAAGGGACAGTTCAGTCGTTGGCTCAGATTCAACGAATCTTGCAGCTAGACACTTGAGCAGCCTTCATCCACGTATCACATTCACGAATCTGTGCAAGTATGTGTGTTGGCCATAGCATGCGAAGTTGCCATCTCATCGCCTTTCAAACCTTCCAACATAGCTTCTATTAGACAAGACGCGCACATAACCGAAATAACTATTCGTTTCCTCCCCTACATCAAGCCCCAATACCTTAAGCGTACAAGCAAAATGTTGGAATAGTTCTTTCGTTGTTGTGGGTGAATGTTTCATGGTAGCAATACCATGCAGAAATAATCAGCCTTCAGTCCTAATCATAATTACATCTGTTACGACTGATTCAAATGAGGACTTCATTGTTATCCCATCTGTCTTTTGATGAATAATTCCACTGGACAGAGAACTGTGCGCCTGTCGTGCAACGTAACCTTAACAATGGATATGATCAAAACCGAACTGATTTCAGACAATCGTTACACGTTTCTTGACGTGACCATTGTTTTCTACCTCCTAAGTACAGTCAGTTAGATAAATTTGCACTTTTTATACAGTCCCCCTCTTTTTCATGAGAGTGTTTAGTTTAGCCGGCTAAAATTTGAGATAATTTGCTAATACAGTTTGTTTTATTCAGACACTTGGCCGATATCGGCCCTTTCACAGTTATTTAGCCAATTTCTGAACTGGATTCATCTGCATTGCAAATCAAAACTAGGATCACAGTGGACATGGCCGGCCAATGGGTGCCAAGGAACGACCAAAAACGAAAAAGATGGCCTCCAGTAAAGCCATAGATCTATCCGAGATCCAGTGATTGGATGAGGTTGGCTGAGTTGCCCTGCAAACAGAAGTTCCAGCTTTGAGTAGCGCTTTGGATATCTGTTCCCAGTGTCCGTCATTATCCGACACCGGACCATTCGGAGGGCTTTTGAGGAGCCTGATCTGATAGTTTCGTGTAATTTCTGGGTCCATTAGCTTCTTAATGGCTAAGCAAGATGTGCGCGTATTGTGTAGACCTGAAAAACGCAATGAAAAGCAGCAGCGCACAAGTATATGGTCGGAGTCCACGCTGGTATTCCAGAGGGAGTGGCAGGTAGTGACTGACCTCCGCCGACAGTTACTGATGCTAAATTGATCTTTTTGGATTCAGGACTGGCTCGTTGGTGGGCCCTAAACTATCAAGCGATTTCCGCCGTTCTGAAAATTGGCATTGCAAAAACAGTCTGTGATCGGCACACACCTGAAGAAGGCTCTCTCTGTTGTCCGTGCGTTTCGTATCCAGCCCAAGACGACCACGCAATTAGGCCTCAACAGCGCTTAGTCTACAATCCTGAACGCTCACATCACTAGCAACCATGTAGTGCAGATAACGATTGACGGATTTGATGAACAGCGCGTCGTTGAATGTTTGCCGCTTTGCTGAAAATGTTTCAGAACATAACAAATGATATTTTAATGCCAAGTTTGAGCATATGCCATAGAGGTCGTATCATTAAGTCCAGAAACAGGTAAATTCATGCAGTTTCGATTGCCAACTTCAAATGTGAGATTATTATTCCATATCATATTCTATCCTACCCTACCGCAGAGGCATTTTGACCGCCACCAGTTCATCCGGGACTAATCAAAGACGCTGTTTATCACTAATCATCATCTCCTTGATAGTGTTCGAGTACAAGCAGGTGGAACTTTCCATTTTAATGTTTTAAAAGACACTGTTCATTTTCGCAACATAGGTGTGCGATATTTGCGGCAGGTATAATAGATGACACTGATTGATTTGATGAAGAGATCTTGAGGATCTCTTGAAATTTAAGTTGAGGTTTCATCCTGAATATCATGCCACTCTACGCGGAAAATCTGGGGAGTACTGCGCATCTTTGCTAGGAATCATCAGCGGTGCCCATCCCACGAATTTCTAAGGAGCTTCAAAACTGCTTGACCATGAGCGGCTGATCTGCAATTTGATTAGCTCGCACTTATACGGGTTATGGTTCTTCTCGGCTCTTACGCATAGCTTGACTTCGCCCGCAGAATTAAATCTTGATTGAGATTCTAAAACCTTCTCATAGTACCACCAAACTATAAGTGTTCTTATCAGAAACGAAAACATCTCATAGGTCACACAGGTTTCCCACCATAGAATATGTCACTCAAGGAGCCAGCCAACAACTGAGCACGTTATATGAATTCCATGGTTGAAAGATGGGTGGCGTTATATCTTATTCAAGCGGCCACTGGTGGCCGAATGCTATAGAGTTCAAGCACTAATTAGGTAGTCATGAGTTCGAGTTTGCCTAGTGGTTCCTGGAATACCACTGGTAATGATTCTGGGCAAGGATAGAACAGATTTACAGTGCTTTTTCTCCACAGATTGACTATGCTTGCAAGATGAAACCTGGACTGAGACATGGATAGGTTTGCATGGTGAGCACTCGAAGACTGGGGCCCTGTAACTTAACCATGGAAGTGTTGCTTTGATATTGATTCCGGTCAGTATAGGTAATTATCAATTACACTTAACGTGGGTTCACCAAATAGCTTGATTGACCTCGCTTCTTATGTTTTCATCGAACAAAGAAGATGTAAACTGGTATTATGACGAAGACAAAAACCATTTGCGAATATTTTTTCCTTTCACTATTTGGCAGACTGCTCTAATAATATAAACAAACAAAGACTTAAACAGCGAACAACATTTCTGCACGATGGCTAGAAAACCACAAGTTGTAAGTCGTTTCTTTCTCGCAACTATTATCCCCGTTGTAAAGGCGATTCAGGAAGCCAAATATGTTCTTACCATCCTTGGAACCTGAATAAAACCCAACAACGACTATGAAGTTGATTAAGAGTTTTAAGCAAACAGACTTAGGTAAGCCATGTGTGTTAAACAGTTCAGGAGCACCATTCAGCTGTTTTTTTCTGCGTGGGTCACTAAATATAAATCAACCTGAAACCCGCAACTTTCAATAGTTGATATGAATCCAAAAATCACAAAACCAGTCGGATTTTAAAAGCAGCATTGTCTAGAAGTTGAGAAATCGGTTCAGATTATGCATCTACAACCTGCGTATAGCCTTACATCAAGCGTAAGGTCAGAAAGGAGAGCAGGGGAAATATCGATCAGGTGGTCGCTGGAAAGCAGTCAGCTGATGCGATCATTGATGCCAACCGATTTCTGGCAGGTAAGATAGAACAAGATACATGTCGACAGTATAATTTTCGTGGATCAGAGTTGGTCACCAGCGGTTAGGTGATTCAAGTCCTTAGATAAAGCTTCTTCTTAGGCCAGGATGACAATACACACGGACGAAATGTTATCGGCTACATAGTTTAAGAAGGAGATATGAGCCAACGTATACATGTTTATAGGTATTCTGACACCTTAGGCTTTTCATACAATTGTATACAATCGGTATACAATTACGAATATTGATTTCAGTTCGGCAAGTGATTTGAAGCCATCGAATAGTCAAGGGATGCAATTTCTCACCTTCTAAACATCATACGGGTGGAGTAGATGCCATTTTATCTTTTTCCTTTATCAGTTGTCGACTAGCTCGTTCAACCAAGCCTTAACTTTGTATGTTGTAAATACATGTAATCCGCGTCGTTGGAGGTCACTGTCTGAGTCACTGCCGGAGCTGTTAGTGAAGGATTAGTCCACTGCAAAAGGAAAAGTAACTCATGGTTCTTTCTTTGAAACTGCTATATTAGCTCAAGCTTATAGCTTCAGTTGTAGTTAGTTAATTAGTTATAGATAGATCCAGTTTTATGTGCCACAACCTCAAAACAGTTGACCACTGCTTATAAATTTTCACAAAACCCAAACTTGTGAGCTCGTTGCATCAAACATGTGCACTGATTCCGTTTTATTTGCTTTGAAATACCACCAAAAATTGCAGGAACGGGTCTATACAGCTAGACTGATGACGGGCATTTTATTAAGTATCAGTGAGCCATTCCAGAATGGGGCTAAAATATCCTGTTGCAAATTACGTATGAAATTAATATGAGTGAGCTGAACCGAGCGGTAAACTCACTATGGATAGCAATTTACTTGGGCTGAACGATACGGACGCCGTCGACATATCAGTTCTGCAATAATCGCTGTCAGACAGATTGCGCTAAACTACCCAACTGCACCGTGCCCATACACGCCTTTGCCAGAATTGGTCCATTGGTACACTGCTACATAGCTACACGACAGAACTCTCTGCATAGCCAGAATTACGCATTCGTGGTGTGCCGAAATAAGAGTCATACCAGAAGGCTATTCCAATCAGATAAATGCGATAAAGATGACTGGCGAATCGTACATCTGTGATTTCATTGACCCAACGGTACTTAAATGGCTTCTAAAAACTCTTCGACAGCTCACTGATGGTTTTGGCTTCATTGGGTTTATCAGGTTAGCCTGGTCGCCGAGGTTCCATTAACCCTATTTTTTGCTTGATCACCAAATTGTACGCATGGGATGAAATGCACTTGTTTACAGTTATTACTCGGTAACTCGAATTAATCTCGGATGAATTTTTCAGTTAGCATATTCCTCAACAGAAGTCGCTTAATAACGGCCTCCTCATGTTTCAGTCGGCACAACAGTGGAGATGCCGAAGTCTATTTTATCGGTATCACACTACTTATAAGGTTGATGAGCTCTTCTGAACGCGCACCACCGGTTTTGCCCAGTGAACGATTCAGCTGGAATTCAACTTTTCGTTGACGCCAACTAAATTTGCTAATTAGTGTATTTCATCAATAAATTTATAACTTGTCTTTTCTGCTCTTTGATGCTTGGTGTGATAATCTTTTTGCTTCACTTTGTACCCGTGTTGGTTTGCGTCAAGTGACCACACATGAGTTGTTTTCTGGCCTCCCCACAGAGTCTGCCGTTTGAATTCCTCACACTCAGGTGGTAGTTCAGTGGAAAATCTGGCTAGATTCTCCACGTGGCTTAGAAGTGAGAGTCCGTCAGCCTTTTCAAGATTGAATTAGTTAGATTTGATCCAAGGAGTAGGTTAGGAACACCAATAAATCGTAATGTGTGCAGACACGTGTGACTTTATTGCTGCGGCAAGGCTATTTGGATAGCCAATTTACTCGTTCCTATGTATTGCCTGATATTTCTAAGAATAGCAGGTTCTGCTTTACAGTGGAAAACAAACTTGACCGTTGTACTGTTTGTATCTTGCTGCATGGAGTGGCTGTATTTAGGCACAAAATTGAGTGAGATTAGTGAGAAATTTTTTAACAGATTCTTTCTAGCATGGGCTATTGAACCACGATGATCTAAGCTAGTCAAAAACTAAATAAGGTCGTCCATCACCTATGGCCTATGGACTTTTTACAGCATAGTTGATTTGTACATTCCAGCACCAGAGAAGAGATGGCACGAGGACACCTGCATGCAGGTGGTCCGGTTTTCGTTACGTTCATTTAATCAAAGTGTGCTCACTATGGTTGACTCTACGATACTTCTGGTGCTACATGTGGCTGCACAGGCGGATCAATCGTGAGACAGAAACGTGAATCTGGTCTGTCCATCAGTGGAAGTGAAAATATCCGGTGTATGATAGATATTCAACAACCCTGCATGGATTGTAGCATGCTGAAACATGAACAACTATCTGTAGGTTTCATATAAAGGGACTGCATTACACAATCATAGTTTGTAAGCAACTAACCTCGAAGAAACTGTCATCTTTGGTGGCAAAACAACCAATACATGATAGAAAATTTAAAGTTCAATGTGTGTGGATAAAACGATATCAGCAAGCGCACTCTTCTGCAAACAAAATTGGTTTTGACGTAAGACTAACCTGGAACCCAGGTAAATCTCTCGTTCTTGATGTTCTAAGACAACTGAATGTACTGCACCAGGCTGCCTCATGCCTCAGATGGTACGACATTCGAGATATCTCAATACATTGTGTAGACGTAATACACTACTCATAAGGTTGTTGAAACTCCTCGAGAGCCCACGACCGTTTTCACCCTTCTTGGGGCTCAGCAGGTAGGCTCAGTCCCCGAGTTTCCGTCAACCATATGTTCTACTTGAGCCCAAATTACACAGATTTCGACAAATACCCTCATCTGCATATCAATTTGATTTTGACGGGAGACTCATCTGGGACCCAGCTGACTCAATTAGTTATTCACGTGAGGACTGCCGATTCGCTAAGACCGCATAGAGTGTAAGCCAATTGCCGTGACTATTTGCCAGTCACCTAGGATCTGGACTGGTATAACGGGTAACCTTAGCCCTAAGGTTGGGGTGAGCAAGGGAACATTTGTTTGTTTCGCCCGCTAGTACCCTGTGTTAATAGTGACTGACGAGTACGTTATGGAAGCTCTCCTCGAAGATCATTGTTCAGGCTCATACTTGGCATTTAGATGACGTGTCCAGTTAAGTTTGCGGTTAAATCAATCCGGATGGATAGAAGACACTTCATCATAGCGGTTGACAAAGGCTTAATGCGTATTAATTTCTAGGACCTCAGTTAATGTAATCTCCAAGTATGATTTGAAGCCACAATGGGGCATACCTGGGTCGCTGAATTGGCTCTACTCAGAACTACCGAAGAGCTATTAATGAAACGCTTCACTCGCCGATACCATTGCTCAGACGTGTTCAAAAAGCCTGTACCCTGCACCTGTTTTTGTCGGCCTCCGAAATTTGCAGGGTTTGGTTCCGACAGTACCCACAAATCTTTAAGGAGAGGCGAGTTTTCAATATAATGAATCAGTTTAGACTCCGAATACGCTATCCAAGCACTTCAGTGAAATCCGAACACGACCTGATAAGTTGTCTTTATGGGAAGACCTTAAGACAACTTTTCGTAGTAAGTAGTTCTTTCTCGGGTCCACTTCATTCACAAGAAGCTGCTTGTACTGTACCTTGGAACAAAATCAGTGCATTATGGTATTTATAATACGTTGGTGCAGAAGCGTACAAGGAGTTATATATTTCCATGGAAAACCCATAAAAAGTTGCAGTTAAGCTCAAAGGAGATA
Source organism: Opisthorchis felineus (assembly GCA_004794785.1). Taxonomy (NCBI): domain Eukaryota; kingdom Metazoa; phylum Platyhelminthes; class Trematoda; order Opisthorchiida; family Opisthorchiidae; genus Opisthorchis; species Opisthorchis felineus. The sequence continues at coordinate 241,805 of SJOL01004844.1, read as the reverse complement.
TCTGCGGACGAATGATGCCACGAACTCTGGGATACAGATTCCAGAGACATATAGACACATACAGACACGTATATTAGAAACAAAAGGAGCAGCTAATCGGGCTTTATAGTGAGCTCATTAGAACGGGGAGATTTTCAACACTAGGGAGTGTTTAATGGAACATAGTGGATATTTCCTTCTATTACAAGAATCCTATTCAAAATACCGAGTTTACTATGTGGGCGGAAAACAGCAGCACATGTGGAAGTCCACCCAATGCGATGCTCGACCTTCTGATAGAAACTGTCGTTGATGTACAATAGAAAGAAATTTGCTGGTCAAATCAGAGACTGGTCATCTCAGCTTCAAGGGCCACACCTACCTGATTAACTCCAAGTGGGTCGCGACAGATCGTGGGCTGCCTGCGGATTTTGAGTAGCCATCCCATACTAATAAGATCGAAATTTGGTTGGCCTTGAAATGGAAAGGTTTAGTACATGCTGCATGAGCCAAACAGACGACTGTCTGTTTTACATCCAAGTGCATTTCAATTCAGAGCAGGGACCAACCGAAAAGTGTGGAGTTAAGGATACAAAGCTTAAATCCTTTGTGAGGAGGATGCCTCGAATGTGTGTAATGCCCGAATGAAGCAGTGCGGCCTCTTGAAACGGGTAGACGTATAAGTGTACCGCCACATGTTTATTTCTATTTTTTTCTTTCTTAAATGACTATGTCCAAATCTGATAAACAAACATAATTAATGGTTAGCGAAATACACTCATTTGCAAACCAATGTAGTTTTACGGAAGACTCACCTGGAACCCAGCTGAATCTCTCTTTTATGGTGTTTTCTATAGTGTCGCCAGAATTATTGACAGGCACACTGGCAACGAATCATGAGTGTTCAACACATACACTCACCTGCATACCAATTTGGTTTTCACGGGTGACTTAACTGAATCCCAGCTGAATCTCTAATTTATGACCCATAAAAAACTTTAAATGGGTTATGGTTTTTCACCTGAGAGTGTGTCTGTAGGTGAATTCAGCGTACCGAGATGATACCCCAGTTAAAGAACATGTCTGGAGAAGAACTCTATGTGTAGGACAGAAGAGCAGCGCGTTTTCCGCCTGAGTACAGGCAATGGGTGGGCAGTGTGGATTTTTCGAGCTTCAGGCAGCTACTTCCAGTAATACCTGCCCCCTGCACTGAATGAACTTGCTTGTCAACATTACGTTCACATTAGCTCTTCCACGGTGAATTGCGTGAGCACTTGACTTGCATCTGTCAGCAAACAGGCTATCATATATTTTGTCTGAATATGAAACAGATCACTGAATTTCCTTATCTACATGTCACCTGTTCCGTAGTTCTTAATACTTTCTCAAATACATTTATGATGTTCCCTGGAACAATACCAGAACCTTTGCATCTAGACAGGCAGGAGTTTATGAGAATTCTGATAGATTTGCTTGGTTACCGGTTGGCAGATCGAGTTGTGTGTTGGATAGGATTCGGTTCCTTTCCAAGATAGACCAATGGTTAAGTGATGAACAGAAGCTACAGAACAGTATGATAACCATCCCTAATGGAAACAAGTTGCACAATGAACATCTTCGATTACGTTAAATAAAAGAGCAATAATAATGCCTAACACTGGGGCATTATTGACTGACAATGTTCAACGGAACATGGTTCAGTAAAAATTAGTTCACTACTCATAAGGTTGCTGAAAATTCTTCGACAGCCCACGACCGGTTTCGCCCTTCTTGGGGCTCATTAGGTAGGCGCAGTCTATACATGTATCGCGATATCGCAAATACCGTACCAACTGAAACATGAGGCGGCCTGGTGCAACACATTTAGTTGCTGGAAAGCATCATAAACGAGAGATTCAGCCGGGTTCCAGGTGAGTCTCCCGCAAAACCAAATTTGTTTGCAAATGAGTGTATTTCGCTGAATGTAACATTGTTTTTAACCGGGGTACAACCATTTTTGTAACGACCTTCTCATAAAACTTTTTCGTCGATGGCGTGTTCTGTGGGCCGATTTCCATCACTAAGTTAGACTGAGACAACTTACTATGGACTGGACGAAATGTTTACGTAATTATATTGATTTCTGAATTAAGTACGCTTACTGGTCAGTTGTGTCATGGAACTGACTTCCGTCTTTGTGATAGTTCGATCTGGTTGAGTGAGTGCATGTATGGAAAACAACTAAGTTGTTTGTCTAAAATGAGCATCAAATCTAGATTAACTTTACTTGCGAAAAAATCTGATTGTACTCTCTATGGATGCATAATTATACACTCCGTGGAGCCTTAGGATGTCAACTTTGTACAGATAATGGAATGCGAAAAATATACTTGTGTAAGTAAAAGCGGGCTCAACAAATCTATCAATTAACCATTAAAAATATGAACATGTCAACGAACCAGTCAACCAATAAATCGATCGATGGTTAACCAACCAGTTGATCCCTATTCTGTTCGCTGAGTTGAACAATTTAGTTCCAAATTCTGGGTCCCCACCGAGGTGACGTCATCAGTGCGTAGTAAGTTGGGGGTGTGTACTAACGGCATTTTCTCAGCTTAGTTCTCGATATGAGCCTTCCAAGCTAGCGTTCCCATCAAAACAACCACCAAAGGTGCAAAACGTGTACTAGCGCTCAAAACCATGTCAAAATCACATGTATAAAGCGTCGTGTATAAAATGTATGCGGCGACAACATTCCGGAAATTCTGACGCCTTCTAAATCCGCCACTGGCAGCCGGTATTCGGAGGATACTAGATCATGATGGCTGTTCGGTCCAGATTTTCGGCCAGTCAGAGCTGGCATTGATGTTGAACCTGCAAGCGGCCCGATATTTTGGCCAGTCACGTGCGGGATAGTCTTCTTGGCTGTAGCAACGCCTAACTGCGAGCGGTAAAGCGGTATCGATATGGAATTCCGCCAAACCGGCTGCCTCGTAGTTCGTCGGTGAGCTACAAACATCTACCTCTCTAGCCAGGTGTTCAAGGGGGCAGTAAGTAATCATACTCAGAGTACTTTAATTAATTCTTCACTATTCGTTCGGTATTCCACTTGCCGCCATTGAGCAAGGTATTCAAATGAGTAAATGGTAGTAACTTTGGTACAGATTAGAGTTAGAATACTTCAACTCTCACTGAATAAACCGGTTGATGCGTTGTGGGTCCTCTACACTTTCTGTTGCATTCGATTTGAAAGTCATTCATTAAGGATGTGAAAATCCTCTTCCGTCCTTCCGATGGACTTTCACGAAGGAGTGCATCATTGTAAAGGGCGTTTTGTCTGTGATGTAAACCTTTTCTGCTTTTCGTCCGAGAGTATTCCGTGAGATTTCTATCTGAACTTGTTATGGGCATAGTTTAAAAGTTTTGAACTACTCACAAAAAGAAGGCTACTTAAAAATCATTTGAGGAGAATTCTTTTTACAACTACAGCCTTTATGTCTGTATGCTGTAAACGTTTTTTTTCTTGTGTGCTATTTTCGACTTTGGACTTTATGACACCGTGGTCTTGCTCACAACGCCTAGCTGGTTACGCCGTTCACTTTACTTGTGTTGATTCACCTCTCCACAAATACCCATCCTTTTTCGCGATAATTCTGGTGTTGAAGCTGTTGAACGTTCCAAAATTGAGGACAGCTCAGAAAATGTGCACGAAAACCTTCCCTGAAGATTTCAGCCTCCTGTAAGGAATATAATCTGGATAGGTGCATAGAATTGGTGGACCACCTCGATCTACCAAACTGTCTACATAAAATTCTCACTCAAAATTCATCCCTCCAAATCGGTTTGGTCCAAGTTTGCGGATTCGACGACTGAACGGCCGTAGCGACTGATGATTAAGAATGATATTCTCAGATCGCTTGTTCCCACGGTGGTGCGCACCAGTAAATTTGCGCGAAACTCTTGGAGCGTCGGAGTTATGCTGCAGTTATCCGATACAAAGAAAAGAAAGAATTAGTGATTTTCGTGAAATGCATGTCCGTGTACTTGATATCACAAGGCGATTGAAACTGTACCATTATCAAACAGCCCTTTTGACCGCAATATCTTAGCAAAAGGGCAGATGGCGAATGATTCATCCTACATCAGTTTCGACTACGAACGCCCAGGAACTGAAGGAGTTAGTGTCGGCCACTTTAATAGGTCACTGTCCGAATTCGCATCACTTCTGGAGTATAAAAAAGTGAACAATTATAGGGAGCCCATATGACTTTAGATTCAAAACTGCTTATCTTGGGTGGATGCCATTGTCGCCTGAAGTCAACAGTGTGTTGTCAATTTTGGTAATCAATATAAGTTCAGTTTGGGTATTTTCAATTGAGATTTCGTCCTCCCAGTGAAGCCAGTCTGTGCTAAACAGCCGAGAAACACTGTACAGCTGTTTCATCCTTGGTGAGAATCACCATTAGTGCGCATCTCACGAAATCCTCGGAGAGTTTCGAACTCGCGACCTTCTGGTCAGCGGTGGGAAACTTAGCCGTTCGGCCACAAGTGCCCAAAAAGTAGTGTGATTATCTCTAACTTAGACTTTACATAGACAGTTTGGATTTACTAACTGTTTGGAGATGATATGAGCACAATAGTCGTATAGAAAAAACTAGTTTTATAGACTCCCTACACTACTCGTAGGGTTGTTGAAAGCTCTTCGACAGCCCACGATAGGTTTCGCTCTTCATGGGGCCCATCATGTAAGCGCAGTCTCCGAGTTTCTGCCAACCTTATTTTCTATTTGAACCCGAATTGGGTGAATTTCGACAAACACACTCATTTGCATATCAATTTGGTTTTGTAGGGAAACTCACCTGGAACCCACTGAATCTCTCCTTATGATGTTCAGCAACCTTATGAGTAGTGTATTACGTCTATACTATGTATCACGATATCTCGAACATCGTACCAATTGAAACATGAAACGGCCTGGTGCAGCACATTCAGTTGCCTAAGTACATCATAAACGAGAGATTCGTCTGGGTTTCAGGTGGGTCTCTCGTCAAAACCAAATTGCTGTGCAAACGAGCGTATCTGTCAAAATATAGTTTTACTCGAAAAATTATCGACAGGTGCATTGCTTTGGGAAGGGGTGCCTTTTCATCCTGCGGACTGAGTGACTTAGCAGTACTGGATAGCATCGAAGAACTCGATGAGTATTGTTAAACTTAGGTTAGATTACTGTTGCTTATAACTACCCGGCGTACACCGTACTGGTTACTCACGGTCCGAAACTTTCCGTCGACCTAGAGACGAAAGTGAGATAGTCCTATAATTTTTGACACAAATTCCCAGCAAGTAATATTTGTACAGTCGGCATTAAGTCCATTCTTCTGTACTCAGACAATTACATCTACGGAGTCCCGAGAATTCAGAAGCTAACTAGCAGGGCTATCCCGTTCTAAAAAATCGAGGAAATGTGCATTTCAGATGAGAGCAATTCAAGCACCTTGGACTCGTCAAATTTCCACTTTATGAACCTATCTTCATACTTACCTACCCTGAAACCAACAGCCACCAGCTAAAAATAGCACTTCCATACTTAGAATTACACATTTTAGATGGCTGACTGGCGAAGGACTCCAAAATCAAAGTTTAAAGATCATGAGAATCACAGCTTTATGGAGGACCACTTGTATATTCGTTAGTCCCCTAAACGTCAGTGACAGCGATTGTGTTCTGCAATCGGATCGAGATGAACTCTCAGTGGTTCTGTGTTGTTGTCATCATATGATGGATATCCTGAAATCGACCGGAAGTGTTGTTTATTCCGCAGTGCTCACTTCTTTCCACATCAGCTGTGTAATAAAACCACGCAGTATCATTTTGAGCTGCCCGGGATAATAGTATTCGGAGGGTTTTTTTCAATGAGTGGGGTGTTTATAAATACTAATAAAATGGTTTATGTTGATGACGTAATGTGAGTCATAAGCTGAGCTTATGATTCGGCATGAAAGGCACTTGATCCAACAGCACATAACCCCAAAGCTGCAGGAAGACTGGCTTAGCCAACCTTGAGTTATAGTTTCTTGTGTGGCCGTTTCACGTACTGATATGACGTCGATGATTCCGCCAAGAATGTTTTGATGTAAACTATCTTCGATGGAGGTCTAGATCTGCGACAGAAAAAAAATCGATCTATTTTAACTTTGTTATCTGGTGCACGTTGTGATTTGAAGAGGATTATGGACAGCACTGTCGGTTTTCTTGGTGCAGCCTGTAATCCATTCTCCTTGTAATGGTGAACAAAAGCTCGCTCCCCATGTTGCTTGTCACCTTTAGCCCTGTACTGTGAGGTTACCAACTGGATTACTGAAACATTGTTTTTAATAATTTAATTCCCAATTAATTAATTAATTTAATTTAATAATTTTAATTCCACAAATTGTTTGTTCAACAGTTCATATTCTGGGATGGTATGGAGTGACTTTGACGTGAATTCACAGCGCTTGATGCTTATATTCCATCGGTTAATTTGTTTCATTTTCCAGTGGGTTCGGCATTGAGGCTTTGCGCGTAACTCAGTGGGGCCTCTTTGAATACCGGACTCATGTATTATTACCTTATACTACCGAACCCAGATTATCCATCACGTGGAAAAAGGCGGGAGAGTTTAACAAGGAAGCCTTGATTATCAGTGACTACTGCGAAATGTTTTGTATGTGCTCTATAGTTTGAAATTCCAGACTAATCTTGCCTGCAGCCTCTAAACCGGATGAGTTTCTTTGAGTGCCGTACAACAGTTACCGAGCGGATAAGATCGTGAACTACCATTTTGATGACCCGGGTTCGATCTCACATTGACGCCTTTGGATTGGCAGTCGGCCTTCTTCCTGATAATTTACACACGTGTTGTTTCGGAAATACAGACGAGAAAAAAAGTTTTAAAAAATGTAACTAGATAATGAACTTAAAAAATTTCTCAACTTTCCTACTCATCTATCCGTCCTCTCATCTTAGTTTGTTTTCGCCACTTGTCGAAATTCGTTTAAGACCAGTTTGCATGAAACTTCGGTATCACAAGTTATCCATCAACTCATTTCCAAGGTTCAGAGAGGCTCATCTAGAAAGAGTAGAACAGATAGTTTAACGGGCCTCCAAACACATTGCGTGGCGACTTGCAATGTTGGGCGAAATCCGAATGGAAACTGGAAGCCCCACATCTTCAAGCCCATTGTCACAACGGTTCAGATGGTTAATCTACATCAGCTTTCGCTACTCCGTTCCGTAGAGCGCTCAGCCGGCAGTATGTGCATAGAAGCTCGGTCGATTCAATTGCGGTAAGCACAGGACTTTTCAGACTTGCTGAATGCGTGACGCTCACAGTTTTCACGGTGCTACCCTTGAAGATATGCATGTCCATTTTACACTGGCAACTGAAAAATTGCAGTGAAATGTTTAACCCACTGGTTCATCTACAGGGGGCTAGTTATCACATGAAAGGTTGGCTTAATAAAGCATGATAAGAAATTCCGGTTCGATCACAAGATTTCGCTGGCATTCACGGTTTCCTCCATATTCAAGAGTTATCTATTCAGCTGCACACGAGTCCTACTGATGTACATTTACAGATATACTAATGAGGGCTGATGTAAACAGTGCGTCAAACAGTTACCGTATTATCGACGCTTTAGCAAGATATTCCTTTTTATGTGCGGTAGACGACATTACAGACGAGACGGTGGTATACCATACCTTTTAGAAATTCTCTTGACGGAACATACTGCTCATAGGTTTGCTGGTAACGCTTCTACAGAACACTACCGATTTTGCCCTTCTTCGAGCTCATTAGATGGGAGAATACCTCAAACGTTCATTATGAAATTCGAGAACTACACTAATTTACACACCGGTTTGGATTCAACAAGAAACTAATCTTACTCATGGATGAATCTCTCATTTGTGGGGTAGAATTTCGCCAATAACTATGATTTCATTCATAAATATTTCCATGTGCTACAGGCAAATGATGGTATGCAGGGAAATCCTGTCCTCAAAACGGTAGCCTACTAATGTTATACATTCGTCTTATTAGTTCTAAGGCTCACCAAGAAAGACTGGCATGTGCAGAGGTCCCGATCATGGAGGACACAATGAAGCTGGTGACTTCCCACTGGATAGCACCTATGTCGAAACGGAAGACCGAGGAAAGGATGGATTACTTCTTTATTGTGTTTCTATGTACTGTGTTTGCCTTACGGACATTTTCTGGTCAGAGGCAAAAGCAAACAATACACATTCATGCATATCGGTCACCCCATCCTCGGATAACAGAAAACGACCAAAAACACCAGTTGAAGCACCGTTTTTCATCTTTTCTAATATTCGTATCTTGGGATCCCATATCTCCGAAGTGGTTACCTGTTCGCATTGCATCTTACGGAAATGTTTCGAGAAAATTGGTGTGCACAATACTACAGGCCATTTTCAAATAGAGTTGTTACTAATTAAATATCAGTCTCGCTCAAAGTTGTCTCCAATTGGTAGCAAAGATTTACGCGGGTAGAGAGTACAGCGGACCTAGAAGAACTCACATTAAGCCCAGTGTGATGGATACATACTTCCTGACCAAAACTCTGTGGCCACTAACGATTTCCACTCTATTCTCTGCAAGCTCAGTCTGTCACGGGTCGAATGTTGCGTGTGTTCGTAAGCGTAGCGGCAATGGTCAACATCTATTGGTACATGACTTGTGTGCATGGTTAATCTCAATCGTTTCATCATGGTACGTGTGATAGGACTCTGGCGAAAAATCAATATATCTGACACGTCCTAAGGCCACATTTAATCGAACTCGAGATAGAAGTGATGAGATTCACCGCCTACGATTGCTTTCAGATTAGGTTTTACGAGTTGATCCGGTGAACGAATTCACCTTAAAAAGGGCTGTTCGTAGCCAGCTCAAGGATGAGTGAAGCCTCAGTTTATGTTCCGGTCGGTTTTGAACTTTGACGTTTGTGATGTTGTGACAGGGGAGAATGTAAACAAAAACATATTGATCAGTGTTCCTACTAAACGGGCATTTTGATGTGGCAGGTTCTAAATAAACACGAGAACAGATTCGTCGGGCATGATATCTCGCTGCAGTGGACCCTGCATGAACTACATCCAAGGGCATCCTATTTCAACAGTCTTCCAGAAAAAAATATATAAAATATGCGTAATGGATGTAGAGATGCCTGCAGAGGCACCACGTTTTAGAATAGGGCGGTGTTCAAGCTGAACTATTCCGGAACCTTTAGAAACTGGAGCAACATTCCAGAAACTACTTTCAAACAGCCTGAAAGAAGTGTGAATTATGTCCCTTTTGGTGCTCACACAGGAGCACCCAATGGTGGCATAAAAATGATTGCGACCAAATGTTTGTTTAAAAAAAGGAAAATTAGCACCTTAGCGAAAAATATATTTAGTAGGTATCGTAACCACAAAATAATAGGATTATTTATTGTCTTCCAGATTTCATCTGGAAGGAACAAGCTTTGCTGACGCGATATCGGCATAAGTGTATGGGAGAAACTGACTCGTACCAAAAGATTTCAGGCAGACGAAATGCGAAATCACAAATATCTTAGGGCTTACATTAGTCTGATAAAAACATATACTAGGCAACCTAGTCTGATTTAGTTTTGTGGCGTTCATGTAAGCAGAAAGAGCGGATCTTGTGTAACAACATCACTGTGATGCATCACTGTGTCCTACAAGAAAATAACTGTCACGTATATCCCGGCTGCATGTCCATCCGTCAGACACCTAGGAAATCGACTTGTTGCTCTATCGCTCACATCTCCCGCTCAGCATTCGGTCTTCAGATCTCGTACTCCTGTCTTCATTACGGCATTTGACTTGAGAAATATTGGACAGTTGATGAGAACTTGGAAGCTCAGATTACAGTGATGGCCGTTTATTTGTTAGCTGAACATTTTGTTTGCAAGGACTTTATCTCAAGTCGAGTTAAAATCATAATTGCGTTGTGACTGGAAGTGTGTTGAGGCTGAAACTACATGGACTAGCACAGCAACAAAACCAACCGTCACTCTCATATCGGCCAACATGCTGTTCTCGCGCGAAATCTAGATACTACATCGATCAACGTCTCCTGTGCCTCTGAACCTCGGATACACTCCATAGGTATATTTGCTAAGATTACGTTACTGTCTCCATCTAGACGCCACCGACTACGAACTTCGAGTAATTCTGTGCCTGCTGCAGTAGGTGACACCGATGTTGGTGTGGACCTGAATTCGTAAACTGAGGCTCCATTGCTCGACTGAAAACCCTCAGTCAAACGATTTTGTGCTCTCCGACTTCCTGCTTCGATAAAAATTCCCAATGATCGAAATACTTGAGAGCCTTTTTATGGCGTTTGTCTATGCACCAACGAACTCTAGCTCCTACTGATTAAAAGACACGTTCTTTCGAGAGCCACGCACCCAAATGCCCACCACGAAGAGGCCGAATAGTAGAAACGTCACTATCAATGTTTCACGTGAGGCGCTCTAGTCCCTCGGAACCAGAGTAATATTTGGCTAAAAGAACGATTATACGACAGCTTAAATGTACTCTGCTTGTGGACAGTGTAGTGGAGCCAGAAAGTTCAGAGAATGAAAGAGGCCAGTTTGGCGGGAAATGAATGGAAGCTGTTTCGGCTTATTCATAAAGTAGGAACCGAAAGACCTTCCGTAAGTGAGTCAATCAAATAAAGTATTGAAAACTCAATATATAATAAAGACCAGCAGCGCTGGGTGGAGTATCTCCAGCGACAGTTTAGTTGGCTCTCTGTCATTGTGCCTGTGTCTTTCATTCGACCCCCCCCCATCTTGACCCGTGGTCTGTGCGTCTATACCACTCCCCGTCAATTTCCGAAGTATTATTGTCTTTGTGTTCTGAAGCGCCATCGGACTTTTGGGCCAGTCAGGCCTCTACCAGCATTGTTCAACGATGGAGAGCAAGTTACGTTCCGCTTGACTAGGTTCATCCCATGTATTTCGTTACATGTTTCGGTCAATTAGGGCCAATCAGTGGTCGTACCCGCGTTAAAAATAGTACCCGAACCGATATTTTAACCATAGAAATATAAGTCTAATGTCTGTTATAATGCGCATACTGGCTTCTCTTACACTGTGACGCCCATATTTGACATGTGAGTTGCAAGTCCGGAAGCATCAAGCATGATTTCAACCTGGGAAAGAGTGTATTGATCATATCCTTACATTACGTCAAGTGCTTCAGCAGTGCCCCGTAGACGGCTGACCAAAAAATCGCGGTTTTCCTCGACTTTAAAAGATCCTTCTATTTTATGGATGGACTGGCTCTGCTGAATAGCATCAGCAATAATAGGATACCATGAAGTTCGTGAACATTCCTCACGCAGTGTTTCCATACCTCCGGTCAGGTTATGATGGACAGTGAAGTGTCTCAAAGCTTCCTAACAACTGGTGAAGTTCCTCAGGACTGTTCCTCCTATCCTTTTTTGTTCAACTTTGTCATCAACGTCATCATGGAGTGTACACTCCATGGGATCACAAATCTAGGTATCGAAATCACCTCCAAAGATAGATTACTGGACTTCACTTATGTGGACGACGTCGTTTTGTTGTCTGCAGAAAGTACCATAATCAGATTGTCTGTGGTGGCCCCGTGTTTTAACATGCAGTTTTGACCTTCAAATTGCAAAGTCTTACTTCAAGATTGCCTATCCCCGAGTGCTCCTGTGAAACTTTAGAATGAAAAACTTAGGTTTGTTGATCAGTTCACATATATCGGCAGCTGCATAAGCCTTGAGTGCACTGTAACAGATGAAGCCCATTCGTGAATAATCAAGGCGCGTGCAGTGTTCAGCAGTTGGTGTCATTTATGGCGTCATTTACGAATTCCACTGAAGCTGAATGGCATATAAACAAGGCAACGTTAAAGTAGGTCTTACTCTATGGTCGTGAGTTTTGGCCAGTGTGATGAGAGGACTTTAGGCTTCTTCAACTGTTTGATCACCAGTGTCTCTATAGCATAGCAAGAGTAAGCTGGCTGCAGCGATTCCGCAACGTGGTGGTGCTTGAGTATTTCGTAACGACCTCGAAGGATTGGAGCAGTAAATCAAATTTACTACGTTAAGGTGATTGAGGCACGTATCACGTCTGCTCAGTCATCATCTACCGAAGAAACCTTTGTCTTTTTGTCTTGACTGATTGTTTGCGCCGAGTTCGTGGGACAGGCTATCACTTGGCAATATGAAATGAAAGCGGCTGATGTCGAACTCGGTGTTGTGAAACGTTTGCGCCTGCCTGGCTGGGGTCCATGAGACTCTGCATGGAGATGGTTGGAAACCCTGCAGGACATGGCTTACAACCAATTCCAGTGGCACGGAACTTTCATTTCCTAGTCGAACCGCCATGATAAAGTTTACCCGTTGTTGTGCTCCGAGCTCATGTTGGGTGAAGTTCGCAATGGAAACTGGTTCAGTTCCGTTGATTGCGCCCTACTCTGACATTGTGCTTAGATGCGTTTATCTTACTGAACCTTATTCTTCATCAAGAAACACGCTCATTTGCAAATCAATTTGGTTTTTGCGAGGGACTCACCTGGAACCCAGCTGAATCTCTCGTTTGTGATGTTTCCATGCAAAAACTAAACTGATTTGCAAATGAGTGTATTTCTTGAAAACAGTCCAATTTGGGTTCAAGTAGAACATAAGGTTGACGGAAACTCTGGGACTGCGCCTGCCTGATAAGCCCCAAAAAGGGCGAAACCGGTCTTCGGCTGTCGAAGAATTTTCAGCAACCTTATGAGTAGTGCATTCTTTATTCTTCATCGTTTTCTTTGCACTAAATCCCTACCATTCTCTTTTCTCCCCACTCTTTACCAAGGCTTCCGTCCCCCATGGTTGCGTGGCAGTTAAGCGTCAGTACACGTCAGTGGTGTAGTTCTGTCAATGCTGATGATGATATTTTATTAAAGTGTAAAATTTGGTGTTCAAGTAGAATTTGGGGTTGATGAAGCTCATGAACTACGCCCACCTGGTGAATCTAAAAAAAATGGGAACCTCTGGTAGGCTGTAGAAGAGCTTTCAACAAACTTATAAGCACTTTCATGTAAACATCTTCGAGCTGAACCGAACGATTCATCTACCTGACTATTAGGAGGTAATACGTTGTAATAAACATTTCGTGTGAACGATTTGTTTCGCTATCGGGCGTGCAATTATAGGGTTTGTGCACCAAATGGGTGACCTCCTACTCGTGCTGCACTTATTAGCAGTTCCCAACTCAAGTATAGCGCTCACAACAAGAGGACCAAGCAAGTACATGGCAATAGATTCACTTCAGAATTCTGGTGAGTAAGACGTGATCCAGGAGAATACTCATTCACAGCCCAAAGTTCATCCAAATCCGTTGGATTCGCAGTCTGTATAAATGATTATTTCGTCATACCAAGTGTTCTTTTGTGACGATTTTTTAAACCATCGCTCCCTCCGCAAATAGCTTCGCATCCCGTGAAGTGAGCTCCGCAGCACCTGTGTAGAACACTTCTGCAGAGGTGGCACAGTTGAGACGTAACATGCGATGCCTCGCTCTCACAGTCTTCAGTGACTGACTAGTCAGATTCAAACCCTGTCATCATTCAACGCTGCAGTGTTGGGAAGCCAATTAAGTGTCTGCTAACACATTCAGTTACTGAGAAGAACGACTGTAGTCATTCTAGCCGAATTTATTTTCCAGCGACCCGAGTAGTACAGAAGAACTTTGTCTTATTTGGAACTACGTTAAGTTCAGGTCTTGTTTCGAAGGGCAACACATTTCTTGACAGATCGCCTAAGGTACTTATCATAACCGTTAGGTTTTGGAATTAATGCGGATATATGACGATGGCCTAATAAATTAAGTGAAAACTTAACTGCACACCACTAGCTCGAGGAAAGCAAACACTTCTGCCTGATTAAGTGAACAGACTGGATCACTCTGTTCTATCTTTCGCTGAATTGTCACAGACCAAGAAAAATGTATAATTACCAGGCATTTGCATAGATATCCACAGACTTTTGCAATGAAAACATCCTTTGCGACTTTTTTTAAATTATAATTGGCTTCATCGCAATGAGCCATGGTCAATCAAAGAAGCTATCAGCAGAACGAAATACGCTTCCTCTCTGTATGTCATGCATTCGACAGTATTCCTCAGCCGGGAACTGTTCATTCCGCGAAAAAAATATGGCAAAGCAGTTGTTTTTGTAGTGACCATAACTCGTGGTAGATGGAATGGAGTTGGTTTATCATCTGCAGGTGCTACGTCTCATTAGACGACAGAATTTAATAGAATATAACTCGGACATACTGATGCAATGCAGTGGAAAATACAAAGTGATTACGATAACATTACAGTGCCATTCAACGGTACTGTTTGACGGAGCGCCCCTTGTTGCGCTTATGTCGTTTCGCCTTACAACATCCGTGAAACAGTATGCTTTACTTCTGTTAAGACAACAGCTTGGCTGATGCTTTTCCACTACCGTCTCAGAGCAGAAACCATTTCTGTTCCTGAGGCGTGGGGCTTTGAAACACAAAACACAAGTTGGCTTAGAATACCCGATGGGCTCTCGATCAACTTGTGCACACGAATGTAAATTGAGCAGTCCAGCAACTCCATGACGAGCTATGCCCAAATATCACGTATTCCTATAGAAGAATGAAAACAAGTGTCAGAGGTAAGTGTTCCAAATGCTGGATGTATCCATTATCGTCTCAGCAAACTGATCCGTCGGGGATTTTCGGACAAATTACAAGAAACTGTAACCAGTAAGTGGTTGGCCAGATGATACAGTGAGATAACCCGTTCGTTTCAGCATTTTCATACCGGATCCTTCAGCCGCTTTCGTAACTCTTTTTCTGATGGGATATGTCATCTGCCCATCACAAAATAACCGAATACTATCAACTGGGATTGAAAGTGTGGTGAAAAACACGAGAGGTCCTGAGATTTTCCTATACGCTGCTCGGAAGATGTCTCTCAACTCGATCAGCTCAAATCATTGGTGTCTAGACGTTTATTCTCATCGCTTTGGAAACCTATGATTTAGTGTCCATTCCGGAGGGCGCCAAAATAGGTCCCATGATTGAACTTCATTTGAACAGCCGGCAACCAATGCCCACCATTACTTGGAACATTTGCGGATTTCTACCCAGCGGTCCCAACAGTTAGGTCACGCGCACATTACGGTCATCAATATCCAAAAAAACGGTCACGTGTGCATTACGGTCATCAATATAAAAAAAACGTTGAAGGAAATGCGAGCAGTTCAGCGTAACTGGATGATTAGATTGACAAGGCAGTTGGGCCAGTCTGTGATACAATTCCATGAGCAGTGTGTTCCCTCTACCCAACCTATGAAAATGTCAAAAGTCCATTAGAGACTATGAGACACACTGATTGGCTTGCTGTTGACCAGGATACAGTAAGATGGGGTATCTCCCTAAAAATATCTTAATTGAGATTGAACGAAAATTTGGTCAAACTTGGACAAGCAAATATGGTGATACAAACTAATAAAGGGCACGGCAAACCTCATCTCGGAAGCATTACGACACGATTTTCTATTAACCACACAATAGTAGCACGGATAAAATAAGGGGTAAACAAAAAAAGCGACAGATGACAATTTCTCCAAGCACATTTCACGTCAAAACGCACGGCTACGATTTGGTCTATCGGAGCACCTACAAACTGTTGATCTTCTTCAAAAACCTATTTGTCATGAAAAGAGTAGTAAGTTTGGAAATTACAAGTTGCAAAACTTGATGTCAAGAAAATCGTTGCGTCTTTGTTCTTGCTTTGCTAGTTTAATGAATTTAAGCGGTTATTAGGGGGAAGGGAATGCAGTATTTGACAGGAAGGAGAACATCATATTTTAGGAATGCCCGTTTTTTTGATATCGCCGTTAGCTGTACCATTATGGGATTTGTAATAATCAAGAATCAGACCCTTTGGGGCGTTTGCATATAATTCTGGTTTTGATAAGTCCTCAGAATTGACACAGTGTGCCTGCGGTCCGTTTTCGGGGTAAAGCAAAAAGTCCCAAAGCACCTGAAAGAGGACGAGAGAGAAAGTTTAAGAGAGGATTACTCATCCGGGTGTTTGACCCGGGAGATCCGCTTATTCAAACTGTTGGTGGTGGCTACCGGGAATGAAATCATCTTACTAGTTTTCATTACATCAAGTGAAAAAATATCTACCTAGTAGCGTTTGTGGTTTTCCAAAAAGGTGTGCATTAACCCATTGAGGAGGACTGCACCTACACAAAGACAAAATGTTTTTTCAGCAAGGAAGTTGAGTAAACAAAGCGCGAGCTGACTTCGGCTGAGATCATCAAGGATGCAATCGAATCAGGTCCATCTGTCTGGAACACCATGCTTCGAAATCCCTCCGCGAGCATTTTAGTCTACGGGTTACAGCCTGCGACCTTTGCGACACAAGGGAGACGTATAGCCATAACGACCAGTCAGGTGGCTGTTGATCTGCTCTTTGAGCTTGGCACTTAACTAGCAAATGTTTCGTCACCAAACGATGGAACATCGTAAGTGTGCAGTTGGTGGGTAAGGGGTAAAAGAGGGAGTATTCCGCCAAAATATTACACGAGGCATGATTGACAAGATTGTCCTTCAGGTGGGACAATCTACCAATTACTCAATTATCTTACCAAAATCACATTCTTTGACAATCAAGCCTATATGCCCTTTTTTGACAGCTTCCTTGTTTTAACTGGGTGCCACAGCCGACACTGAACTACAGTGTATATGCATGCAACCCTTCAGGCTCTGTTCTCTTTTGACAAGAAGTACAATCCTGATTTGTCCGACACGTGACGGGCTACCTCGTGGCCACCTCTACCAAAGCAATAACCCCAATGTCACCTTACAGTTTTGGGATGTGACATAGTCTGCGTCCAACCAGGAACTGCGATCACTATTTTGGATTTGGATGAGTAAACTTTGGTCCATCTTGCCCTACCCGGCGAGCGCAATGTTATCAAGGTAGAGGACACTATTCCAGACCACTCGTGGGTTGTCTTTTGGTTCCGTTAGATCGCTACTTCATTGAAATAAAGTGTTTTCCTTATGATTAACAGAGGATTTCATTGGACTGAAAAATTCAGAGTGCGGAAAAGCCAACTTACAAATTTGTATCGCTTATAAGCAAAGAAGTATCTGTTACAATGTCAACTGAATTGGAAATAGTTAAACATGTTTTGTTTTCGGGATGACTCTTATAACTGGAACGTACTGTACTGGCATCCACTGAGTATACTTTTCGGCTCTCGTACGAACAGTTCAAATAATCCCTCCATTGAGGGATCTCTTGTGAAGGAGCACCTCGTAACCTCATTTCAACATTAAATCTTCGTATTATACACGCTCCGGATAGCTCTCAGAGGTTTATTGGTAATCAATCTGCCGTTTCTGGTGCCCCTGAAAGTTCCTTAAATAGAAAGTCTACCTCAACATCAATCAGAGTTCGATAAAAATGCGTTTATCGCTGATCGCAGCTTGTAACTCCCACTCAGCAAAATATGATTGGAGAAACTTCCACACCACCTACTGAGTCCACAGTAGGTGAAACGGTGCAAGAAGAGATTGAGTGCGGCCACAGTTACCATATACAACAAACATCATTCGTACAAAATAGTGCATAAAGAGTACAGTAAATATAAGCTTCATCAGGATTCATTGTAGAGGATACCAGTATACACTGAACTCACAGCTTGATAACGCAAACCACGGTAGGTGTTCCGTATCATTCGACACGCATAACTAAGATGGTCAGACGCCTCGGCAAACAAGCATATGAAGGTTAAAGTACACAAGCGTGTGTATGCAACTACTGCCTTGTCTGGAAACAAACCTAAAGCAAACAATAGTTGGTTTTACAATGATGGATGGGTGGAAGCAGCACGCTCCACCTTTTTGACAGCGTTAATGTGTACAATTAAAAAATGTGACCGTCGTTGCGAGATCCACGTGTGACAAAGAATGACTCGAATGTTCACGAGTTCAGAGCAATTTACTGAATGATTACCGATCAGCTAGTAAGCAAATCCAGATGATGCATTCCAACTGAGCGTAAGTGGGTTAGTAATGAGCCAGTTGGTTAGCTGGTCAGATATTTAGTTGATTATTGATTTGTTTGTTTAGTTGTTTATTCGGCTGTTTATTTGTTTATTTGTTCAGTTAGCCTACCATGAAATAAGAACTTGAGGTTCACTTCATAGAAACTTCCCGATAAGGAATACCCATAACCTAGAGACTAACAACGTAACCGGTGAGCTAACCTGTGAATATTTCTCAGACATTCCTGTCATCATGTCACCCTAATTTGTTCTTCCTTTTATGTCAGCTAGTCGTTTGGAATTCCATGATCACTGTACTGAGGAAGGATGCCTCCATTATCGGCGTCAAGTGAGCTGGTTCTGTGCCAAAATCCATACAAAGATCAACTGGAAAAAGTTAACTGTCAAGATTTGCCATAGGCTACATCATTCATTGCGCTGCGGCAGGTTAGATCCTCAATCTTACCTCCTCATCTTACCAGGCGAAACCCATAATACCTATCATCAGGCAGTCCACCATTCTAACTGTGCACCAGCTGTGAGGATCTACAGTAGCCTAACAAAAACGCTGACCACTGACAGTTCTGGCCGAGCCAGTTGGCAGAAACAATTCAAGATAAAAGTCTACCAAGTGGAAGCAATAAGGCGATTCTTCCAGTGTGTTACAAGAAGGAAAATAATACCCATTTTATGAGCCACACTTTGAAGATGCTTTGGAGAGACAGCGAATCACTGGTTCGAAACAAGTAAAAGAGAGAATGATGTGAACGTGACATAGTGAACCTGACGACGCGAATGAATTTTGAGTTCACTTCGAGGGATAACTCTTGTTGGGAAGGTCACAATATCAAGTTTTAAGCTCATCACAACCAAGTAACGAATTTCCACATACGTCACCGCTCACAATACCCGAAAATAGCATAAAGAATTCAACAAATTTTACGTCCGAGGAAAATCGAGGCAAACACTCATTGGGAGTTGGCCTTATGTGTTGCAACAGCCATAACTTGGGACCTTACTTAAATACGTGACTCAAGAATATTAGTATCCTGTATACTCTCTAAAGTTTGATTACCGGTCGCAGCTCCTGTGAATGTCAACGGATCTGTACTGCTTCGTACGCGTCTGTAGACTAATGTAGCTACTACCATCAGCTTCACCCATATAGTGTGTCGGGCGTGGCACTTTGGTGGTCGAGGACTGTGCTTAAGCTACAATGATACCTAGACAGACTGTGTGGGGGTAGGAGGTAATACACAGAGTGCAACATGTTGTTCATATACTAATAGAAGCGCAGTGGTCTTACTCAATAAAGTGAGTTTTTTAGAAGCGAAAGAAAACCATTTTGGTTGATTTCCGCGGTCACGACAGACAGAAGACTAAACAGTCAGACAAAGAAGGTTTTGACAGGCTTTGACTGTCAAAGCGCATCGTTGCACTCAATCATTGTTGTACTACGGACGAGTTCATTAAGTTTGAAAACGGGACGTCGTTCACTTGCGAGACTTCAGATATCGTAGCTTTTAGATCAGGCACTCTAATTCAGATGGCTAGGCGAGTTATGGATCCACACTCGATAGAGTGCACGGGTAATCCGAGCCTTCCGGACACTGTTGGTCAATAGAGTATGGTCAGCTCCTACCTATTTCCTGTAAACTGCGAATTGGGAATCTTTGCACCAGGAGTTTCCACCGAATTGAAACACAACGCTTCTTATGAGACAAGAGGCTGCAATGAATGTTTGCATGCATTCTAAGGAGGTTTTAAGGATTAATATTGTTAGGAAGAAACTTCCAGTGATGACTGTGATGGAAAAAAGTGTTACGAATTTAAGTGTCAGACTTTTCGGAACATAGTAGCATGTAATGGCTCATTTACCAACCCTACGACTATCAGAATGGCAGCTAAGACCATCGTAGTAAGAAATATGCTTGGGATCGCAGACATCCATAACTTGGTTACATTCCACATGGACATGTTGACAAGCCTATCACAATAGAACAATGGTCAAAGTGAACACGGACTGACTAGCCTAAAAGATCCCTTGACTCTGCCCCGCTGAAAGTGCTAAAACTGCACTAAAGCACCGAATAGAGACCTTATCGTGCTAGTAAAAACCGGGGCCTTGAAATGTATGACAACTCCTGGAAACATCCCATTTGGTTACGCCGGTAAGACTGACATGCTGGTGATTGAATGTTAAACCAGTGCGAATATCCGTTAACATATCAGACGATGAAAGTGTAAAAATTCAAAACAATTGGTGTATGACAAATTTACCCCATTGATTCGGCATGAGTGTGATGAACGGACAGCCTGTTTACAAGGGCACGAATTGCTCGTCAATAGTCAAGTGGAAGCCAGATAAGAACAATTTGAATACCACAGACACAAGGACAAATATGAAGTAGGTATGTAGCCGTATCACCGAACCTAAAGTGTCACTTCATCACTCCGTAGGACACTTGCGCATCAAAGTGGTCACTCGAGAAAAAAGAACGGACTAGTGCTTCCCATGGGACCAACTTGCATATCGTAATCCAACGAAGGTCATTAATTCATGTACTAACAGACTCAGGAAATTACTGCGCAAAATGCTGTCGTCGATGATCAGTTTGAATGCGTCCAATGGGGGTGCGTATTCCATTGACATGTTTTGTCAATCCAGCGAAAATTCGAGTATCCAGCTGGTCGTTTGGTTTAGATTTCTGTCACTCAAGCGCGCCCCCCAAGCCTGTTGTTTTGTGATTCAGAATACGTGAACACGCGTCAATTTATTGAATCCTGAGACGTATCGCGGCGCCTGAGCAGCCATTCCAGGAGATGCACTTCTCACAATGAGCGGCGTGTACATGCAAATGCCTTCAGATGAAACGCACTCGTCGAAACCGATCTCACAAGGCCATTATCAATGACTCACCACACTAAGCCACACTCGTAGGTAAGCGAACTGTCGTATCGGTGGAGAATGCACACAAGACTGTGCTGGTCATGCAAGGGTCCGGCCGCAGTAAACCAGACAGTCAACCTGAGGCTGGTTCGCTGGCTTTCCTAGCTCGTCCTCCAAGGTTCATTTGGAAATTACAAAGTAGAAGAAGCTGCTTCAAGCAGCTTCAAAATTCAACCGACTTGGATGAGAGTTGGAGTGCGCGCAAAGTCACAAGCACCGAAATTCGGGGAAAATAAAATGTCATAGAGGTTTAACCTAAGCATAATGCATCCGGGAAACAGTTCTGGAACTCTGGTACTAATATAGCCCTAGAGAACCTAACGAGAAGTACACGTTGTTTAATCTCATTCCAAGAGAGATGGGTCAGGCCGATTTCTCAGTTGTACATATCAGGACTTACCGAGAAACTACTGATTATTACAGTGAAACCCGCCAAGGCGGCCACTCTACAGTAGTGATCGCTTTTGACCAATGCTTTCAAAGTAGTTAGGAATGCCCCAGAATAGGTTGCTACGCTTCTGGCAGCAGAAGCTAAGACAACCTTGTATTCAAAATGAAAATTGATTGTAAAAATCATATAGATATCATATATGCACTTCAGTTCACAGAAGAAGCACCAGGTATAAAAAACCGTTCACCTCCTATTGAGAGAGTGTTTTTGACCAGTTCTGTAAGCGACCACTACAGAGCAGCATTACTATAATACCGTAAGATCAGCACCATTATTCTTTTTAAATTTCAATCTAGGTTTCAATCCAAATATACAAGTCGCATCAATCTCATACTTTTACGGTTGTCAGTAATGATAGAATCCCCCAACTGGTGCATTAAATTATGAGTAGATTTTCAAGAAGAGTGGTGAAAATTGTCTTGTACTTACGCTGCGAGTATGAAAACATCATCATCACGTGCAGTCGGCAAGTAGATTCATGGAAGGCAATGCTGATATTCGTTTATTATCGAAGAGGTTTCTCTAGCATTGGAACAGACTTCAAAACATTGCATTCGTAAAAACAACACGGTTTCAAACCAGTTCGTTGGTTAGGGAATTTGAAAAACATCTTAAAAACGTAAACAGGTGCACGCAAACAGACGAACAAACGACGTCAGTATGCTTGCCACTCTACAAGCTGAACAGATTTTAACCAGTCGACTACAGCTCTCTCTGAATCAGAACAATAGAAAACATGTGGCGCGATCTTTTTGAGTACGTGGAATGTGGCGCTGGATTTCCAGTAACCTGGTTCTTGGACTAATTTATCTAAGCCGTATGCTTTATGCTGTCACCAATTTCCCTGGAAATCAATTTCTTAAGCCATGAGCACGTTATTGCTTAGCTTTCCGGTTTCCCGCCTCATGTAACAACTGGAATGACTTGATATCAGCCAACTGATTATGCAATTTCCTTCAGTGACCGAGTATATCACCTTGTTTTCCCATTTTCGGTGGCCGATATTGTGGAAGCTGGGACAACGCATGCTTTGGCACGTGGTTTACAGCCAATAAATTGAAGTGAACTCCTGAAAAAGTGCCTTTCTTTGTATCTAATAACAGATATTTTACTAGTGGCATCCTGAAGATTCTCCCTGTAATGGGCATTCGATGTGAAGATTACTTTGCGACGAGAATCTGGAGGGCATCCTTTTGCACTGCCTGAAAATACAGTACCTGCCTATGCACCACGGCAAAGGACGCAGGACTCAGGCCGAGTATATCCCTGGGCTTTACCCATATTTGGCTGGAACACCCTTCGGCTACATCAGGAAAACACAAGACTACCAATGCCTTCCGATACGTCTCCAACTCTGGTAGAGGTGACTAGACGAGTTTTTGTTCAGTGATAGGTCCCATCAGGAAATTATAGGAACAGTACAAGAATAGTTCTTTGGTCAACCGGTGTATGAACCCCAAAAGATTCAGACGGTGCGACAAAACTACAGCAACCTCCCATGGTGTCCTCTTCTGAGTAGAGATTTTGATGGCACCTCAGTAACAATGACCATTCCTCAGTGCGTCTGCCGAGTGTGTAAACGGAGTTTCTCTTAGGGTTTCACAATTCACAATCCAAAGCAGCCACCTTCCCCGTTTCCTGGTCACGGAGGGTTGAACATCTGTACACTCACCATTCTAGTATAATCCACGAGGTGTAGGTAGGATGGAAATTAGAACTACAACTTGGCTAGTTCCGAGTCTTCATGAGATTGGTCAGAATCCAGCTGTTGATGATGTGACAGTCATGAAGCTCTAAGCTGTCTTCCTAAACCAGGTCACACTTCTGTTTCAGTAGAAATATTAAGTATACCGATGTCTGAACGTACGCTTCAGATCTTTCATTGTTTTGTAAGCTCAAAAGTCTTGTGGTGTGTATATGAGGTGTAATAAAGAGTAAAGAATTGGGAATTTTGAAATACGAGAAAATGAAGAAGTGTGTTGCGTTCAAAAAATCTCACATTACAAAGCCTCGAATCACCCGTCACCTGGACGTAACGATGAAGCTGTTTTATTCGCAGTTATTCAGGGAGCATCTACATCGGTGATCCGGAAAAGGACGAATCACAAGCACAGTACATGGTCGAAAGATGTGAAGCTCGATGGAGAAGTACTGAGTTGGAGTCTCGCTTTGGTTTAAGAAATGAATACATGAGTAATAACCACTGGCCAATAGGAATCTGATGGGTACATCCAGGCATTAGCCTACTTCATTATGTCAGCCCCTGTCATGGAAAGGCTAGGTATTTAAACAAGACAGCGCAGACTCTCTCATCACAAACACCTGAATTATGTATTGTCTCGTGAAACCGTTCGACCGGCCAGGTTGTAGTCTCGGTCTCCGCCAGGTTAACACCCGATGGTGTATTGTAGCAGCGCATGCGTACAAGTCCGTGACCCAAAAAGGGAGTAGGTAGATGCTCTGGCACAATTATGGAGAAATGTTAGATAAAATGTACTCTTCGGAATCAATAAAAGTACAGCCAAGTGACCTGGATAGATTTTGAGGCCAAATGGCCATTAAATGCCGTGGAAACCTTAAAGCGACGGTAGTAAAGAGTTGCCTTGTAATTTTGCTGCGCCTATTCAGTGCTTGTAGGCTAGAAGGCCGAAGCATTACTCTTTTAAGTGCTATTTATGTTATTTGATGGGATCTGTCACCTACAGAAAAGAAAGAAACCAAACCAACTCACAAGAACTGAAGTTTTGGTTAAAAACAATGGCTTTTTTTATAACTTTGTATGGAGGTATATTGAAGAACCCAATCCAGACACGTATGGGTACTCTTGCAGAGCGGTACAGATATAAAAGTCTACGTCATTAGAGGCAGTACAAATCTTGCAATCTATTCAAACAATCGAGCTCAGTTAAGCTATTCCCGCTTGGTTAACCTAATGCGGGACTCGCTTCGCAAGGTCATTATGGCAACTTATATCGAAGGACGTGAGAATCGTGGTGGAAGCTTGAAAAGACCACAGACATCGGGTGCAAATTGAGTCCTGTGTGTGCATCTCCCACAAATGTGGACAACTGAGGATTATCACATACATTTACTTCCCTGTTTTGGGATTTGATCGCGGACCTTCAAACCAAACTATTGATTTTGCTGTCCATGGCCATGCGTGAGTCAAGCTTCGCATCGGAAACTCAACACTAGCCGTCTCAAGTAAAAAGCACAACATAGTTATCGATTAGAATGTACGGCGGTAAAGACTGCAACAATGCAGCAGCTTTGTTTTTGATACAAGAGCCACACTCTGGTGTTTCCAACAACGCGGTGTTCCAGGCCGCCTCGAGCAAAAATATTTCATAGCTGTGGCGTATCTGCGGAGCAACCATCAACTATTCCAGACCTGTTTATCCTTCCTAAAAAGCAGTCCTTCTGTTCTCGAACTTGTTATGTGGTCGATCATTCTTTGAGCACAGGTTCACCAAGATAGTTTAGTCTGTTTCACCAATTTCCAGTTAAGTATATGGAAAATACTGAAATGCATAAATGGAGACGGATTAGGTGGAGAAAATAAATTGAAACACAACTGATAAGAGGACCGATTTGACCAGGGGGACGGCAGAGTTGGATGACCTTCAGCATCAAGTAGAATACTGTTCACTGATGTCCAGACAGACTTTTCACAGGCTCAATCAGTAGAGACACCTTATCTCCTTGAACAATCTTGCGCGCGGCAATATACAAAAAACTTAGCAGACAAATGAACCAATTTAAGCTGATTACTTCGGCTTACGTTCTCTAACGCCTCATGCGATACAAATGGTGGATGGGGTAGCCGAAGAGCACTCTTGAAATGGCATCAAAGTGGCTGGTGCTGGAGGCTTCGTATAACGTTATGACTACTAAAACCACCAGATGAGAAGCCCTCGATAAGGGATGCACAACACTTTCACAATGTCAGAAGTTGATGAAGAATGTCAGTACTACCGCAAACATGCCTTTACAGCCATGAACTACGAACCTGAATTCACGGCTCCTGAATTATTGATCACTTGATGAGGTGGAAGAACAGTGCTTGCATTTCTGCACTTGAAATAGGCCTCGACCTACGGAAAAGTAGTTTGAGGCTTTTTATTAGCGTCAAATGCCGGCGGACGTCTACACTTCAGCAGGGCTATGCATGGATAGTTCAGACACGCATATCAAAACAATACGGCCTTGAGTTTCCTTGATGGTGTTCTGGACTTGGGCAGCCTTGGGAACCTTTGGGACAACTATATGAAATTAGGCTTCAGCAATCAGCCGAGTCAGCTGAGGTCAGCGGACGGTCAGCCGAGTGGAGAGTTTCGAGTCACATACGTGACAAAAAGCACAACATGACACGATAAAATTAATAGTGGAAGAGAAGCAGCCATACGTGTGCTTCCCCGTTAAGTGGGAACCGTCAAGTGCGCACCCTGTTTCATTCCATCACCAAAGCTGATGAGGACTCTTTGGTTAAATTGCAAGGCTGACATACCTAGATGTGAAAAAACATACTACACAATTAGTTCACTGGAAGTATGGTGATGAGTTGAACATGCGGGTTAGTTTTGCATTCATAGTAAATGGTACCATAAACTTTCAGGTCAGCTGGTGAGTAGTTTTTGCTTTATCTTGTGTTGTCACACACAAACTTCAAGGACCATAGTACAAGGTGTTCCAACAAGCAACTCAATGTATACATGCTACCCCACAAAGTTGGTGGTCGGTTGTCGCTCTCTTACTTCGTCACAGTGAACTGAATGACCAACGGTTCTGTCCGGATGAACGCAAATAACAATGAACAGGGTAATAACTCGTTCTGTGAAGAAAAAAAGCCATGATCTGACTGTGGGCCAACGTTCACTCGGCATCCTGAACCCATAACTGATACAAATGTTAAAAATTGTTCTGCTGAAACACCCCTTCATTGCCTAGCTGCCGTGTCACCTGAAGGGAGCAATAGGGCTGAGGTTTTGCCAGAGTATCTAAGTCTAGACCGTAGCAGTCGAGGTGCAGAAGTTGAGTTCGAAGGACGGACCGTCCGGGCGATGATTCGCACCTTCAACATTGGGTTGCTTCGAGCTCGGGATTCATACCTATCAGATAGAAAAATCCTTGTAAAAAACAAGGTCAATGGTTTGCTCGTTACAAACTCAATACGTGAATACACATTTATTCTTCAAGTGGCTGAAGGGACCTATAATGCACTGGTTCTCTTGCTGGATGTTTATGAAAGGATAAATGCCTCTGATCCTTTCGGATAATGTTGGTAACCTAATTCGAGGATAAGGATGTGTAGGATGGGTTCCCATTTGTCATTTCTTCCAATCTCTGAAACCAACCTCATAATAATCATATTGATTTTCTTTGGCCAATGATGGCACTCTATTTCCAGGGTTAGATAGGCACTTTTTGTAGGTATACTGCAAAATATGTGGCTCGTTTTCAGTAGAGTTCATAATTGCGGTCTCTTCAACCTCAAAGTTGTCATCACTTATTCTGGAGTGCTATGTAAATTAGGGAGGTCTTAATCTGATGCAATATCAGTGGTAATGATAGTTATAACAATAATCCGATTACGAACTAACGCATGTTGGGTTTACCGAAGCATCTTGTAGAGAGGTACACATGTGCAGAATTTTAACTGGAAATGTATGGGTTCCGTACATTGCCAAGAGAGTAAATGTAATTGCGGTGGCCGGGAAAATAGACGTAAAGGATAGGAAACAGTGATGATTTGTTACAAAAATGAAACAATAACAGCTGATTTGGAAAGTAAACACGAAACACCCACCGGTTTTGTGAGTCGGTTACGTTCAAAGGTGTGTACAACTACCGATTAGGTGAGTTTTTTCGCCGCCTATCAGTGTCGAAAGTACACAACAACACGCATGAAGGCTCCGTTCAGACCTTTGATACACGTCATAACCCACCCAGGTGCACCTTTTTTACGCAAAATCTCGAAATTTCAAATCAGGCCCAACTATGTGAACGACCTTAGGATGCACGGTTGGTCTATGGTTACGTTAGTCTACTGACTGCTTGCTAGAAACCTTGCTCATTGTTATCCGACGTACCTCATGAATAAAAATTCAGTGCTCTGACGCATCTTTTGAGGTAGTACGCACGCACAGATTACTTCTAGCAGGCCGCTTATACGGGGACAATTTTGGGTTTTACTGATTAATAGCCAGCCAGTGAATAGCTGAACGTCATTCTCACATGACAGAACTCCACTCTGAGAGTAAAGCCTTTTGAACACGGGAACGGACATCATTGAAACGGAACAACTTCCGTACGTCCATAATCCTTTGATTTTAGCATACTCAGCTGAGACTAGGTTCGTAAGTAAATTCAAAGGTGAGGCAAAGTTCTCAATGTGATATGACAGGAAAGAAACCCGAGTCTGATTCAACCACTAGCTTCTGGACTGCCTCCACCAATGTCCAAAAGCTTGATCGGTGTTTCAGTTCCCCATTCTATGGGTTCATGATATGTACGCAACTAAACGGGTCATTATTGAACAATTAATTTTTTGTACAAACTGAGTTTCAACGAATAAAACAATCTGATCCTCATGTTTACAGTTGAAACAAATTTAGTGTGACTTGTAGTTTGGCACCAAGTACTGTTTCCATGCAGTCAGGTAAACAGCTTTGCAGCCTCGAAGATCTTCCCGTCCAGTGTAGGCCACAATGCACCATGCCATCCATTGTTCCGGGGTTCATTTCAGTGACAAACACCCCTGACAGTTCATGACGATGGATGATACAATCTCATACTGGTTGATTAACCCTCGAAATTATCAACCCCATTTTTGGAGTCAATTATCCCAACAAGCAGAACAAGACTATCAGTCAAGCTGCAGTTCATAAAGGATACAAAATAAAACTGACTCACTTTACATAGTGAACTGTGGTACGGCAGATGAGCATAGTATTCCGGTGCGATCTTAGTAAGCAGAGGAAGTCGAGTGAACGGAATGTAGGGAAAATCGTGATGTTCCACGTGGTAACCCAAATTGTAAATCAGAGGATTCCACCAGCCGTAGTACGAGTGAGTGGCCTGCTGATCTGCGAATAGGTAGTGTTCACTAATAAAATGTCCGGTCATCGGATGCGGCCCAAGTCCCAAAAGAGTGCCAACACCGAGGTAGGCGAGCGCTTGAAAGCCGAGGAATCGAAGCACAACCAGATCGAACACTATCTGGACGAGAAAATTGACTAATTCCCAGACGGTGATTGGACGAGGCTGTTTGATGAAAGGTCGAAACGCGTACAGCAGTGGATGCAGACATAACCAAACAAAGCGGCAGATAGGGTGACTAAATAATTTCGCCTCAATACGTAATGGCATGTCGGCGTCAGCGTCCTCGTGTCCAAGCCACCTAGAACGGATAAGGATGACAAGTCCGGAAGGTACCAAAGTTCACATGAACATGTACGGTGATGCAAAATCCATTACAAAATAAAACAATCTCCAGTTTGGATTCGTAGTAATGTCTATGAAAGGAAGAACAGTCCTAATGGTAGGACAACCACGGCTGATAAGTTCGGCTCTCACCAGCCTCAGTGGCCGCAAAATTTCAAGGTGGTTCAGTGTGGTATCTTCGAAGAAAACGTCAACATAGGCGAATCAGTTCTAGCTTGGATTGAAAGAGTTTTTTTTCTGATAGAATCAGTTGCAACTTTTCAACATACACGTCGGATCGTTTCGTCAAAGATCCTACTGCCAAAACCTGGTGCTCTATTAAAATTATGTTCGAAAACTGCTCGGGCGTGGAGCATTCTGTTATACAGCGATCACTAACCCACCTCCATTATCAAACACTGATAAGGTGACTGGGTGTATACGACGTTCGTGCCACTGTGGAGTGTAAACGCATTCACTGATGCTGTTTTGCTTAGTTGCTTTACGAGAAATTTCTCTTGGAGAAAACGTCAGTTCACAGAATAATAGCACGAATCACTGCTGCCAGTGTGCTAAATTTCTCCAGGTCGCACTTCAGAATCAGGGTTTGGTAGTGAGACATTCTGATCACCCTGTTATGTCACAGTATGGCGGCCCATTTCACTCACCTCATCAATATTTTTGGTTCAACCATCCACTCGATTCAAACACCCATTCATTCACTGCTGTGAGCAATGAACGGAGGAAAGCTGTCAGTATTTTTAGCGTGCCCAACACCATGTTCCTCCAACCGATGTCTGGGTGTTTTGAGGTTTGTTTTGAAATTCTGTCGATTAAAACGACAACAAACCAATGCGCCTATTGTAAGACCACTGAAATTTCTGACCCATAGATGGATAAAAACAGTGGCTTTTTTTAAATTCTAAGTGGCACGAGTCAGAAATAAAAACGACCGATAATGCAGTGGAAGAAAACCCGCTGGACCGATCTGGAAGAAATTTTGGAATATTATAGGTTAAAAATTCTTGGTCGAACCGGTCAATGTCTGATCTGTAAGAGATATCTCGACGGGAAAAGTGAAAACCTTTTTGGTATCACTGGTGATTACATCCAACAGGTTTCGTTAGAAAGTTTCAACCTCATCTTACAGACGGTTGCTTACTCGAGTTTTTATGACTTTGTACAAAAACGAGTGTTTCAAATGCAATCCAAATTTGGCGGGTCGCAGGGTTTCTGCGTTGGTCGAAGAATTCCCATCGTTACATTTTGTAAGTCCTAACTAGGGATTGGGCGAAAGTCTGTGAAACCTTCTGAACCGGCAGAGAAGGCTGGTTGGCACCGAAAGTGCATGATTCTAGCCTACTTGACCACTTCGCGGTCAGCCTCGTTTAACCTCCGTCCTGCCCACAGGCAAAAGATTAAAACTGCCAAAACTGTGGTTCATTCACTCTCTCCATTCAACCAAAGGCTGATGGGGCTAAATGAGCTCGTTTGATCTGAATTTAGTTTTTTTTCTGTGTACATAGCGAGACGCCTAGTATCTGGAATAGCTGTCCGGATACGCATGGGACTTTCGGGCATGATCGTCAGAATTAGCTGACATAACACCAGCAGACGTGGAGGTGTGAAATACAGTAGAACATTTCAGGTGATCCCGACAGTGTTTAGGTGCCTTTCTGATAAGTGGTCCCAGAAACTCCATCTAGATATCTGTAGAGTACGTTTTCTCGAATTCGTAATACATTAAAAAGATGCCAATAAAATACCCCCCCCCTGTGAAAAAAGAGCCTGCCTTTCTTTGGTAACATATGTTTTCCTAGAGTCAATGAACGGGAATCCTAATAAGGACCAAAATACCCCTGCATGTAAATAACCTATCAAACTTAGAGTGGCTCGGTTCTGACGACAGAAAAAATCAACAAATTCGGGGACTGTTCGGAACAGTCGCAGAAAGTTCAGAGTGAACTGAAATCACAAAACCTCAACGGATAGGACAGCAGCTTGCTCTGTTGCTCCACCCAACTGAGAACAAAAAAGATGTTATTTTGATGTCACCAGTGTACCATAATCTACGTGCTCACTATTCTGAACTTTCCAGGTACGCTCATACTGTTCAGTATATCAAAATCTATTGGTGTTTTCATTGCGCTTGTAACTGGGGGGGGGGAATACTGAAATGCCCTTCCCGGGTACTTCCCTACATTTAAATGCCTCGCTTTTACTGGCCTCAGTGGGTTTGCCTTGGGTATCAAAAACAGTTCTGGTATTTTCATCCAAACTGATAGCAGAAATTTCTAAAAGCAAGGACGCTTTATTCAGTGAAGTACACCTTTTTGTCGTGACAACTTTGCTCAGTTTAGGATGAACATGTGCTATATAGTCTAGCCCAATACCTTTTTTGATTGGGAGTAAAAAGACCGGTTTCAAAAGCATATACAAAAGAGCCAAAGGTATGCCGACGGTGAATGTTTCTTGACATTCCAGGTGATATGCACACAAAAAACTTGTTTTGCGTTCACAGGACTGTGTTGGAGCCCGAGTTTTATGGAGTGTTTTGGTAAAAAATGCTGAACATAATCCGTTGGAGACCTCCATATGCTTTCTGAAACAGTTCAGTTTTTTCAGCTATTTTATTATGCTCGGGAATTATACGAGACCAGTCGGTGTAATTCTTCATCCGCACTTCTACTATGTTGACTGATCAAACAAAATTGCAACTCCGACAACTCTCCGAGAAGTCAACGCGCAAAAAATAGAGTAACTTTTTAAAATTCCCTTTGAGAATGGTGGCCTTTAAGATTTAAATGGACGTATAGACAGACGATATACGATCACAGCTCACAAAAATGGCAAAAATATTTCAAAAACAAATCTGGTTATCTGAGAGAAATGAAGGCCATAGGTTCACTTCGGTTTCGATTCGCACCAAGCCGAGTTGTTACGGGCTGTAGAATTCGCTGAAATAGAACCCATAAAGTCTACTACCAAAGGAGAATGAAAAAGCGAATGCAAAACAAGGAATTATAATCGGCGCTCAATTCAATTTTTTCAATTCAATTCTTTACTCCAGCTGTACTTCACAAAAGACAGTCATCGTCATCATCAGCGACAGCAACATCAGTGTTGACACCGATGCTTCACTGTCTTACAGCCATAAAGTTCATCTAATTATGTTTAAAGCCTTAGACTGAAAAGAAGAGAAAAACGTTGGTAGGGGAGGAGACCTGGTGATGGCCTGTCACAAGCATTCTGAAGTGCCTACACCTCCAGGCGCTCAGTTGGAAAATCCGGAAGGAAACTGACAGCACAAACGCCACTGACGTCGATTAGCCGTCATTTCTTGCACTGTCTCTAGCCAAGCACAGGCGAGATCACGGGGACCACATCCTGGAAGACATACAACACCAACAACACTTAAACTCCCCGTAATATCTTTCGGACCCTCCTTCCAAGTCATAGGTTGTCCACCTAGCGGTTTGCGCCATTCGCAGGGAGGCACGGAGAACAACACTCATCTCGGCAGACGCTGTTTCGACATGCGTAGCACGGCCGAGCTACCGTAGTTGATGTTGCTGGATGTTTTCCGCGATTAAAGTACCTGCTGCACAACCAAATACCTGTTTTCTAATTACCTCGTTTCGAAATCGTTGACGCTATTCGACACCAGAAACGTTTCTGAGGTATGGCTGACAAAATACCTGAGGACGCCTCACATCATATCTCCACAGAAGCCGTGCTTCAACAAGCCTACAGCAATACAGCCGTTACTGTAGCATGATACACGCGGCCTTTGACACTCAGTGATGTATCCTTTTGACGCCACAAGTGATGCAAATTAACAAACGTGATTCTGGTTTTCGAGTTTCGTGCACTGACCTCATCAGACACACTTCCGCCAGAGATAATACAACCACTGAGGTGTGTAGAATTCTCCACTGAATTATATACCAGGATTCCAAAGGTGAACACTTCATTAGATTGCCTAAAGTTGCACCTCTAGAAGAACCTCAACTATGCGCAAAAAAACTAGGGCGATGTCCATAATCACATAGCAGCAAAATATGGATGCTCTACCGACTGCACCTTAGGATGTTTGGCAGATTCCACTTAGAATGCCTGCGAAATGTGCCTTGGTTTCAGTGGCCAAATCGAATCCCAAACACCGGGGTTCCCAGAGGAGCCAATATCAGCGGAAACTGGTGCGCCCTGACCGACGACCAGTTACGCTGCTCGAGTCAACTCAATAAGCTTCGTTAGCCGCGTTGTAAAGCGATCATCTGTAGTCATTTAAAACATGCAACTAAAACTCCATAAATGTCGACAGTTCACTGTTGTGATAGCCTTCGGGTAAGTTTGAAAAAATCGTAATCTTTGTTAACGATTTTGGGAAGTTTGACACGTCATTCAGAGGCCTGGCAAACTGCTATATGTATAGATTTTAAGGTTAGACGTAATAACAAAAGTCGCATGGATCTATACAGCTTGTAAGTAGAACCACATTCACCGTACAACAGTCACGAGATGACTGGTATATCGCTTGATTATCTATCCCAACATAAGCTGCGCAATAACAGGGAACACGGTTGTAGTAATTTACTCAAGAGAAGTGTGGCGTTCTGCCACGAATTCAAGGAATTGATAAGGGAGCCTGAAACAGTGGTAAAAGTGAGCTCGTACTGATGCTCACTGGCATGGGATCTGCTCACAGTTATCAGTAGGCCTCTGCATATTTTTTCGCCTTATTCTTGTAGATTTGTATAAACATCAACAGCTTCCACGTTGCATCATCTTTGGCTGCACGCAAACCGCGGAGTCTACCGAACTGCAGTTGGCGAACTAGGCACACTCGTTCACTGTTCAATCCAGTGTCAACTGTCAGATCCGCCTTGGATGCCAGCCAAACATATACTAGAAATACGCCTTCATCGTGTCCCTACGAAGGGTACGGGAATTAATTGTACGCCGTTCGTGAACTGAGTGAAAAAATTGCCGGGGAAGCTTCAGGTCCGTTACTCCTTTCCAAGGGGAAAATGCCTCCTGAGGTGATATTTTATAGGCCACTGTTTAGTTAGATATTGACTCGCGTAATGTTAGGTGTGCTTGCAACTCGACGATTCAATTTAAATTACTTCGGCCGGATCGTAGAAACTGTAATCTGCAGACGCTGCCTTTCAGAGAGATTTTGTAGATTGAACTTTCATTGATCTACACCAGTCCCTGAAGAAGAACCGTTCGATCCAAACACAAAATGATTTCACTTTCACGAATAAACAGAACGTTTGTTGCTATTCAGCTTGCAGTGAAGAGGTTCCGAAACGTGCATCAGGATACCTCATAAGGCAGCTTAAAAGTACAGAAGTCAAGCTGGTGGTGAATTCACACTCCAGGCCTCGAGGCGATGCTATCCCAGGCTCATAGAGATCACTCGTACGAACACAGACGCCTAAACACACTCTAATCTCCAGTGCATCGTCAAGAAAAATCACAAGAGGAACGCCACAGAAGCCCGTTTTCAGCGATCCCTCTTCTGGCCGAGATGAAACCGAACAAAATTGAACCAGTCTCAGCAAAATCAGTTTGTCGAGTATGCGCGCTAGTCGGAGCAAAACTTATCCAACAGAGTTAACTGCCAGGTACAGTCAACAAAATGTCCAAACCGGGTCAAACGCGGGAGGACGTCGAGATAACAAAAAAAAACAAAACAGAAAAAAGCCGCTTAGTCAATGGGAAGCTTGAAATGACCAAATCGAACTTATTTCTTTAGTCAAATCCACTTTGGTCTCCACTTCGGCTTTAAGAAATATTCCGAACCAGTGAGATATAAGAGAAACACAATGAATGTCGATACACCATATACTACGGCATCGTACTGGTGTTCATATAAACAATTCAGGGAGAATTTTCAGTTGACAATGAGGACAGGTGAAGTTTTGGCAAAGTTGATGGCAGCCTGACCTAATGGACGTCCCTAGGAGCGTATAACAACTCTGTTCATAGGCTCAGGGCAAGCGTCTTGGTTAAGGATTCACTTTGGTTGACACCAATTTAAATGATGGTGTTCCAAATTCGCTGTGACTATAAATGGTTTCTAGGCTGCTAATTTGACCATAATTTAACGGGGTGTGAGCTAGAGGTCACGAGTAGTGAGTCAGTACACATCACTGGGCAGGGCGGAAGTAAGACACGTGATGTGTTAAGCGACGTTAACATTAGGCTGTTCGGTGAGCGTTTGTTTCCCCTCTTTTCGAATCTTGAGGTTACTAGCTCCTCTTGCAGATGAGAGACGGTCTTCTTCGGCCACTGGTTCTATGACGTCTAATCTGCTCTTGCCAAACTTTTTCCCATATCAGCCCAGTACATCTAATTGTCATTGCCTATTGTACCAATTTACTTCTGAGTTGTACCACGTGCAATTTTAAACTAAGTTGCTGTCTTTGTCCATCAGTGGAACAGAGAATACCTTGACACGATGGCTTTGGTCTGCTATCGCGGCCACAGTAGCATGATCAGGGACGCGTTAAAAGTACGGAACTGATTGTACTGTTCATTGCACAAAACAGAGAATGAATGGGTATCCGAACAAACGGCTTCTTCGAGAAGCGGCGATTAGGCGGGGAATGCAGACTGTTAAGTGATAGAATCATTGAGTCTGTGACTGTGGCAAGTGTGTTCTCCTTCCAAACCGGATGATTCTGCGTTCTAGCTTAGAGAAAGTAAGTGCCATTCTGGCAGGGCATCAAGTAAAGCTAAATAAAATAATACTTCATGCACCCAAAGGTGAAATCTCAGCATGCCAGCAGTTAATGGGCTTAGATTCCGCTGTGCAGCACAGATTGTTTGAACGCAGGTTTGAAGAAGACAGCTGGTCGATCAGTATCTGTATAATGGAATATCCACGTCTATGCTGCTGAACCAATCAATAGACTGAACTTTGCTCCAGCTATTTTCGGAGAAATTTGTTTTATTTGTTCTCTTTGTTCTATTTTCCTGCGATAACCTTTTACTAACAAGTGTGTGTGGGGAAGAAGGTTGTTTGCTACGGATAGTAGATGCTCCAACTACCTTAAATTGACAAGATTAACTTACTGACCTAGTGAATCCGACTCCTTACGACCAAGTTCGATAAGGACATCTTGTAGCCAGCTAACGCTTGTCATGCCACGAAGATAATGATCACACGCTTGGAGACTTTGAAAGCCTTAAGATAAAAGACACCAAGTTGTACAGCCATAGACTAAGATTGACCCCACAGTGGTATGGTGGAGTAAGCCCTTTAACAGAACTGAAACTGGTTTCTGGTTCAAAAGACGAAGCTCATGCCTTGATGATGTGTGTATCAACTTCAACTGTAGTTGCCAAGTGGACCTCTCAACAAACTTCATCGTTTGATTCTGAAGTTTGATATGGGCACAAGGGAATTGGCAAGTTGAAACGGCGTTCTATAGATCGATTTCCTCATGCAGAGTTGTCTTTCTGTCCTTAAAGTTTCACAGGCGCTGCTTGGGAGCATCCTTGTCAGAGTGAACACATAAGGACTGGAAAGCATGTTGGCTTTGAAGAAGGATCTAGTCCTGAGGATTTCGTTAGTTGGCGGATGTTGTGCAAGCTTAAATCACTGTTAATTCAAAAACTGATGGCAAAATGATTTAGAAATATGAACAACCAATAGTTCAGTATGTCCGATAGAACAATAACTAAGAAGAACCGATAATTATAATAATTCTCAAGTCAGCCACCAACACTGACTCACTTAACGGCAGTTGCTAATATCAACAATACAACCATCAGTTAAATGTTTGCACACCTTGAAAATGAGAATAATTGATGTGCGCAATAAAAGGTTGCGTGCAACTATAAAAGTGAAACAAGAAATTTGACTGAGAAACGAAGCGAGTTAAAAAAGGGAAAGTTAGACGAAGCAAGAGTATGCATCTGACTAAAAACCAAAGTGAATTGAAAAAAGTCAGAATCCCGGGGTCAAATCGAATAGCCCAGTTATAACCCCTTTGGCGCACCCTGAGGGAAACACGAAGGCTAAGATACATCATCATCGACAGCATGACATCAGTGTTCAACACTGATGTTTCGCTACTACACAACCATGACTTATTTGAAAGCCTTATTGTGAAGAAGACAATAAAATTGGACAGGAAAGGGACTTAGTGCTAGCTTATGACAATCATTCCGAGGTGTCTACACTTCCAGACACTCATTCAGGCAATCTGGATAGAAACTGACGACAAGAACACCACTGACATCGTTTGGCAGCCATATCTTGCAGCGTCTCCAACTAGGCGCACTGGGGATCACGCGGTCCCCATCCTGGAAGGCAAATAGCACCGAAAGCACCCAAACATTTCATAATCTCTTTCATATCTCTCTGCAGGTCAAGGGTTGGCCACCTCCCTGCTTCCGTCACTCTGAACTGGGCACGGAAAACAGCACTCTCCTCGACAAACGATGGTTCGGCATGCACAATACATGGCCTAACTAACACAGCTTGTGGTGCCGGACACAATCTTCAATGGAGGAATACGGTCAGGTTAACTAGGGATAGTCGAGGAAGCAGGCGGAGTACTTGAGCAGTGAACCTTATAATCAACGGCTCGTGCGTCAACCAACATGTTTTCTTGAGCTCATCCTATGGAAGACAAAAGATTATCGGGCACACTGGTATAATTCATATGTAGGTTATCAAACAAATATAAACTAACCTGTGGTGTGCCTGGTGGTACTTTTTATACGAGATAGCCAGCGGAACAGCCATGGGCAAATTGCAGAACAAAGATAAGACCCTGTTTGCCGTGCCGTATTTGTGTCCGAAAGCTAAATTATGTCCAACTTCGTGAATCGCACAGCCCAACGAATGATTCACTGTCCCACTCACAGCGTAGGTGAGCACAAGCCAAACGAACCAATTCGGCTGATAGACTGAGATAAGTGTGGCCATGAAAACTTGAAAGATCACCTCTGCAGTGATATACAAGGCAACACGTGGATCGGGTCCCATGAGAGTTTTGATTTGAGGATACTTGGACAATATTTCCTAGGGGAATAAACAAACGGGCTGTGTTACTGGGCTGAGTAAATTGGTCAAAATTGAGTCGCATAACCAGGTGTAACCGATTCATTCATTAGTTCTTTTATAAAACCTGGATGTGATCTGTCCAAGTTGTTACTGCCTCCTCATTATACGTGCCAAACAAATCCACGAACACCCATACCATTTGGAATGAATTGTGCTCATTCACTGCAACTTAAACCACAATTAGCATTCACTATGCACGCGGTCAATAGGAAAAGCTCGGAAGAAAACGCAACACACGAGAAACTTGGTTATGATATTATGAAACAGAATGAAATGAGCGGTGAACTCATGAAGTTTGTCAAATTTAGTAGATGTTTTTCATTGTCTCAGAAGACCTTGTTATGAAATTCTCAAAGTCTAAACGCAGTGCTTCTGACTCCCATGTACACACAGTAAGTGGGATTCATATTAAGCAGGTGAGTTCGGCCCCTAAACACGTCCACTTAAGCGTGCTCATTTGTCATTTGTCGGTCGACAATACAGTCGCGCGACTGACGTGGTTTGGATTATGAATAGGCAACCTGTGGCAAATTTGGCTCAGATTTCGTGAAACAGGTTGGGCGCCGTGTGTGTAATAATTAGGCAAGTTTTTGGAGCTCCAACTGGGTGCAATGGGGTATGCCTTTATTCCCAACGTTTCGGTTACCATGATCAACCTTTGTGACGAGTTTTTACACACAGCCGAATACACGCAACTAAAAGTAGACTGTGTTAATTGTACTAAGTTATGATTGTTTTCCCTGGTGGCTTTAGCTGCTAGGTGGGTAAACTGCCAATCACAAGCAGCACGCCAGACTTTCACTTCGAAATAGCTAGACCTCCTGGTGTGCATTAGAGCTCTGTGACCAATGTATGCTTCAGTGTGGCTTCAAAACATAATTAGAGATTTCATTGACTGGGGTCCTAGACATTAACACGCATTGAACCTTTGTCAACCTAAATAATGAAGTGCCTTCTATCCATCCTGATTGATCTAACCGGAAGACTTAACTGGACACGTCAGCTAAATGCCAGGTATGAGCCTGAACAATGATCTCCGAGGAGAGCTTCCGCCACGTACTCGTCAGTCACCATTAGCACAGGGCACTAGCGGGAGCAACAAACAAATGTTCTCTTACTCACTCTAATCCTAAAGTTAAGGTTAACGGATGAACCAGTCCAGATCCTAGGTGATTGACAAATAGTCACGGCAAGTGGCTTGTACTCCATTCGGTCCTAGCAAATCGGCAGTCCTCAAGTGAATGACTAATTGAGTCAGCTGGGTCCCAGGTGAGTCTCCCGTCAAAATCAAATTGATATACAGATGAGGGTATTTGTCGAAATCTGTGTAATTTGGGCTCAAGTAGAACATACGGTTGACAGAAACTCGGGGACTGAGCCTACCTGATGAGCCCCAAGGAGGGCGAAACCACTCGTGGGCTGTCGAAGAGTTTTCAGCAACGTTATGAGTAGTGCATTCCATCTATAATTGAGTCCATCTTATTCACTAATCTCATATCTGTTCATAAGCACCAAAATTTTGAGGGAAATGGTATTATTTTGGAATAGACGGTCATGTATCCCTAGGTTAGAATAAGTTCTAACATTTTAATGTGGCAGTGTGCAGGATTTCTCTCAAAGCCAGTGTTTGAGTTGCACGCCTTTCGTCCAAGCGGCCCCAATGAAACGACCTGTGTTGAAAGGCAAACCAACGAAATACACTCATCAGCAGTAGTTCTTCTTCGTATTGCACCTTTTCCTATGCGCTTTGCACAGAAACCTCCAATCAGACAGCCATTGTTGGTGCTTTCTTGTCAGTTTTCATAAATGCGGAACAATAGAATTCGCAAATGAAAATTGGCGCGTCTACTCATCTATGAGCTGTATTCAACATTTGAAAAGCGTGAGAATCAATCTATGAACCCACAGCAACTTCTAAACAACCTTTTAAGAGAACAACATTCATTTTCATAAGTATTGAACTATATTTTTGCTACGGCCATACAACAAAACAAGCAGTTCACTGTATCAAAAGCTTCCAAATGGATAAAGAAATGAATCACTCTTCCCGTCCTGGTTTTTATCTTTCTCCGATCTCTTTTCAAAGGTGAACTCCCTCTTGGTCCACCGTGTACTGAAAAGCTTGCTATAGTTGACATTTCTAGGTGCGATCCTGTGGAGCGGGCTTTGTTCAAAAGCCATGGCAAACCTCAACCTGAAGGACAAGCACCCTGACCCAGATGTGGCTGTACTAGTGTCTTCCTTCCAATGCTGCTATGCGGTAGGATATTTTGGTAGGACAACCTGGTTCTTGGCAGGACTGTTCGGGAATACCACCTAGCCTGGTTCGGAATAAGTCTGACAGTGTTTCAAAAGATATTATGGCCCATTTGGTCGGAACCAAGCACCAAGTAGACACGAATTCTTCCTCCAAAATCATCTCCAAGGTCCCAAAAAATCAGCCAAATACCGTAGAACAGTACCTCCTGGCTACAGCTGAGTCCATTGCCATTATGACAAGAAACTCCGTTCTCTCCGTCCAAAAGGGGTACACACATATATATGTGATTGGCTCTGAATCAGAATCTTGACGCTTCAGTGGAGTTGCAGTCCAACCTAATACCCAACCCTAATATTGTTATTGAGTTTTTATGCTGATCGTTGTGTGAAACAGATAATCCGACCCATTTCGAATTATGTACATTGTGACCATTTAAGTGCACTGACCGAAGGAACCATTAACTTACGCGTTTGTTCGTCAACTCATCAAAATGCAAGAAGTAATTTCGGGTAAAAAACCCACACTCAACGATAAGACTCACTTGCTCATTGGTGACACAGGATCCAATTAGTGACACTTTGGTGATGTAGAGTAAGCAAATGTACGTAACAAGTCACAGTTTGAGTCATCTGTTATATGAGTGTTTTCGTAAACTCACTGGCTACCGATTCAGTTCCAATGCGGACAGGAATACTGTGAGTTTTGTGAGTGAGCACAAAACTTTTGGCTGGTTTACAGTAAACCTCTTCTGCCTTGAATCAACGAATAATAAGGAATTTTCGAATCTGGAATTTATATTCAAAATAAAACTAACCAATACAGAAAAGTCGACAAGCGGTGTGCAGCTGTTTCAGTCGTGCAGGAGATTACACCTAATACTGCGCGTCTTAGGAAACTTAAGGTAGATTCAAACTCGCAGAAATCCCGGATAGAAATCAGCTAAGAGCGGCAGATTAGTATGACCATTAGGTTGTACTTAGGTTCTTAGGTAGGTTATAGTACTATTCACCTTTGGATAGTAGGGTTCGTTGATTCTGTTTAAGCATCGAAAAGCCCATATGTAGGTTTAGGGACGCGGCGCCAGTTGAACGTCGACAGCGCATATACAACCTCAGTTAAATTGGAAAAATCCGTTAAGTGATTGGAGCACTGAAAAGCCGCTAGATGTACAGCACTATCGGCTACATGATATCGCCAAAATGACTGACTTGTCGGTCCATCGGAGGGATGGTTTACAGAATTCCAGTCTTGCAGATGGCATGGGATACCGAGGCTAAGCCCGGCGGTTTGCTTTCTACCTTCCGTTCTAAAGTTGTTTCTTGTTCAATCTGTGTCGCCATTTTAGGGACAGTTCATAATCAAGTAGCCACCATACCAAGAACAAGACCAAGGTGACGTAACTGGTGCGGTAGCTAACTGAACATGGCTTACCACCGCTCTCCACCAGTGTGATGAATACATACATACATCTCTCTCTCTCTGTTATTCCTTCACCATTATTTGCACTTAGGCCTCAATGCGTGAAGTACACACAGACAAAACTAATCGCGTGGCTTCTACCGCACATATGCACGCTCAAGTTGTCAAACTGGATTTCCCAACCTGTCCCACTAAACATTCGTTGCTATGGTACTTTCGAGCCTGCACACCCCGAGAGATATCGCTTGCAGTTTTAAAACTACGCCATTGATTTTGTTCGCCTCTAGGGAAGAAAATATATGATGACAACTCTACACGGTTCCATTATGAATGAATTAGTTTGTTATCATGCCAGATGACGGAAGAGTTCAGTACAACCACGACAATGGTGCTGAATTCGATTAAAATAACATAGTAATGCTAAAGTACGAAATTTGTTTGCTCCGTTCATTGCACGAAGTGATGACTGAATGGGTGTTTCAAAGAAGGAAAGCACGGAAAACGGTGATGAGGTGAGCGATACTCACAGGTAATACATCACACTATACAAACTATGATAGTGGTAAGGATGTTTGCATTTCAAACCGTCTGGATCTGTGTTGCCATCCTACCAGAACCTCAAGAGTGTGTGAGTTCGGGAACCGTTCCAGAGAGAAGATCGTCTACATCCAGTACACTTTATCCGTATCTGATACACTGAGCTGCTCGATCGATCACCATATATCAGGCTACTGCACCTGTCTGCTATTGAATGTTTCACGATTACCCCCGCATTTTTCGGATACAGTCAGTCTTTTCAATGGCTGCGATGTTTTTTACCATAGGGTCTTCCGAGAAAAAGTGCCTTGAGGCTGTTTCTGCGGTTTCAAGAGGTACCTCTGGTCTGACCAGAAAGAAATCAGCTCAAACCATTGCAGAACTGATTAGCTTATGTGGAGGTTATTTTTGCGAGATATTACGGTAGACTGTGGAGTTGTTTATCGACCTAAATGCACTTTGAAAGTTGATGAACCACTGATATTAGAAACAGGATGTCGACTGATGACTGTGTTCTAAAATAAATCAGACCATTTGTCGGGTAACGGTAAAACTAGGAAGGTATGCATTATGTTGTCCGACCTGGACAGTAGAGGTCAGGGATTGGAGCACGAGAGAAGTTTCCCAGGATTATGTGCGTTTTCGTAAGAGTCCTATATGATTCAGCCGTATTGTATTGTGAGCATGCGTTGTGAGTTCCCACATTGTTCCATTGAGGGAACAGGCGACAGTGCGCAGACAAGTGCACTAATTTTTCATTAGATAAGTGTTCGGAAAAACCACGGCTGGTTCTCCCAATTTTCTATCGGAATAACCTATCGGTTTCTGCTGACTTTTGATTACACAGACCGAAATCGCTGGAAGTCATTATTCGTGTTTAAAACAGAAACTTTTTTCCCGAAAAACCCGGTATTTTTCACCTACGACACGCTGGTTCGAGCTAAGTCACTGTTGCAATAAGCAAACTCAAGACGCAGCTAGGGACAAGTAACAAACTAATGACTATGATTTTACAAATGCAACTTATCCCATCGCTTCATTACTTTCGGTTCGTGACACGTTGAGCCTATAAGCGAAAACTACATTGACATGAATAGAGTGGCCCATTGATTATAGTGTTCAATTCGCTTGTAATGATTCACATCTCGGTGCTGCGATGACAGTTCAGGTCAAAATAATTCAGTCTTTTTTTGTATGAACCGGTAGCATAGAAGCTATAGTGAATGCCTAAGTCCACACAAATGTCAAACAGGGTCAAAATATCACCAACTACGTCCGTCGCAATCGAATCAATCGAACAGTAAATCGGCTATAAAAATGCCTCTCTCACCTTTAACAAAGAAAGCCTGAGTTGTTGATCTGAGCACTATACAGAACAATTCAACTAGCCACCTGCCACCCACAACGAAGTACTGGACAGTGAACTTGGGACCTCAGACGGCTTCAAATGCCTTTTCCTCATCAAGCTTGATCGAGCTGTCGGTCCTGAACTATCGTTCGCCGTGTTCAAAGACAGGTGTAAAATCGTCAGTTAGTGCTTATTATTTATTTATTTATTTATTTGCGTCTATCTAGAAGATACCCTTCTAGCAAACCCCGGAGAATCGATAGCACCCATATTCAAAGAAAGATGCCCACAGTCAGTGTGGCAATCACAGAGTGATTAGCTTGGCTCCCGTTTTAACTAGACCCCTTACTCCGATCGTTTTCCGCCGTCTTACGAAAGCAGGTCAAAATGTGACCCGATAAAAGCAGGTGAGATTTCGGCCGGAAAAGGGTTTTGTAAACCACATATCCACGCTCTGTCAAGTTTAAGATACGGGGACACGTGCATAAAAGCTCTAAAGTCTTCATATTCCCTTTGTCGATCGATTCATTCGTCCAAACATTTGTGCGATGGGGCATGATCCAGAAGTTCGTGAGCATCATTCACTCTTCACGTAATTGTAGACGCTTGGGTGTGCATGAGAGGCCCTCGTAAAGCTTCCCCCACAAGCAGTGGTCCAACAAGGCTGCCCAATTTATCCATTTACTTTTAAGTTCATCGATCCTGAGATGGTCGGTCGAAACTGAGACCCAAACCCCGGTGTTTAGATCTGTTCGTGCAAGAACCTTGTCGACCTGAACTGTGCATACACTGATTTCATTTTTGAAACGAAGGAACCGCAAGTATTACTAGAAATTTTGGCCAAAGTGCCCCGATCCTTTGGCATATG
Source organism: Opisthorchis felineus (assembly GCA_004794785.1). Lineage (NCBI taxonomy): Eukaryota > Metazoa > Platyhelminthes > Trematoda > Opisthorchiida > Opisthorchiidae > Opisthorchis > Opisthorchis felineus. The sequence goes on along the minus strand of SJOL01004844.1, from coordinate 197,368 downwards.
CTTTCCACCCACAAAATGCAAAGTTATGCTGCGGGATGAATAACCTTTGAACATGTCACCGATAATTCAAGAAGAGGAACTAGAAGTTACGGAATATCGCTGCATTATCTCTGTCGGTAGTGTGACGGACAAAGTAATGCACAAATATCGACAGTCAGCATTGCATGTTGCTGATTTGTGTCACTTGTGGCCTCCAGAAAAATCAGAGTCTCATGGGGAAGGCGTACGAGACTAAAGTGCGGGCTGTATTGTTGCACGGTTGTGAGACACAGTCGTCGCTGGTGAAGCATGTTCAAGACTTTGACCAATGAGGCCTCAGAACAATAGCTGGAATCGGCTGGAGGCACCGTAATTGGAATGTGATTGAGACGAGAGCTGCTTCCGTGCCTCATTCGGGGTGGCGGAAACCTAGAGGTGGAGAAAACTTAACATGGCAGAAGAGGGATAGGGGTGTTACAAAACATTGGGTGTCGCTGGTGCTGTTTGGCTTCCAAATGGGATCCACCTGACCATCTCTGTGTTTGGCTGGAAATACTGAACGATGTCAGTGGTATAAATGTTGTCAGTTCCTTTCCAGATTGTCTGACTGTGTTGCAGGTGCGGACACCTCGGACTTTTGTGGTAGGCTGACCTGAAATCCCCCCGTGTTCTGATTTTCGTTCTTTCCATTATTACATAAATTTCCATGGTTGTAAGGCAATAAGGAACCACGGTTCTCCTCTGATGTTTCTGTTTCTAATGACGATAATAATGATGATGATGATACCATAAAGCCGACTGCTGCTTTTAAAAATTTCAACATTATTAAACTGCGGTCTCCGAACAATTTTTTAAATGGGGTTTTGAGGTCGAATCCGTGAACTATTGCTTCGACCAAGCAAGGTTATGTGGTAGAAGCCAGTACGACATTCGCAACACTTTTCTGAAGCCGTAATTTACAGAAGACCTGTCCACGAAGGTGCAGCAGCCGGAACCATGAGCACAGAAAACTCTTGCTCTTGCAGACCTGGACAATTCTCTTCAAACCTCCAAGTATAGTGATCACGACTCATAAACACTAGCCATAGTTAGAACAGTCCGGCTTTGCAAACCCAAAACTTTGCCTGTGAAATTGGTGACCAGTCGAAGAGAGTGCTAGAACGACTGGTTTTAATAAAAGATTCAAAGAGGTGCACGAAAACGCGCTTCATCTAGCTTCTTACTTGAAGATGCATGTGCCAGAATTACTGAGTCCTATAACATGTAGAAAGAATTCCCGTGAAACGAGGGTTATGGACAGTCAGGAATGTGTGTGATTAATTATCCCATTCCACAGTACACCGATGAACTGGCTCATTCAATTCACGCAAATGCAAGGAGAGGTTTTGGACCGCAAGATAAAACCGATTCCACCTGATGTCCACTTTGATCTGGAAACAAAGTAAGTGCTATAGTCATTTGGCAAAAAAAATCATCCCAGAGTTTCCATATATCTTTAAAATTTTATCATAAATGTTAAATTTTCAAGACGCGCACGTCTTAGCATTCAGTGAAGAAATCTGATTTTTGACCTTGATGGGGAAGTCCGCTAAAACTGCGCCAGAGAATGAAAGGACTTGGGTGACAACCAGTAGTCGTGTAAAACCCGAAAACCGATGCCCCACCCATTGCTGCTGTCAGAACGACTCGGTCGTATGATGATGTTACTCGAAGCACAGCAACTTTTAATGTTTATTGGGGGCTAAAAATGCATTTCCAACATAAATCAATTTCACCCATTCAGGGGAAAACTAAGCAAAACTTAAGCTGCTCGTGGCTTTTCGGTAACCTCTAGGATTAGTCAGTTAGCACAAGCTTGAAGTCCGACATGAGCTGTTGAGATATGTGGACTATATTTTAACATGGCACGATGGACGTTATAAGGCTCTATGGAATGGCCACAACAATCCGAAAGATTCGCAATTGTCTGCTTTATTAGTTTGGAAAATAAGCAGTCATCGAAATCTCCTTCCGCTGAATGCCTGACACAGTCTGGGAAGGAGACAAAAAAGTCGTTCAACTGTGACACCCTTTAGGTGCCTAGCTGTCATGCCACCCGAAGGAAGCACGAGGGCTGGCATACTGCCAGGTTGCCCAAGCCTAGACAGGGAAAGTCGAGATGCAGAGGTCGAGTTCGAACCACGGTTCTTCTGATGAGTAAATTCGCGCTCTAACCACTGAGCCAATCAAAGGGTATGCACCAGGACGCATTGTGCCATTCTGCTATTATTTCCTTCGTTTTTCCCAGCATCATTCCACCTCTACTTTTCTAAGCTAACAAAGCAAGCCTTTGGAGTACGGTTAGGGCACGAATGTCTATGCATGTGTTCCGGATGTCCGCTCCCTGAATCCTTCATTGTTGCATTTCTGACATTCTTATGACTCAAGTCAGCGAAACCGACAGTAGTTAATAGAAAGATAAACACGGTGTAACACAACGGAACCTGAATACTAAGTGGAACTATCTAACAGAATGCAGGCTAAATTGAAAAGCGCGGATAACTTATAGATAAATAGTTGGATCTTGATAATGTCCCTACCTACATCAATTAGGCGTTTTTCTATTCTGTCAGTCTAAATGCATTCTTCTGCAACAGGACTCTTGTACTTTCAAGAACATTGATACACTGATACTTTTCCACCTTCTCAGGATCAACTACCTCAGGTCCGATGGTATTCTGGAAATAAAAGATGGGCCGTCTCAAATGCCCACTGGAAAATGTTGAATTAACGCAATTGTACAGGTCAACCCTTATTTGTGGTGGATACTGTGTAACTCCCGTAAGTTGTGACGAAACCCTGCAGAGCACCCTACAGCCAATGGCGCCTCCGCATACCGGAACGCAAAAATCACTTGCTGAGAACATGAATAACACGCTGGTGAGGAGAATCGACCTCAAAATCAGGTCACCACCAAAACGCTAAATCTCGTTTTCCTTTGAGGATTCCAGTTTCCTTATTCCATTACTTAGTGAGACTAGTCACCTACTTGTTTAACTGCCTCAGCGATTGATTTGTCTTTATTGTTTGATGTTCCGTAATGGCATTGGGTTCAGAACTCACCGATTCACCTGAAATCTGGTTTGTCTCGGGTGATTAGCTGCCCCTTTCAGCAAACTCACAGACGGATGAAAAATCAATCCAGGTATAAACGATTAGTCGCCGGACTTTTAGACACTATGTTCTACTCGCAGTTATGAAGCTATTGCTGCAAATTCTGACTGACTGACTTAATTGGGTCACCGCGCAAATGTCTGCCCATGATAAAGTGCAGATATTCGAAAACCGGTGGGGATACTTTTTAAATACGCTGGACAATGACGCATCCAGACGACAGGCAAACTCACTCGCCGTAACAGCCTGAGGTAGCGTCCAAATTAGCCAAGAAGGCAAACCACTCATCTGACAGCCTACATCCCCCTGTTCACTTATAGGCTAGAACACAAGGGCAAATTTTTTCCGAAAACGTCAGCATCGTGATGCCTGTCATCCTTGTTTTCCACATTTAAACTTACGTTGGCAGTATAGAAGCATTTGCAAATAGATTAACAGAAAACTGCGCGCAGGCAGGTTGATGTGCAGCGGCTTGTGCTAGGAAACGCATTGTTTATTGTAGTGGCTAGAAGAACGCACTCATGAACGTCTTCTGGGCACACGGACTAGTAATCCAAAGTAGCCTGTTCAATGGGAGGCTAAGAAGGTATCCACGATTGCATATTCAACAGGACTGAATCACAGCGAAACCACAGTATGGTCTGTCAGTTTGCTTTTTGCTGTTATGAGCGTTCGGTGGAGTAAACTGGTACCGTTAAGTAATCCTCAGAATTAGTAGGGTCCCAAGTAAGCCACCATTGATGGAAGATAGATTCTCGAGGGAATGTTAATGCCTCTGACTGTACAAATAGGCGCTGTAATGTTTGCTGAGCTGGGTAATTTGGATGCAAACGTTTCAGCTGGCATCATCGGTGCACACCAAGTTGGCAAGGCGTCAATTTTAAGGTGCTGAGCAGTACTGTGCTTGCGTTCATATGCACCATATTGACCGGTGAATCGGTCGTTCGGAGAGTCAGTCCCACTGTTTGGCCGAAAGGCTTCAGGTGACTTTTAAGTCCGGCTTCCCGGCTTGGTGACATTTTTCTTGCCAGTCCAGTAGGTACCGCAGCTGTCTTACAGTCGGTTCCTTTGGAGTAGAATGAAGAGATTCGTAAATCTCAAGGATTTTAGTCTGTAAGTGAAATCAGTTGAGACTGTTAAGTCAAGTCAAAAAGTTCTCTTATTCTGCCTCATCCTTGGTAAAACTTATCACCAATCTCCAGTGAGGTTCGGATGTGCACACTTCCGGTTGGTAGTTGAAGACTATACCCCTCGTATCTGGGTATGAGTCAATCATACTACCGCTTGGTCACTGATGGCCGAATAATATAGTGTTCAACCACTGTCGGTAGCGGCGTCAAATCGCTGTAGAGATTAGCAAACTTCGCAAAGATGATGGTTCTGTTGTACGAGTGATTTGGTGATTTTTGCTTGTAGCATTGTGTAATCCGGATCGATTTCTATACATCAGCTAATTCAGTTTGTGAAGGAGTACCATAACATAATACCAGGATATTCACGTAATTGAGAAGGCAGGGGAAAGGTTTTCAAAACTGGTAAAATGTTAATTTTATGAATCACGCAGAACAAAAGAGTACCTGAAAAGCGTTGCATAGCTAGCCATGGAAACTGCTTCAAAATTAGCCTCTGATAAGCTAAGATAAAGTCAAAGCGCTTTGACTCTTCTCATCAAAGCTGTCAACTTAGAGCCAAGGCCATCCGTGGCAAATATGCAATCCAAACAGTTAACACAAGCCTATTCAAATCCTTCTTCAGGGAAGAACAAGAAAATAACCTACCGAGTTATTGTCTAGTACACTGGATATTCTTACCATCCTGGGTGAAATATTGAACTTTCTAGGGCAGAACGTACCAAGAGTTCCTCTGGCCCCAGCCATTGATACCTCGAATTGACCAAAAGACCTCATCCTGAGAATGATTACTCCTGAGAAGTATCTTGCTATACAAAAACTAATACACCCAAAGCTGCTGCTTGAAAACTTACATGATTTAAAACCACCGTACTATTATTTCAGGATCCCAGGTTAATTGAGGCACATTGGGTAACATAAAAGATCGTGAGATGCCAAATTGGTGTCGTACACAATTTAACTCTTTTGCACTCACCTGTCGTCTCTTTGTATGTGGTTCCTCATCGTATACCCACTCATCCTCATCATGGGTTATACGAAATGCATAGGTTACGCCCTTGAAAAAAGTCAGGCCGGGAATTCGACCCGGTTTACCCTAAAACAAAAATAAAAAATCGAAATATCACGCAGAGCCAGACAAGCAAAGTGACAGTCTACGTTGCGTACGACTTTTCTGTTTTTAGTTGGCAGGTGCTGTAGTGGCCTCTAGCCAAGTGCTATATCGGCTACTAGTGACTTATCTGTAAGTCTGTTTGTACAGTGAAACGTTTCTAAAGAGAATCATGGCATCCTTTAGTGTGAGTTGGGTCAAAAGCCCTTGATAATGGAATTCATTGTGGTGGGTGGGTTATCAACGAAGACCGACAGAAGTGCTGGACTGAGGATCTAACCATGTAAAACTCTGCACAGCACCTGCAAAGCGCCCCAAAAATGAAAACCGTCCGACCATAGATCATTTGATTAGCAATGTAACACCGAATCTGCTCTATGAGCATACCCTTTATTCTAGATCAATCTGGCTGACTCATTCAAATTATGTTCTTCATCCAATTAGTGGTCATTGGGAAGTTAAGCTGTAACTTATCATGTACCACAGCAGTACCTTGTTTCGGGTGCTCACGTTTGACAAAAGGGTATTGGGATAGAATTTCATTTGGAATCCCCAACACACTGTAGTTGGAAGGTTTCTGGTGTCCAGTGGGCTGTTCTCGAATGATGATGTAAAATAAAGGTACGTGCTAGCTTCGTTTTCAAGGATTGCATAAGCTCAATGGATAATGGTGAAATAGGCTGCAGTCGTCTTTTTTTGATGTCGATGATACTGCCGATATTATTGACACCGATAGGAATAGCGATGGCACAAACGGACAACATTGAAAACGTTGGCGGCTGTTATCCGTAAAAATGGCACGGAAGGAACACAGATATGTGTGTGAGTGTTCAGGAACGTATAAAGTTTTGGAAATTTTGTTTAGGCTTGCAGGTGGGAGAAATCTACTGGATCAGGCGATTTCAGCCCACTACCTGACGGCACAGTTCTCCACATTCGGTTATTCTGACTAATTTTCACTCACAGAAAGTCTGTTAAAACTGAGTCAGTTGCCTCTGAAAGGCGTCATCACTTCAACATACGTCTGTGTGCTTGCAAAAATGCTGAAATAGCCTGGTATGATGTTTCACCAGGACACACTGGAAGTCCACACCATCCTCAAGGAGTTGCACATTACGAAACGGGTAACCTTGAGTACCAGCTGTTTGCTTCTTCCCTGGAAAAGTATTGACTGAGCGATCCTGATGCGTTTGAAGGCTGATAACTTTTACTACGGTAAAAAATTTTCATCCATGTATCTGAATACGTTATCTATGGTTTGCAATAGTGAGTAGAAAGATATGGCGCTCAACGCATGCTGCGTTCAAAAGGTAAATTCCGCAACAAAATTTCATGCAGTGTGTGCGCACTCAAATTTTTACTAGAGAATTATAACTATTTACGGTTTCGTTTTTTGTCGCACAGTTCCCTTTCACGTGATGACACGTTAGAAGTTTGGAAGATGAGGTTGTTTACAAGAACTGGACAGCAACACCATATGAGGGCTGGGCGTGAAAAACGATACAGGTTGGAAGTAGATTCCGCGGCATTCTTGCCTGCATGTCTTGAGTAACTCATCCATGTTCATTTGGGCGGTAGCCCAAGCTGTATATACGGGAAGCTCATGGGCAACCACGACCATTTTGTGACGATAGAGGTTAAGGTGGGTAACATCTAACTCTCCCAAGCCTTCTATCCGAGTCTGCGCAGAGCGTACTCCAGTGTTTATGTATTCGACTACAGACAGGTCTACCCACGGTCCTCACAGTTTGGCTTCTGGATGTACATTAAATGCAGAAATAATACCCGCTGACATTCGGCCAACCGAAATGCATTTTAAATATTTTACGGTTAATTAAACACTCTTCTGTTCTCTGACCTTATTGTGCGCCCAGTAGTGTGGCTCACAACTGCATGTATTATGAAATGCATCCAAAACAATATACACCAACTTTCATGAAGCAGCTGCGAGATACTCATGGTTTCACTCAAATGCGATCCTTGTAAAACGCATACACTCTTCTATGTAAATGAAGCCCCTGTTTCTGACCCACTAATGGTGTCCACTGATTATTTCATGAAAGACGCCAGACTTACTCCAACATCTGCCTTCTTGTGATAAGCCGGGTTAATGTTTAAAAAAACCTGACCTCTGTACCTACGTATTAGCGGAAATGTGGAATGTTTAGTGAACATATTTCCAAACTTTCCACACTTTTGACTTGAACTACTTGTGCTAGAATCCGTCCCAGTTGCCATTATACCTTTCAATAGTCAATCGATTTGAGGTATTCTGCACGTCTTCAATGGTTCTAACCTACGTATGGGATCGCTCGTATACGTAACGGGTGTAAGTGCAAGTAGGTGTTAATTTCTGAATACCACTTTTTAGCTGTAAACCTGCACACTCAAAAATTAAATTGTTCATGCAATCCCAATACTTTAGCGCGAAGGGGTTCAGTTTTTGATATTTTCGCTCGCAAGTTTGCTTTATCAACCTCTCATTACCAGAGTTCCTAGAGGTTGTGCCTGCTTTTGGTTCACGAGTGGCATATTACACACATATTGGTTATCGGACTTGAAGTGGCGATGATTATTCAGACTCAGGTTGAACCCTAAGATTGGGAGGTTCTCCCAAGCAGCTTCGTTACTTCGAGTCATTTACCTTGTGCCAATGCTCTCTGTATGTGTTTCAGTGTTGTACTACTTAAGTGACCTCAAGTCGCAGGCGATCCAGTAATCCCACGTCTACGCTGTAAGCGTTAGCTCATTAAGCTTGGATCTTTCTGTACTGTTTGACAATTTTTATTAGCAACACTGTTACGTCAGTTTTTCCAGGCTAAGGTACAGCTCAAGGTCAACTTGATGGAATTCTTCTACCTTCTGTAGTCATGAGCCACTGACAAAGAGCCACCATGTCGAGCTGCAGTTCCGCGGCAGAGAATTGTTGGAGGTTGTGAACAGTACTGAGTCAAATGTGACTCCTTGTGGAACTGCGCATGTAGCTCATTCTGATTTTAACACGGCCTCTAATTCCTACCTGCAAGGGCATTGGCTGTTACCATCCTTTTGTGTAAGACCGTATCTAAATCTACTTTTCAGAGTCACAATTATACAATTTGCACAATCTTTTGTTCAGATAACTGCGTCTGTCTTTCTACGAGAATTAGAACTCTTTTGTAAGGAAGCCTTTCGACTTCATGCAGACGATGGCACAGCAGTGATAAGATTGTTGCGAATAAATACATACTGCTCTACATAAATTTTATAGTTCTTCAAACAACTGAAAAGGATAGGGGAAACTTCGGTCACTCATCTTTACTCATGCTTTAAGCTTACTATAGTCCGCACGTATTTGTGGTCGGTGTCCCTTAAGCAAAACTCCTTTGGAAAGGTTCAGATGCATTATAGTACTAGCACTGTTCTTGCGCATCAGTGTAGCACTCGACCATACTCCACTACTGTGACTCTGCAAAGTAGACATAGATACGGTCTTAAACAAAAGGATGGTAACAGCCAATGGCTTCGCAGGTAAGAATTAGAGGCCGTGTTAAAATTAGTGGAATTCGGTTTCAAATAATGAATACTGCTTTCAACAGCTGTCTCCGGCTTTCACTACGAACTAAAAGTCAGGAAAACGCATAAAATTTAAGTTCACGCTCCGATTTTCTCAGAGAGGTGGGCGTAGTTACCGTCTTTCTTGGCTTCGGATTTGTGCAGACGAGTGCATCCAAAGATGTGGGTTTATCTTTGTTAAGTATCAGTATTATTCAAAATGATAATCAACGTTTTATCTGAAATCAAATAGTGTTGTGTAACTAATGACCGTTGCCGGTAATATGTTCCTTGTAGCTAATATAATAATATGATAAGCACTCAGCTGCAACAATCGTTTGGTTTCTAGTTGCCGTTCTACCCGAGGAAAGCACGGGGACTGAGATACTGACAAGTTACCCAAGACTAGACAGGAGCAATTAAGACTAACTACTTGGGGAGTCAATACACCTAAGACACACCGACTGAATAAAGGAAGCCTAGTGTAAAATTAGTCAATGATTTATGTAGGTCTCGTTTTACTAGAATAAGAGTATAGTTAAAAGACTTTGAAGAATGGTATTGTTTCACTAAAGAATCCGCCATAAACTCAGCTGAATACATTTGCGGCCTTTTATCGGTTTGTGTAGTGCACGCGGCGTGGTTTTATATCACACACTAAGCGCATGTTCATTATCCATCCATCTTCTCATCATCATTGGACTTAGAGTTCAAGGTTACTTGGGAAGAGTATTAAACGACTGAGTTGATCACGAAGACCAATAATTCACGAGCTGTTGTGATGGAAGCTTTGTAGGAAGGCCGTTGCAATGTAATGCTGGGCGGCGTGTATCCCCTGTAATGGTCTTAAGATTGGATCTAACTAGGACTCCATTGATCGAATCTGCATTAGAGCTGGCGGTTGGTTGTAAAGTCCTTGTCACATGGACAGAAAATTGTGAACCGATTGCTACGTTACAATGTCAACGTCCTCTTGAAGATATCGCTAGCTGGAGTCGGTATACAAGGCCCTTATTAGCTTTAGTCGCGGAAAAGTGGTGCGTTGGATTAGATATAAGAATCAAGATCGTTCATAGGAATGTAGCGTGTCGCTTGTATAATTATTTCAACTGAATAATTAAACTCAATATTTCACTTCGCTTTTATTGGAAACTGCCAGAGACAGGTAGGGAGTCCGCCACCAGCCCCCTAAAACATAGCAGTAGAAGTACCATCCAGATAGTTATCTGGTGAAAAACCTTTGGTAATTTGAAAGTAAAACGTTAGCGCGTGTCACATCGCCACGAGCTTTCGCCAACCGTCTCAAGTTAGGTATAAACTTACTTTGGCAAATCCAGATAGGATGCCGCTACTTAACCCTTATGTGCTCCTACCACACTCCTTTAAGTATTTTTACAAGGTCTTCTTAAGGTAGATAAAATGAAGTTTAGAAGGTTAGAAGTAACCTCTTTTTTGTAGAGTAGCTTTATAACCGACGAACTTCTATTTTCTCCGTCGTTTTTTAGTATTAAATGGCACCTAAAAAAGAAATGTCGCCGCTTCTGACAATGTTTATATTACCAGTGGTTCAAACTCATCCCAGCTTAGGGTGAATGGTAGGTGGTTCACAATACCTTAGACAGCAAGAATCAGATTTTGGTCTTTGACAGTCTGGACAGTGAAAAAGAGCATCTTATCACTTCACCATATGCGTCCATTTATTCATAAACTCCCAGCGCAGCGAAAGTAGTGCCTAAGTCAGCTGCCGTTCAAAGTTTCCTAAATTGCATTTTCAATTTTGACCGCCTCATTCTCCGCTGTTTAATATCGGACTTGATAGTCATCTAAGAGAGCTTCCGCAGAAGCGCACAATATAGATTTCATAGATTCGTTTAACGTTTTTTTCTCAGTCCGTTTAGACTAGCACTCGAGTTGAGTTTATGGCCTAAATGTTGAAATGTTCCCATCAAACGGTTGCCGTAGACTCCAGTGCGATACCATTCTTGTAGGAACGGTATCCATGTAGTTCTTCTGACCATTTCTATTGATGTGCACCGTATCCAATTGCTTTGAAGTTTGTCTTCCAGTAATTGAACGGGAAGCCTGCAGTTTATCACATTCATACAAGAGTACTGACGACAAGGTTTAAGTAAGAGTGTAACCAGAGAGGATATCTACATAAAAGTGGAGTAGCATTGCCTCCAAAAGTTCATCTATATTAGCAGAGTAAACACGAATTACAGGCAATTTTTGGCTTCCAGGGCCAAGCAATAGCCCGACAGTACTTCTCAGTTTGCCACATTAGTAATCACAAGAAGGCTGGCACAGCCCAACCACGATGCTCTGCCGGGCATTGAAAAGCCCGAAATACGGATAACCTATCCAAAACCTCCTTATAAATCTTACATTCGAGAAACAAAACGATGTTCTTTTTCAAAGACAGCAAAAATAGAAGACTCTAAGATATCGCAACCACCAGCACCCATCGGATAATCGTAGAACCACACTTAAAGCTCAAAACACGAGGTTGCTGGTGCCTCTATACTGGGATAATTCCAAAACATTGTTAACTCATCCCGCTTATCTCAGTCAGTGCTCAACCCTGATGCTTTGCTGCCGTACAACTGTAACTTATTTGAGAGCCTTATTATGAGGAAAGAATAAAATTGGGGGGAGAAGGGACAATGTGCTAGCCTACTACAGTCTTTCAGTGTCCACACCTCTAAAAGCAACTCATTCAAACGATCCGGATAGAAACTGATACAAAAACGCAATTGACATGGGTTTGAAGCCATAGTTGACAGCGTCTCTAACAAAGCGCGGTGGGGTTTATGCGGTCTTTATATTGGAGGGCGAGTTGCATCGACAACCCAGAGTTTTCGTAACCTCTCTTATACCCATCTTCGAGGTCAAAGGTAAACACCCCTCTGGTTTCGATACCCTGAATTGGCACGAAAAACAGCATTCTCTTCTAGAAACGATGGTTTGGTGTGCGCAGTACATGGCCTAACCAAAGCATCTTCTGGTACTAAAAACATACTTTTATGAAGGTCTTCGATGAACAACCGAATACTTGTCGTCCAATAGCCTCGTTATGGATTTGCTGACACCAACTCACACTAGCTATGGTCCTGATATAATGGTTGTCGAAAACCTGAAGACGTCTCAGTCCCGCTGACTGAAAATCCCAAGTCTCTCAGCAGTATAAAAAACAGCCAGTACTGTAGCCTGATACACACGTCCTTTGAGATTCAGGGACATACAGCTCTGATGCCACAGGCACCTCAAATTAACAAACGCAGATTTGTGCGCTGATATCGTCCTACTACAGTGGGAACTAACACAGCTTCCAAGATACGTAAAACGCTCCACAACTTCGAGTGCCTCTCCCTGGTTTGTAAGTGACATGTTCAGTTACCGCATATCCAAGCGTATAACCTTACAGTTTGTGCGTGCAAAGTGGATACTAACGGACTGGATGACTTTGGTCAACGCCTATAATAATACATGCGTCTTCTTTTCCTCTTCGAAGACGAGGACGATGTCGTCTGCATATTACAGATCGACGAGATTTCGCCAGCAGCTATTTTAACATAAGGGTTTTGACTACCTTTCGGCGTTACTCACATTAACTCGCCGATCGTGAGACTATATAGGAATGGAGAGTGGGCACACCTAACGTACACTGCCTTTATACGGAGGCTTTTATAGAGTTCTCTGTGCACTCTCATAAGCCAGGAAGTCTAGGAAAATATAAAACGTATCTTGTTCACAAATCACTGGACGGTGAGGAATGACAACCCGGGTTTTCCACGTCTCACGTTATATAACTATCTAAAGTTGAGCTCCTCACTACCACCTGGACGATAGCGTCCGAGTGTCTGAACAATTTCTAATCCGTCGACACATTTTCCTTAAACGTCCAGTAGAATTCCACTCCCGAGTTTTGGTAATTATCAGGTCCCCCGCGATGGTCGACGGTTAAAAAAGTGTAACTTTACGACCGATTCCCAGGATTCAGTCGATTATCTGAATTGGCCAAAAGCCAATGTAACCAATACTCACACTTTAACTAGGTGTGGCGCCAGTGATTATATCTTCTGATTTTCGTTACTTTCGGTATTTTCACTGCATGCTCATCTCCCTATTTAGCAAACGGAGCTACGTTTTCCAGCGAAAGTGCATCTTTTAAGATTATTTTGAAAAACTCTCACTCGGAACACTAAACTGAATTCAGGGAAGCCCAGCGCAAGCCTCGACACTGTGAATATGTTTTCAGTTCCTTGAAAAGGCGGACTGTAGCTGCACCAAATAAGCCAGATTTAGCGTACTGCGTCGTAGTGTTAAACACCGTCTTTCGAATCCCGTGGGACGGCAGCAACTGAATAGTTCAAAAACTTGGGAGGCTAGGTGAATTTGCGATCGCGCGCTCATGGGCAGTAAAAACGTGCGGAAAAAGGGACTAAAGCAGGAGATAATAAATATGAAAAGTCTTCTTTAAGTCAAATGCACTAAAAAGTTTCCCAGATTGCTTATAAGTGCAAGTTATCTTATGTCGCAAATCGCGTAGTTCATGCATTCAATTTCACCTACAGCGCACACGCGTTTCAATAAAATCCAACCTTCTTCCGGCGTATCACCTCTATACGGAATCCATTGGCAGAAAATATGAGTAATCGCTTATCGAAGCCTTACCATTGCAGATCGCTGGAACTCAAAAGTGGGCTTAGAAACGACGGACAAATTTCGATGCATTCAAACGTGACAGTCTCAGTTTCAAGTTCACTGGGATCAGTATGAATATATATAGGAATAGGAAGTAGAAAACTCATAGCCTCGAATCGATTGGTATCGTAGTTGCTCCGATTCGTGTACGCAGGCTAAAATAGAATGGTAACGGTTCCCTTCATGGGATGCTGTACTGGAGGTTGGTGTAAGGATATCAAAAATAAACAAACAAGAACACGTTGCAGTGTACCGTGTGAATGGGAGTGTACAATGTCACATGAAGGAGGAAAGATTTATTAGAACCAAGTGCAGGGTCTTACGGGGAATGGGGAGCCCTGGTAATGTGCTAGTGCTTCGTTCACTTAAGCAGGTAATTGAAAGTGATGGCCGTGCTGAGTGGAGAGTGGTTTCCCCAAGTTTCTTCGTCAAAGGATCTACTACCTCTCACAGGTCATCCACAGCTGGAGGGAGAGCCCACTGGAGTGTTCATTCAGGAGAGCTTTACTTCAGGTGGTGAAAAAATAAATAAATATTAGTATATATTTTGTATATTTTGCGTAGAACGATGTTCTTTTCATGTGATGTCACCTTCACAATCACATGTGTGCCGAAATTTTGCGACCCTTCTTCGCTAAATAGGGGAATGAATGAGCACCAGCTGAATGTATGCCGCCCACTGCTTCACTACTGAGCTCCTTCGCCGAAAGGGACAATGTTTGCATCGTACCAACATTGGATTACTTCTGGGGTGGTACGGTAAAGCATGCCAAATTGTTTCCCTTCTTTAGTAGATGGGTTTTTAAAACACACAAGGAGTCTAGAACATAGAGAAGCCTTTCCCAACAGGTTGCGAATGTCGACAGACCATCGCTGGGACAGACGTTACTAATCAATCAATCAGCCCTGTTTCGCCAGGCATCTGAATTTCGCTTCGTTCTGATGATTCCTGTACGATTTAAACTTTGGCGCTACGCTACAGAAACTGGCAAAAAGCAGTCATCTCCAATATCGATCACTAGTGGAGTCATTCAAGCGATCGTGCCAAGCCCCATCATCTTCCTACTCTATACCGACGGCGTCTTCCGTACCGCATCACGTTCTAAACCCACGCTCTTTGCAGACGATATAAACATTTACAAATTTCCTCCTTTGACTTTCACCCGGATTCGTCAACTCTCAGGCTCGCTGACTCGCTGGTCAAATGTCTCTGGCCTAGGATTCTGTTCTGTTAAATTCAAAAATCTTGCTGCCACTGCCCCTCCAGCTCACAATAAGTGGTAACCCTGCCACTCATTCCATAGAGATCAATGACCTTGGTCTCTGGAACTCTTACACCTTTAGCTTTTCGCGCCAACTCCAGTTCCAGGTTACCCAAGTAAGCGGGCTCTACATTCTAACATTGCACCCTTTCCATGTTAGAGACGCTAAGGTCACCATTTTTGAGTAATGCCTGCATCCAATCATAAAATTCCGCCCTGCATTCTATTCCTGGCGTACACGAGGTTGCAAACTAGAACTCGGACACGTCCAGCACTCATTCGCCAAAAAGTTGTTCCCATAGTCAAGCCACCTCTCCTACCGCTCCTGCTGCATAATCTCGGGCCCTGCACCACAATGGCTTATACAGTTCCAGTTAAATCTTACTTAGACACACCGTCTTTTGCACCAAGGTGCCCCTACATTAAAAGCTAGACCAAAAATAAATTCCCATCCTCGCCATAAATTCCGTAGCTCCTGCAGCCCCTTGGTGTGCCCGCTAGCTCGTGCTAATCCATGCCGCTAGGTCTCTCTAGCGTAATGCCGTCACATATGAAATAGTCTCTCCAAACAGCTTCGAAATATCACACATCA
>SJOL01004844.1:121480-158581 GCA_004794785.1 Opisthorchis felineus | reverse complement strand
CACTGCTATCAGCTTCAATCAACGAGTGGTTCATAGTGAAAAAGCCTTTGGGCGCTAGCCTTATATGCTGGTAGTGGAAGGTTTAGGAATCTCTTTGCGCATGTATTATTTATTTTTTGTCCATCCACTCCTGGGAGCAGTAGAGGGGTGTGTGTGTTTTGTTTGGTTGACAAAGTGGGCTTTGTTGCGGTGCAACCCCAATTATGAAGAGGGCAGCTACAGCCCCGCACGTCGATGTGAGCCTTGGGCATCACAGTGTCTTCAGGTTGTCCAATCTGTGTCGTTTTACGAATTTCTTGTTTTTACAGACGACAGGTTAGTTTTTCATTTTCCCGCTGCCTGTAATTTATAGCTTTGCCAGTTAAATGACACGACCCGACGAGTCCAGCCAAGCAGCAACAAACAGAAAACAACAGTGCTCTTTTATTGATTGATTTCCTGTACTTAGTGAGAACCATCCGGTGAGCGAATTTGGCCGACTGGGAGCACTGTCATGCTTCCCCAGAGTGGGTTTCTCTTGTTGCCTATCCACCATGATCCAGTGTCGTGCCGATCCAAATATCCGTTTATCTTTCCGCAGAATATTGCCAGTTTGGATAGAAATAAGAGTTTTGGGGTTCAGAAATAAATATAAGAGGGTACAAAATTTACCGAACACTTTTCATTGCCCCTTACCGTTGG
Organism: Opisthorchis felineus; assembly: GCA_004794785.1. Taxonomy (NCBI): domain Eukaryota; kingdom Metazoa; phylum Platyhelminthes; class Trematoda; order Opisthorchiida; family Opisthorchiidae; genus Opisthorchis; species Opisthorchis felineus. The sequence continues at coordinate 157,900 of SJOL01004844.1, read as the reverse complement.
CTGTCCAATAGTTTTGGGCCTTCTGTTTTTGGTTATTCAGCCGAAGTCAGGGGATTCTCTTCAGCTGATAGACTTTTTCTTTTCGAAACCACTCAGTTAGCGAATCTGTCGCAGAAAAAGAAAGTGTGTTAGCCTCAAAAGCCATTTAGGCGTTTGTTTGAATTCGGAGAGAATCATACACCAATTCAATGCTAGACCTCTTGCCAGTCTAGTTGAGCCAAGGGCCCTTTTTCCGTTTAATCCTTGCGAATTAAGAACTCGGGTGAGCTCCGTTGCCGACGTGCTGGCGTTCATGTTTCCGGACATCCACAGCCCTTACCGTGAACCAACGTCTGCACCTTTGCAAAACCAGTGAGCGGACTCGCAATAACGTTTTTCGGGCGCGACTATCGGGATCGGTCTCGCAGGACTTAGCGAAATCTGTCCAGTTCATCTTGTGTTGGCTGGTTACTTAATTCTATGCCACTCATGTGAAGTAAACTATCAATCTTCTTGTGCAATTTAGCCACAGTAAGCAATGCCACTCCAAATTCTCCAAATATAACTAGGTTAAGACGAGTTATGATTAATTCACTAAGAATGAGGCCGGAGAGTTCTTGAGATATTGTATCGGCCTTGGTAGTTGTGGGACTTGATCCCAAAAGTGAAGCAAAAGTATATAAATCAAATCTAAAAATGGAATGGATAAAACGTAGTCCCGGACCACTAACGGTTGAAAGCGATGCGACTGTTAAGCTAGTGAGAGAATTCAGAAGCACATAACGCACGTCGGCGTATGTTTCGCAGACCGCCGTTATACCCTCAAGGAGGGCTAAAACCCCCGTCGTGAGAATGAGGGCTCGCAGAGTTTCTGTATCTAACCGTAGTTCACTCGCTCTGAATACCTCCATTATATTCCTATTGTCCCGTTGGTAGCTGCCATTTCATTTGCGTCCTCCGCAAGCGGCCTTTATCAGCGACTGTTTGCTGTTTGCTTGTTAAGATTAGTTGAGCTGTTTTTACTGGCCCAGTATCCCCCCCGACCGGAAAAATATCTGGTGGCTGAAGTACATTACTAGTGCACGGGCCGCTTCTGCTTGGTGGTTTTCCACCTTGCGGATCTGGCAGCGTGCACGAGTGATAAAATGATCGTTTGGCGGTCGAGTACGTCCTGAAGAGAGGGTCGATCTTTCACGTTACACCATGGTGCGTTCGGATACCAGCCACCCCCCAGTAGCGCAGGTGCGTCGCCCATCGCCGGTGGTCCTGAGCCTGGCCTTTGCTTCGGGAGATCCATAAAAGTGCACCGTTGTTGTTTGTCTGTAGCCGCTGATTTGGACTTCTCCCGGGTATCATTTATCTGGCAACGCTTTGCACTACTGACGGTGGAAAACTGCCCTTTCGTCCGTAAAAAATGATACATGGGATACCCTGATGATACTCAGCGGTGCATATGGCTCACATTGGCATGCAAAGCTGTAACCACCCTCGTCGTAGTTTGGGTTGTGCGGCATCAAAGCCGCTTTTCGTCAGCCAGACATAACACACTCCTCTCTGCTGCTCCCCGAAGTAGTCACATGCAATGAATACACATCAAAAAATGCAGTAAAGTTTGAAATCCTTCACCAATAGCGCCCAAAGCTAGCACACATAAGCTTTATTCGCCACGCACCGCCAGCTGATTGAAGCTGATAGCAGTACTCCATGGACATGGGGCATTTTATCTTACATTCACTACAGCCCCAAATTATGGTACTGTCAAACTCACGTTGCATGTTCCAGAAAAGTTGGTCCATTATATTGGAGGGTCCATTAAAAACAGTCCTTGTGTTTTTGCTGTCCCTTATCACAACACCTCTGCATACTTATACAGTTTTGTATTTATGCGTCTATGATAATAGCTTTATGTTGGCAAGCCCAGCCAGTCCTTGATTTCTAGCTTACTAAGCATAAAATTCAACCCTATCCCATCACATTTAGCCACTTGTTTTCACTGCCATATGTGTCATAAAATTTGAGTTATTTTACTCTATTTTTGGACTTGATCCCATCTGTTACATCCTCAAGCTCACCGGGCCATTCCTCATCTCGTAGCATTCCCCCTCATAAAAAGCTTCAAACTTCGCCAGTAGCTGCTCCAAACGCCCCGTATGGCCATTCATTAACTCTGACTGGGCCCCGGTTTACTTGCTGATTAAGAAGCTCTTGACTCAGTGCATACTTCCTCTGCCAAGCACCTGGACGAAGCTGGCACGCGCGTATATAAGCGTAAACAGCAAAGTATCAGTTGTCGTTTGAATTTTTGAATGTTTGAATAAACAGAGGCCGCAGTTCTCAGAGTCCTCCGATGATTTGAGGAATAGATTCGGCTACTAGAGAATTTCTTTTCCCTCAATATCGTCAGCCCGAAAGCCACCAAAATATTAAGTTTATGCTGTATAAACTATGGCAATCATGCGCATAGTTCTCAACCTGTAGGGAACATGCCAGTTAAGGCATGGCCGGGTGGTTGCAAACTAAACACGGCGAGCAAAATCACAGCAGGGAGGAAGGTACAACCAACGAGACACGCTTATTACTTAAAACGTCATCGTAGTTGTGGGACCCAAAAAAGCAAGAAGAACGGGGCATGAGGTACGACCAGTTCAATGATGAAGCCGGTTGACTCACAGAAAGCAAAAATGGAGATGAAGATGGAAAACTTCGAAGGCGAATGGCAAATTTCGTCTCAAAAGTATGGATTATATCCAGAAGGGGATGACAGCAATGTAAATTCACCTGCAAAATGGTGGATTCTTGTGCGGTGACCTAGTATCCAAGGGCTGTCTGAGGTTGCCAATGTAGCATGAGGACACAACAAACCATTATTTGTGGGATTCTGCTCAGCTTGTATGCATTACATTCAGATAGTGATGCAAGATTCTACCATTAGTGGTAAGATTCGTGTCTTTTGCTTTGCATTGAGCGTCAGCCACTCAGAAGTCGTAAGGCCAAGGCGAGAGTAGTTGCAAAACATTTTGGGAACGCAAAAACTCACCCACCGATGTAGCGAGCCAGGAGGCTAGGCGATGGTCTAGTTGATACGGGCGATGAGCTATAGTAGGTTTGGGCTCGGCTAAAGAATCCAATCAGGGGGCCACCGTTGTGCAGAGTGTATGTGGGCGGTGTAAGGAAGGACAGCAGACAACCAATGATCGGTTGAGCAACAGCCTCGGAGATAATGGATAAGGACTGTAGTTCAACTGAGAGCTACCACATGAGCTGAACAGAAAGGTGAGAGTATGGTTCCCTGGTCACTGAATCACTGCTGTCAGCTCTAAGCAACGAATGGTGCATGGCGAAAAAGACAACAAGCGCTACCCGTAACTGCTGATATTCAGAGATTAAAAATGCATTTATATTTTATACTATGTGTTCACTTCAGGGAACAAGAGGGAAGAACGTGTGTTTTATGTTTGGCTGATGAAGTGGACTTGTGTTGGTGAAACCCCAACTAAAACGAAGGTGGCAATGCCTTGCACGTCGATGATATTCGTAAGCTTCTCGGAATATCTTCAGGCTACCCCATGGATGCTTTTTTAAATCAGACGAAAGAACAGCGGTCCTTTGCCTGTTTCTGGCGTTACCAGAGGCCTTGCTCCCTCCTGGTTGAATTTACTCCCCTCGGAGTAAATGCTCAGTAACAGTGTGGGAAGTTCAGCACTAATTCTGCACAAGTTCTGCACCTGAGCATGGACGCTTTTTAACGGGGTGATTATCAGTTCTCTCGGAGGAAACAGTACTTTGGGGTGGGGATTCGAGCACCTCCTAACAAGCTTCACAATCCACGGATTTAAGATGTGTAACCATTGTCGCAGGAGCTCGTTGGTACTTTCCGTGACATCCGGAGTATACAACCTAGTTTGTGTATTGAAGAACCGATCTAAAGTGGGGTCCATAGGATATATGTAGGTCCGTGCAGGAGATACTGTAAAAATTGCGCCGAATTATCCGAAGAACGATGAATGCCTCACTTTCAAGTCTTTCTTGTTTGGGTCAGGACGACACACTTGGAGAGAGCCAGATACCCAAACCCCTTTTCTTAATTATCTCCGGGCGATACTTATCATGCGGGGCGGAAATGATCATCGAGCCCCCCTAAACGACATATTGATGCGCTTTAGGTCATTAAAAGAAAGAAACGTTAGCCTTTCCTTGAGTGATTGCTTCTCAAAAGACGCCAAACCGGCTTCGGCAGGGAACTCCGAGTTTCTCGGCCGCCTCAGACAATTTTCTCTCAGACAATCCTCTCAACTCTGTCCACGTCTGCCTGACAGACAATTCTAGCTGGTCCTTTGGGACTCTTAGTGCTTTTCACTTACCAGCTCTACAAGGCGTGCTTGCTTCACAGACATCCCCTTGGACCACAGCAAATAAAAAATTATCTACTTCGCTCCGTTATCAGGTCGTTTAAGTTCTCGTGAACTCAGTTCGCCCACCTCGTTCACAAAACTTTGGTCCATGAGAATGCGTCTAGAAGAATTTTTTGGGGTGTAAACGTTTGAAGATTTATTTGGAAACCCTAAAATTCATAAACTATGCGAAAACTAACGGCTGATGAACAAGGTTGTGGAGCTACCCACGTAATTTCTCGATTGTTCATTAGTGCTGATTGCCTCCAATCCGCTTCCCCACCACTCCTCAGAGCACATAAATGCTCACCAGAATGCTGCATCGGATCGCTTCCAAACCGCATCAATTGGAAAAACGCCCGCAAAGACTCTACCCTCTATATTGGGCAACACACTTCAATTTTTCTTTCGCGGGCTCAAAGATAGCTCCTTCAGCGAGGCGTTTTGCACCACCTGGGTAATTTGCTCAGGCACCGGGATGGCTGAGTCGGTGGCCTGGGATTCTGCGAAATACCAGCGACGACATTTATAAAGAGCTCGGGTTGTTTCCTGTGATCAAGTTGTGCAATGAAACGCGGCGCACATCCTGTGGTACAAAGCTCAAACTGAGGAATTGAAGGAAACAGGGAAACGACTTGCTATAGTTTCAGTTAAAAGGCGATAGCGGATTGCTTCTTCATAGGCGTTGGTGTAACAGCCAAAAAAGACCACCTCGACGGCACGTAGTTTCAAACTAGAGGCTCTTCCTTTTGCTTTGGTACTACCATTTAACCGTGATCCTAACCCTCCCTAGTGTGTCTCGGAACAAGACCGTGCGAAGCTAGCTGTCCAGTCAGGCTGTCTCAGATAAGCATTCAGTTTAAGAGCAGTATCGCTTGCCAACACTGGCCGTAGCCTGGTGCGCCAAATGTCCCGCGCTTGGCCTTAGAAGGGCTTATTTAAATTGCGCATCCTGTGGTGATTTAGTCCATTTCTGATCTGTTGAGGGTTATAATTTCTTGCATGCATCGAGGATATGAAGTTTTGGCATGGAATTATTTTGAGACGACCTATATCCTCTTAGGAAGAGGCGGTCTTCATATTTGCATACTGGTGTGTCGGTTGCTTTCTTCCAGGCAGAAGCTTATCTGTTTTCGGTGGGCAACTGAGGAAGCAGGTCTATTGTCCGCTGAGGAAATGGGTGACGATACCTCCACACACGTTGGATGCTCAGTCCTCGCGGGGCTCGCAGAAATCACAGCGCCAATATCACTTGTGGTCAACGAGTCTTCCGATGTGGCATGGAAGCAATAATGTGGGGTCGCGGTCAGTTTGTTCGGTTTCTTATTTGTGGCACGGTAGTTCACAACTGCTACTGCGGTCGTCAAGTGTTTGGAATCATTTGGTTTGTTGCCGAAGCAACGCTCATTTCGCGCTCTTCCTATAAAACGGGCGCCGTCCAGTTTTCGCGCCTATGTAGCGAGATATCAGGATGTACGTTTGATCTTCGGATAGGCTGCTTGAGTGTTTATAGTTTACACCAGGTTTCTTCGTTCGGTGACGCACCACCACCTGTTGTCCATCTCACGTAATAACTTACAGAAAACCTAGTCCATCATCTCGGAATTTCTACTCCCGTCAGTCCATATGTGTTTGATTTCCCTTAGCACACCACCTCTCTAAGTACTTACATTTATTGTTTAATGTCTCTGGTACAACAATAGCATACATTGGCAAGCTTAGTCAGTCTTTGATCGCTGGGCTACTAGCTAAAATCTACCCACATTCCTCTCACATAATCACTTGTTGTCACCAATCTAATTGTGATACATATTCAATTTATTCTCTATCAATGAACTTTAGCCTATCTGATGCCCGCTAAAACTCACCAGGCCTTCCTGATCTAATCCCATTCCCTCTTCTTCCCAAGCTTCAAACTTCGGCAATAACTGCTCGGACGCCATGTTTGGCCGTCATTCTTTCCACCTAACCTGTGCTTCACCCCCATCTCGACGACTTCTTTGGCCAACTCAAAATATTCCGCTGCTCGCAGAATTGCACATCCCAGCCTAATGACCTCCAACATGACGGCAGTCACGGGGCCGTCCAAAAGCCGAAGGATGTCAGTGCAGTGATGGCACGGTACTGCCATACCCAGTTTGCTATAATACCCCCAACTACTCACTTCCTACTTCTGACTGTGCCCCCTCACCCACTCGTTCCCTAACTGCAACTGCGAACAAACTCTGCATCTGGCCCCAACTGCAACCCAGACGCGTTCATTCTAATCTGCTGAACCTTCCGTTTGGATCTAAACATCTCGGTGACTTTCATTCTATGCTCCTCACAAAGTCAGTCATTTTATGTACAGTACGTGTTCTTTTTGCGCGTTTGCACCAACGCCCTCTCCCGAGGAACTTTTACACCCTACTCCACTACAACAGCGCCACCAGTGAGTCTCTACAGTTTCAATGTACACCGTGCTTCTGAGATTCCTGCTACCACTTATGCGTATTGCTGATCCCTGTACTTCATCACCCCACTTACGCTTTTGTGACACTAGGCATAAGCCCAACAGTCCAATGCCGAAAAGGCCTCATCGGTGGTTTTAAGCTTTAGTTCAAATTGGCAGGCCAGACCGTGGCAATCCTGCTACCGCACCAGATTTGTTGTTCCGCTCCTCGTTTTCCGCAACTTAAAGTTTTCTTGTCAGGATGCCTCGTGTTTTGCCCTCCTTCGTTCTGTTTTTGCCGACCACCTTCAAATCTCGACGATCTGATCTGGTCACAGCTTGATACGCTCTTCAAAAGATAGAAAAAGTCCTAGTAACTATGTATCCCTGCTCATGCCGGTTTAAGCGTGACTAAGTCTGCATAAAATAATGCCCACTGTTTATGACACTGTCCTTTTTCCGCGCAAATCCCCAGTACCAATAAATCCTGCCAGTCGTGCTTTTATTCTGGCTAATATTATGATCATTCCTGAGGGTACGCCACCCACTAGTTGGGAATAAACATTGTTATTATTAGACTAGAACGATGATACTTCCACGTATGTTGGATGCTGCGTCCACGTGAGGCCTGCGTCCTCACGAGCATCACTTTTATAGCTAGTCGAGGGGTCTGCGGCAGTTGAGCAGGAACTGCCATTCGGAGTCACGTCCGTTTGTGTCGGCGTGCTTTTAAGAGTACAATGGTTTCAACTACCTTTAGGCTGACCATACTTTTAATTTGGATTAATAGTTGCCTAGTTGCCTAGTTTTCGGGCCACTAGAGGGCGATCCTTGGATCTTTTGTTAGGACTTTTTAATGCTGACAGCCCGCGCTATGTTCCTCTGTACGGCAGTTGGTGAGGAAAGGGTGACTAGAAGCCAAATTGTTCGCTTGCTTCCCTTTTTGCACAATCACTCTGCGTAAAGAGGTCGTTTTCAGGCTCTGTGACGAACCCAACAGGGAGCGACTGTGACGGGTTGGCTTGCTCGTTCTGGATAACTACCCCCCAGGTGGTCAACCTGCTCCCCTTCAAATGCCTGTCCACTAGAGATACCATGGTGGTCTTGATTATTGCATGAGAAAGCTGAACAACCTTCTTTGCAGCCAACGGACCGGGAATAGGTACTCATCTAGCGGGGAACGTCCGTTATCGACTTTCGTGCAGACCGTTTTGTTCTTTGTGTTTGTCTTCCTGAGATTTAGAAAGAAGTATCAGATTTTCTTGAGCATATCGTTTAGAAAGGAACATTCGCACTGATCTTTCGCACTCAGGAGTGAGGACTTGGTTTCGTTTTTGGCAGCTGTCTTGCTTGTTGTGCAATGCATTGCACCCCTAAGTTAGAGGCAGTTGGCGCAGAGAAACGGTCCAGGAGAGTTAGAAAATTGGCTTATCTGGTCGTCCTGCAAACCCATCCATTTGAAACGTCACCAGGCCTGGCAGGCACCACATTGCATTCCACGTCCAACATTCGATGGACTTCCATTTCGTGCACACCTGATGTGGTCCACCGAGTGCTGTAGAGGAGAGCAGCTTGCAATGATTTGGCTTATGACTGAAAGTGGGTGTCCGGCAGCAATGGAGTGCAATCCGACAGAGGTTATCACGCACTGTTTATGGTAGAGTAGAACATTCAGTGAAATGACAAGTGTTAACTCTGTAAGTACATTAAACAGCAAAATAATTCTATCACAAATTTTCGCGAGCAAAACACGAAATCAATTTCGAATATATCGCCGAGAGGTCCATACTGCTTACTTGATAACATTCCAGAGTATGGTGGCTTCGGCGTAATAAGCTCTATCTTTGCCGTGGCTGATGAATCACCAGACGCGTTCAGCATCACTTCAGAGAGACCCGGACACACGAGAAACGAGCGAGGAATGAATATTTGTAGCTCCTCACCGGCTTTTATACGATCCTGACGTGGCTTTGAAATACTCGTAGCCCGGTCCAGACCGCAAGTCGCCAACTCTGCTAAACATTTTGACGCCTTTTGTACCCGCTATTGGCAACGGGCGCACGGTGGATACTGAATTATGATCAACTGTAGGGTCCAAACTTTCAATCAATCAGAGCTCCCCTTGTTGCTGGACCGGCAAGTGGCCCGGGCTTCTGGCCAATCGCGTGCGGGTTGGGCTCTTGGCCACAGTAGCGCCTAATTGCAAGCGGTAAAGCAGCTTTGTTGTTGGTTGGGGACCTCTCCGCAGTCTTCAGACATTGCATGTGGGAGGTCATGCGGTTCAGGAGCTCGGTGACACTCCAGAGAGCATATGAAGCCATGAACTTCTGAGGCCGTGGGGGTTCCAGGTTCACCGTTTAGGGTTCTGGTGCAACTCGACAATCCTAGCGGCGGCAAGTGGCCACGAGAACGGTAATTCACAGTGCTCTGTCCAGTGGTCGAGGTGTCCTCTATTGAAGATCTCCGTGTTACTTTGATCTTTGATTGTTTTGCCCACAGGTGGTTTCCGTATCCCGATTACACCTTCCGTTATTCCCGGCATTCCTTACCCGTTCCATTTGCCTGGTCTTTCATGTCCACGAGACTTCACTGTTGGGGAATGCTGAGGTTCACTTGACGTTTGTTGATTAGTCGATGTGAATTGTGTTAGGGGGCGGGTGAGATCCAAGCAACACCACTATTCTGTTTGATGTCAAGTGTTTGAGCGGACCTGGTAGTGCCGTGCCGCAGGCGAAACTCCCAACATTGTAAGAGGATCTGGTCTTCTTTCAGAATGAATTAACGTCGGTCGGTGGAGCAGTTGTAAGAGATTCCAAAAGACTGTTATGATAAATTTCTTTTAACTCAGGGATCTCTCAGTTTCTCAGTTGCTAAACCAGTTGTTAACCCTTTACGCCACTCTGAAAAATGAAGGGAAGCGACTCCGAACGAGTGCGTGATCAGAATCCGCATAGGTGTTCCAAGGCGAGTGACATAGCTATTGGTGCACGCCACGGGCAGCTAATGGTGATGTGATTAATTTGGACTCGTGGCTCATTGTTGGGGCACACCATGTGACGTCGGTTATTTCAGAGGTTAGTATTGCATAAAAACTGCACACGGCTGAAGTAGTCGTCCTCTGTTATCTATGCGTACCGAATGCAATCCAAGTCCACCGCCCGACTAAGTCCCAGATACACTAAGTGTGCCTACTAGCACAATCAAATCACCGACATCTGAGCTCTTAACGCGCCGTAACAGGGCATTCAGTGCATCATAAATGTAGCCTTTGATGTTGTCAGGGCTATAGTCGGTTAAGGCGTAAGCAGGCACGATAAACAGAGAACGAACAACTTTCTGCTTTTGCGACTCATTCACGGATGCTTCCAGATGGATGACCCAGGTTATTATCAACGGGTATCCAGTCAACCAAGAATCCTTCCGCCCAGTATCTTAGGACGATACCAATCTCTGCGCATTCTGCTGCAGCGGCCTCTGGATTGTCAGAAATTCGCAAATGAGAGTGAGTGAAGGTTGATTGAGCAGCTAGCTCAATAGCTGCTTGGATTTTTGTTTGTGATATGCAGTACACCTCAGTGTCAAGAGATTCCCGTGTGATAAAAAGGACAGCTTGTTTTCCATCTTGCTTCGGAGTGCAAACGTTAAAAGCAAGCAGGCCGACCGGTCGTTTGGGCTTGAAGATTGATTTCGGCGCCCTCTGACCTTCAAACGTGGTCAAGTTTGATGCCAGACAAACGGAGTCGTCAACCCTAATGGATGGTCGTTCAAGGAGTGTAGTAACGGTATTTTCCCCAGCGAAGTTCTCGGTCTGTGCCTCCCAAGCTAGCGCTCACGTCAAAACCAACCACCAAAGATGCACAAGGTATATTAACGCCCAAAATGAAGTCAAAAACATTTGTACAGCGCTTCGTATATATAGTGTAAGCGGTGGCAACTTTCTGGAAATTCGGACGCCTTCTGGATGCGCCATTGGCAACCGGCATTTGGCCAATACTGCGTCATGATTGGCTGTTGGGTCCAGATCTTCGACCAATCACATCTCGGCTTGATGCCGGGGTGGCAAGCGTCCCGAAATTTTGGCCAATCTTGCGCGGGGTAGGCTTCTCGGCCGTAGCAGCACCTGACTGCGAGCGGTAAAGCGGGATCCGTGTGGAATTCCGCCTAACACCTCCCCCTTGAAGTTTGTTGACGTAGCTTCGAAGCCGCGGGTTCACTTGCAAGGGCCTCACTGGCTTGCGGATCCTGTCTGTCCAGCGTCGCGGTCGTAATCCGTGCTCAGGCTGGGCCTCCGACGAAGCAGCTGATGGATTTTCTGGGATGGTGCCGAGATCAAAAGTGTCCAGAAGCAACTCTAGACTCAACTCACTCTGTGCTGTGAGCGGGACCTGCGCCTCTGTCGGCCGGATTTGGTTTGTGTGCCGTATCCACTTGGCTGGGCCAACTTGAATCTCGTAGAGCACTTTGCCGCGCCGGCGAAGAATGAGTCCTGGGATCCACGTAGGGTGTCTGCCGCTATAGTCACGAACCAACACTCTCTGACCTTCGCTGAAGGAGCGCGCAGTTGCTCCATGATGCCGGTTAAACTGTTCTTCCATTCTGGTGTTGCGGCGACTAGCCGGCCTTTTCTGTGGCCGGATAGTGTCATGCGGTGTCCGAACCTTCCTTCGGAGCAGTGCCTCTGCTGGTGACAGTCCACCAGGCGAGTTGGGGTTTGGAGTCGCTCGATATGCCAGCAGGAACCTTTGCAAAATCTCTTCCGTTGGTCCCTCCCCTCTGGACTTTTGAAGTGCCCGCTTCAGGGTGTCAACGAAGCGTTCCGCCTGGCCGTTCGACTGTGGATGAAACGGCGGCGAGCGGACATGTGTTATGCCATACTCCCGACAAAAGTTTGCGAACGCCGACGACGTAAACTGACTGCCGTTGTCGGATACGACAGTTTCTGGCGTTCCAAAGCGACTGAACAATCGTCGGAGTTCCAGGACTGTAGTGGCAGTTGTGGGGCTGTTTACCAGAAAAATTTCCGGCCATTTGCTGTAAGCGTCGACCACGACCAAAAAGTGTTGGCCACCCACTGGACCTGCATAATCGATGTGAAGTCGAGACCAGGGTTCGGTCGGTGGCGGCCACGAGCGTAGGTAGGTTTTTACGGGTGACTTGGATGCTTCAGCGCACCGCAGGCAAGATTTTGAGACTTGCTCGATCTGGGAGTCCATCAAAGGCCAGTAGACGTAACTCCGAGCAAGGGCCTTCATCCTGTTTGTTCCCGGGTGCCCTTTATGAAACTGATTCAGGACAGCTGGTTGTAACTTCTTTGGGATGACAACGCGTTCGGAAAACAAGAGGCATCCATCGACTAGTGATAGTGCATCACGCCGGTTAAAGTAAGATCTCAGTTCGTCTTTTGGACAGGTACGCGGCCACTGATTGCGGTGGTACTTAATGACTTGCTGCAGCACAGGGTCTTGATCGGTAGCCTGGCGGACCATGTCGGCGGTCACTGGGAGAATGCTAACCGCTTCGGATACTACGCGGTTAACCTCCGGTTCCAAGGCAATTGTTGCAACTACAGTATCTTCTGGTTCTGGCCTACTTGAATCAATGAGGCGCGACAGTGCGTCGGCTTGTCCGAGGCTGGTGGTGGACTGGTACTTTAGCTTGAAGTCATATCCCAGAAGCAGGGTAGCCCATCGCTGGAGGCGGTTGGCAGTATATGCCGGGATTCCTTTCTTCGAGCCAAACACAGCAAGGAGTGGCTTGTGATCGGTCAGTAGGGTGAACTGACGGCCGTAGAGCATTTTATGAAACTTCTTAACGGCAAACACGATCGCCAAAGCTTCCTTTTCTATCTGACTGTAGTTCCGCTCGGCTGATGTCAGGGATCTGGCCGCATGAGCAATGGCTTTCTGGCTGCTATCTGGAAATACATGTGAAATCACTGCGCCAATTCCATAGTTCGAGGCATCCGACGCCACAACGATTTCCAGCGATGGATCGTAGTGTGTGAGTAGCAAATCGGAACTTAGCATGGACTTGACAGAGTCAAAGGCGCGTTGGCATTCTTCTGACCATGTCCACTTGTGGTCCTTGGTAAGTAGCTGGTTTAGTGGGCCTCGGAGGCGATGCATGGCAGGCAGAAACGAACTGTAATGACTTACGAGACCGAGGAAAGACCTAAGGGACGTCACGTCTGTGGGTGCTGGCATCCGTTTGATAGCTTCGATGTTCTCCGGGTCTGGTCGGCGGCCATGTTGGTCAATGATAAAACCAAGGTACTTTATCGACTGCATGAAGAAATTGCACTTTTCTCGGCGCACTCTGAAGCCATATTCTTGAATGCGACCAAGCACGTAATCAAGGCGCTGCCATAATTCGTCGGGGCTGGAACCCATGACAATGAGATCGTCCAAATAGACAGCAACGCCGGGAGCATCCTTCAGCATAGTATCCATTATCTGCTGAAATATGGCTGGGGCTGTTTTGACACCAAATGGCAGTCGGGTATACTGGAACAGACCGCGGTGCGTATTGATCGTCAGAAGTTCTCGGGATTCTTCCTCAACTTCAACCTGGAGGTAAGCATCGGCCAAGTCAATCTTCGCGAAACATTTACCCCCATTCAATTTCGCGAACAAATCGTCTGGAAGAGGCAGAGGGTATTGGTGGGTATCCAGTGCAGCATTGAGACCAGTAGAGAAATCTGCACACAACCGGATGGTCCCGTTAGCCTTCTTCACCAACACGATCGGTGCGGCCCATGCGGAGTAGTTGGTCGGTTGGAGAACACCAGCCTTCTGTAGACGGTCCAGTTCCTGGTCAACGATAGGTAAGGCTGCATATGGTACTGGGCGTTTAGGCCTGAAAACTGGTTTGGCATTGGGGAGGAGGCACAGTCTGGCTCTTGCTTTTGTGCACCTTCCAAGCTCGTCGGCGAATATAGACGCATAGCGTTGTAGGAGGTCCTCAAGTGAACGCTTCGCAACGTGAGTTGGTTTGAGGGCACCTCGGGTGGCTGCGTGCGTGAGGCTGCAAATAGAATTAATTGGCTTCTCCAGCAGATTCAGCTTTTCGATCCAATCCAGCCCCATGAGATCAAGTTTGGGGCATGACGTCAGGTAGCACGTGGCTTGTGCCGTCGAGCCATTGAAGCTAATGGAGCAGTCAACCTCGCCAGTCAACTTCAGTTTACCACCAGAAGCATTACGGGCCCAATGTTCGGTCGGTTTCACATGAGGCTTACCAATTCGTTTCCATGTTCGTTCACTCAGCAGTGTGATGTCGGAGCCCGTATCAAGCTGCAAACGAACTGGGATGTTGTTGATACGAACCGTCACGAACTTCCTTCGGCAAGCAAAATCAACTTTGAATGTCGCCGTCACCGAGTTGGACCGCGATTTGTGGGCCGCACGGTGGTGTGCGGGTGGCTGCGACCTCTGAGATCGACATAAATCTTCTTTGTGGCCACGACGATGACATCTGGCACATTTATGACGCCTAAACCGGCAATAACGAGCAAAATGCCACTCACCGCAATGCCAGCAACTTGTGGGAGGTTTGCTCTGTTTTCGATCGGGCTTGTTGTCAGATTTCTTTGGCGCGCTGGAGTTAATTGCGTGTACACAGCTGCTTGAAGTCACAGGTGACTGGCCGATCATAGCCGTGTCGTGCTTCAGGTTGATGAGGCGTTGACATTCAGTGGTGAGGCTCTGCAACGTCATTTCAGCATCCTGTTCAATTCTGGTAAGCAGCCGGGTTCTGATGTCAGCATCTTGGGGCGACTGGAGACCGGATACAAAAATGAGGCACTTAAACTGATTCTCCGTCATTGAGCTGAGCTTGAAGCGCTCGCATTCCCGATTGACAACACCGGCAAACGTGATGAAATCATCATCATCTTTCTTGACCAGCTTTAGGCATTGGTAACGGATATTGAACAGTGATGTTTGATCGCCAAATATCTGAGACAGTGTTCTGACCGTTTCATCAAAGCTGAGGTCGCGGGGCAGCTTGGGGAGAATGAAATTTGTGTACCGTTCATGTTCCGATGTGCCGAGTTTTCGCAGCAATAATCTGACTTTCCATCCGTCATCAAACTTGGAAAAATCAGTCTTGAACATGTCTTCGTACCGCTTGAACCAGGAGTCAAAAGTGTGACCAGAAAGAGGGTCGAATGTGAACTCCGTGATTGAGGCCGCGGCTGCATCAGTTGAAGAAACAGAAGACTCACCAGTACTGGCTGCTGCTGTCTGGATATGCAGTTTCTGAGTCAGTGATTCAATGAGCTTCAGTTGCGCTTCTTCAAACTGCTTTTGTTGCTGCTGTAATAATTCTCGAAGCTGACTAAATTCGATTGACATCGTGGGTTCCCGTTCGCCAATTGTAATAACGGTATTTTCCTCAGCTTAGTTCTCGGTCTGTGCCTCCCAAGCTAGCGCTCACGTCAAAACCAACCACCAAGGATGCACAAGGTATATTAACACCCAAAACGAAGTCAAAAACATCTGTACAGCGCTTCGTATATATAGTGTAAGCGGTGGCAACTTTCTGGAAATTCGGACGCCTTCTGGATGCGCCATTGGCAACCGGCATTTGGCCAATACTGCGTCATGATTGGCTGTTGGGTCCAGATCTTCGACCAATCACATCTCGGCTTGATGCCGGGGTGGCAAGCGTCCCGAAATTTTGGCCAATCTTGCGCGGGGTAGGCTTCTCGGCCGTAGCAGCACCTGACTGCGAGCGGTAAAGCGGGATCCGTGTGGAATTCCGCCTAACAAGGAGAGAGTTATTAAAGGGGTGGTGGGGGTGAAGGAAAATATTTGAAATAGAAAGATGGGAGGCGTCAGCACTGGCCTGTTTCCACTTATCCATCCCGCTGTAAGCAGCAAGTAAGGCGACCCGGTTGATGGTACCACGCGGCGATCAATGTAGCATGATGGTATTTTTAGTTGTAGGAATCATGGTTCTCAGCCCGGGATACTGCCCTCCCAAATCTGGACACGGAAACCAAAATCTTTGGGTCTAAAACGTGACCAAAATGTAGCGATGTTCGGCGAGAAAAGCCACTGCATTACACCTTTTTGAAAGGAAAAGTCACCACAGGTTCCAACCCTCAACTTGAGGAACTATGAGATTCTGTTGGTGAAACCTTTAACTAGTGACCAACCCAGTATGGGAGACTGCGAGCGTCGCAAGAACACTTCCCAGTATAGCCCAATGTCTCACGGGGACACGCGGAACGTCATGCCACGATAAGATCCAGTCTCTTTGAAACCTCCACCTTGGGTTATACTTATCGATAGTACCATTTAGGGTTTTTCTTCGCACCCCTGCCAGCTTAGGTTCGATTGGCTTTTTGTACGTTCCCGCTTGCTATCGACCGTTTTCCTGCCTTTAGGAGCTTACGATGATTACTAGTCATGTGATTGTTTTGCCAGACAACAGGTTTCAGGCAGTGTTTTACACACCTCAGCAGCCCACCAGCAGGGGCGTGCTTCCAACATAGGTTGGAGGTAGCTCATTGATTAAGGTGGGAACTGACTATCAGGAAAGTCCATGGTTTGAACTTAATTTCGGCATCTTGGCTACTCCTGTCTAGGCTTGGAAAACCTGACAGCATCTCAACCCCCGTGCTTCCTACGGGTAACATGGCAGCTGTGCACCGAAAGGATGTCACAGCCTAACGATTATTTTTTTTATAATAACACTTGATCGGAAAGTGGTTTGATAGCGATCTTAGGATGCTAGTATAAATTAAATGCCATCGACTTTCCAAATCGAGGTTGCTGCATCCACCCCAGTCCATTTGTTCGGCCTCCGTTCAAAGGACCTCCAAATCTACCCATTTATGTATGCGGACCGATTTCGGTTTATTAAATCCAGAGCCACCGGCGTCGGATTTCGTCTTGGTGCCCTCTTGCCAGTGTAGTGATGTTTTACTGACCCAGTTGCGACAGTTCTTAGCAGCAGTTCTCAGATTGTGGCAAGCGCAACTTCAGAGGTAGTGTTTCTGTCAACAGGATTCCGCATCCGGTTCCCTGGTTCCATATAAGGGTATAATACAGAAACACCCAAGGACTTGGGTCTTCCTCCAACGATGCAGTATTCCACTTAACCCTTTGAGGACGGGAATGTGCTTGTGAAGAGTTTCGTTTTCTCTATATGCATTTACACACCCAGAAGTCCTCCATTCACTCGCATTCTGACTGCGAACCTTTCGTCTCATGCTTCTGCTGTTCCCATTGTGAGGTTTTACTCCAGTTTTGGGATTTTAAAGCGTCAGATTCGACTTGTATGTGTTCTTAAACTTCTAAGGGCTAGAGTGTATTCACCCAGGCTAAGGCTTCGCTCAGTTTGGACAGGAACATGTCCCGGATCATTTGAAATATGGATAGCATCCTTCTGTAAGCCATCCACCTTCACTCTTCCGCACCGCGGGCAAACCCCTACTACAACCGTAAGATTCAGCGAATAAATCTGTATTTCATAAGCCACAAGGATAGGTCGTTCGTTATGGTAACAAACGGCAAAAGTCATGCTTGATAACATCGGATCCACAGGGTGAGTCGCTACATGGATGAGCCTTACGTGCCTTCCGGTGAGGGACAGGGACATAACAAATGATAATTGAGAAATACAGCTGTAGAGCAGACATAGAGCGGATAATCCAACACTAGATCTGCTAGGAAGCGTCCAGACATGAAAAATACTTGTGCAGAGAACGTCCGGTCCCTAAGGTGACCATCGGTACCACACGTTCCGGACAGCAGGTCCGTGGGCGGAGCTTAAAAAACACGTCTTAGCAGTATGCGACCAGCGGAGTGGATGTGAAAATGTTCACGCAGGAACATTGCCATTAGTTAGACAGAACGAATAAGTGAATGACCACATTTGACCATTCAGCCTATATTTGTGCGGAAGATCTGTTTGTCGGTCTTGTTGAGGGTTGTTTACTGTCTTCTTACCGCGTAGTCTGGCGGCTCACTTCAGGCGTAACCAATAAGCGGCCACCCACGATACAACAAGATCAAATGTCACCGTTCCAAGGAACACAAATTGACACACTGGGTTTATCACGAGGCCTGACAGCATACTAAAGGAGCAAATTTTAGGTGTTACTACCAGCCTTTGTCGCAGTTATATCTTCGGACACACTGATCTGTCAGTGTAGTTGTCTACATTGCAGTGATCTCTTTTGTCTGGGTTAGGGTTCTGATCTTGACCACCACTCTCGGGTCTACATTCAAGTTGCGCGCCATTCGGTTCAGTATTCAGTAAGACCTACATGTCTGACCCCTTATGCCGCTGCAGATGTGTGTGGTGTGGCATCAGGATCTTGTGAAGTTTTAACTGTATTTCGATTGCAATGGATAACTAGCTGACGGTAACGGTCAACAGTTGGGCAGTTGGGGTTCGCGGGTATTGAGGTCCACATTTTCTAACCCGTCCTTCCTGGGAGAAAGCAGCACCACTCCTTTCGTAAATACGGACACGCTGGTCATCTGGAGGAATCACCTCATTGCCTTCACACTTATCGCAGAGGACAGTACGGTTGCACTCCAAGGCCAACTCGTAATACGGTTATCCGTAGAACGGGGTATCGCTGCTCATAGCCTGGCGGCTCCTGGCGTGGTTGCAGTTTGTTGAACGAAGTTCGGATTGCTGTAGTCCATGGGATCATTGCGGCATTCAACCCCATCCGTTGCGTCAAGGCGGCACTTTTTCGTCGGGTGAGAAACAACAAATCTGCACCGCAGAGCTTTATCATTTATTATGCAGTTTACTGTTTACCGAAGGGAGTGGTTCTATGGCTAGATACTCTCTTCACATAAAATACACAATGCCACTTTAATAAGTGTAAAAACCCTGAACCTGTTCGGGTAACATCAGATTGTGGCAGGGACCACAGGATACAGAGGGGGACACAGGCTCAGAAAATGTATCGAACAATAAATTAGCGGGTTCGTAATTAGGAGCAAGAGAATATTGAAATTCCATCACGCGGGTGAAGTCACTGTGTGCTGAAAAGCTGGAAAGTCCCGTATGACAGTCTCGCCCTTTTGAGAGATAAGCGTCAGTATGTGTCCCACAAAGATCTGAATTTGTGGCATTCCTTTAGTAGCTAGGCGCCGTACCACCCCGTGGCGAGTGACTGATTAGCAGTGTGAGCAGCTCTGGCGTAGACATAGTATAGGGCCGCTGTGTTTCAGTCACATGGCTCAGGATGAATGCTTCAGTGTAGTCTGGCTCCTTGGTTTACGGATGGAGGTCCATCTTGTGGAATTTTCTTCCTTTTCTTAGCGGATTACTTATAGTTTCTAAACGATGAGGACATTGTGATGTTTTAGGTGATATCCCATCCCGCGAATGCAGCCAGTCTATGCTGAAAAGCTTAGAAGTACAGTGCAGCCGTTTCATCGTGGTTAGGAATATCCAGGTTTCGTAAGAAATTTCTCTAGGTGTCTTCCCACACACCAGGTGTTCATCCTTTCCAGCCTACCCATCATCCCATGGACATTCGTATCATGTGTTCACTTTTGCAGGCGTTCTGGACACGCTCCACTGATTCACATATTTCTACTCATCTTGAACTTTTTATTTATAGCACTTTTTACAACCCACTGGATAAACTGTTTAATGAAAGCACCTTTTTAGATCAGCAGTATGCCGGATCCAAAAGACTACACTCTAGAGGTTTTGGAGGCCATGTTTTCCAATCGTTATTCGTCCACAGATTCTGGGTACAAAGAGCACTGCGCGCAACCCATTCCTCCCCCACCAGTCATTCCTCGTTGGAAAGCTCAGGACAACTCCCCATCTCGTCATAGAGACAGATCTCGTCAACGATCTTTTCGACCTGCCTATGTATGTTAGTATACGCTTTGGTTCTCATCTACTCTTGCAGGATGGCCGTCGAGACGCGGAACGCAATTACCATCGGCTTCGTGACGATCGACCGTGAACTCCTCCATCATGACCCTTGTCCTGACCACAGTTTACTTTTCGGCTAGACGGATGATGCTCGATAGATGCCGCTCACTCTGTTGTTCCTCTTGGTCGGTCAGCTTGCGCATTCCATCTGCTTCCCTGAACTGAATCATCGATCTTCCTTGGATGGTGATTCTGCCATCAGTTTTTTAAATAAGAGTCAATTTTTATCGACCCACCTTCTTTTGTGCATTCATGGTGTTCTGTGGCGGCCTTCCCGAAATTCGTTGGAGCCGATTGGAATTCCAGCGATCATCATTCCCACTTTGTATTGTTGACAAAACCGCTGAGTAGTGCGCAACACAGTAGAGCAACTCCAGTTGAAGTAGAAATAGTGCAAACCAACCTTTTTGGGGCAGATCTTGATGGACCAAAATTTGCCCCTTTGTGCACTTCCTCGGGAGCTTAGGATGTCAATTCGCTACATTAGTGAGTCAAGTCCGAATGCACATGTGCCCGCTGTAGCCCAGTGGTAAAAAGCTTTTTTGGTAACCGAAATGCTGCTAGTTCGAGTCTCTCCCCCGGCGGCTGTGACCGGGCGATTGACTCGGCCGAAATTCGCTCTTCCATAAAATTCAGAGCAACGATCAGCGAACCGACAGTTGTTTGTTAGTGCTCGTCCACTGGCTACCTGCATGCGTAGCCAGGCCAAGAGAGCCAAACCACGAAAGGAACACAACCGTGGTCTCCATCGACTGCTGATGTACACGAAAATCCTGTTACTGTCAAGTCGGCTGGCTTACTACCTGACCAGATATCCATCTTTTAGGGATTTTAAAGCCACTTTAGCTGAAGTGCTCTGCTACTGTTGCCTGCTCACACCAAGTAGCCGTCTTTACTCGTATGCATATAGTCTCGGTCATCTCTAGGCTACGACTTTGGAGGGATTGGGTACGATCACAGCACTGAGGGCCTTACATGTAGCTCGGTACATTTCTTTGTATATATCCATCTTGCAACCAGTGTCCGCAAGGCGTGCAGCGACGACAACTCGCAGATACCATGTTTTGGGGTCAATGATGGGAAAAGTGCTCTCTAATGTGGGTGGAAAGCTGTTATGTCCTGAATCGATGTAGGGTGCATCCCAAACGCCCCTGGGTCAAGTCAGCAACGACAGTTTATCCTTATTGTTTACGGTGATCGCTGACCGGCTCTTAAACTAATAGCACTCGAGCGTTCGGAAGTGTTTCTGTTGACATCGTTAAGTCGTCGAACTAAAGACCATGTTGATAAATCTCCTGTGACCGAAGGCGCAATTCTTTTTTCCGCTGTGGGATCCACTCAAAGGTTGGCGAGAACTTTGCGGAGTTATCGCTGCTCCGGGTTGCCGATTTGCTAATGCAGCCGGTTGTGTTCTAGCATAGCCGCAAATAAGTCCGTTATCAGCGAACAAGGCGTTATTCCAGTGACAGCACCAGTTTCGTCTGCAAACTCCGTCAGAAAGGTCCACTGTGGGAGTCTACTGAGGTGGGCCCCCAGAACAAGGCTTAAATATTGGCGTACTCAAAACGCGACTGTGAGTGAAACGACATAATCTGACCGACTGGGCAATCAGTACTCACCCAGTAGCTCTGCTGTAGAGAAATTGCATGGTAGCAATGCATCGAAAGGTATCACGGCCAAGTGATTTTTTGCAGAGCAGTAGAGTCCGTGTAGTTTTCTCGATTACGATTTGTTTATAGCATCAGCGATCGCTTGCTAATTTATTGAATCTACTTACTAGGTCATATTTCGAAGGTCGGCCAATGGACATGATATCTTCACATGCTGTCTGAACAGGATTGGTCACTGCCCTGTGGACCTTCGTAGTGACGTCCTCCCTGTTCATAAGAATCATGAGCACCGGTGCAGCTGTACACTGTAATACTACAAGCGATTGCGAACGAACGCTCCAGGATTTCGAGTAACCAGAAGTCCATAATCAATCATCTAGCTGAAACAAGTTATACGTAAGACGTCTGGAAGAGAAAGTTTCGTTACCTTCGGTCCGATCTCTCGTACCGCGTGTGAAGTAGAGTGCAGGTCGCTTCGTAGAACGTTCACTTTTTCGGGCTGGTGACCACTGGGTAAGACGGAGCTCTAATCGATATTCCATTATGCGTCTTGTCTATGTTGAATGTTTCGTATTACTGGCCGTTTGAGATATCCGCCAGGTAAAACATTCATGAGCGTGCGTGTACGTAACTGAATGTGCACAACCAGATCCGATGGCCGGATAAGTTTTTACTGATTTTCAGAGAACTTGATTCGTTCAGTCAATTGGTTTTTGTCCACATCACTTGTTTGACCAGTCCTCCTGTCCAAACACGGTCATTCTGGTGGGCCCACACTAACGCCGGGAGGTACTGGACTCATTCGTTTCGTTTTTTAGGTTTTGTCAGCAGTGCACATCCTTCGCCTTGCTGGGATTTGAACCCCGGAAATCTGACACACCAGGCGAGCATGTTACCATTACCCGGCCAGCACAAGTAGGCCGCGCCTTAGTTGTCACCTAACTGAGCGCATATTCTCACGATCAGTTGCCGCGGTTGGTATGACTGATGCTTCGAACAACAACTCACAGGCTTCTATATCAATCGACTCACACCGCTGGGCTGCTAGGTCATTCAGCGGGCGCATCAAAGCTAGCTACTGGATCGTCGTTCTCGTCGTTAGGCAAACCCACCACCTTGCTTGAATCTGAACATATTCGCCTGTTTACCCGTGGTTTTCCTGGTGCACCAAGTGTGCGATTGTGGAGCAGTGGCAACGCGCTCTCACGGAGCAAGTTTTTGTTGCACATAGATTTTTCCGAATATTTTAGAATGTCGCCTTTAGTCTAGCTCAGCGGCAAAAACGTTGGTTTTAGTTACAAGACTAAAACACCCATTTTTACGGAGTTGTACATCACCACAGTAGTATTTTGACAGGTTGTGCAGGGTAGCGATATCTTTCAGTCGATGACCCTTAGGAGTATAGCACCAACTCAACTCTCGAATTCACTGACCAGATGGACGGTTGGAGAAGTTTGAACAAGTGGACAGTAAACCAAAGCTTTAGTATAAGAACTCTGTATCAAGCAAGGTAAATGGCATGGTTGCTGTACTTGAAAAATTTGTTTGAGAACGACAGACAAGCGGTTCTCGAGTTGAATTTAGTGTTATGGTTACTGCGAATGTTTCGATAATCCTGATGACCGATCTAGTAAGCATCAGGCAGGAATCAGACTGCTACGCGATCAGTTCGGCTTTGTTAATTTGCTAAGCCGAACTCTGGACGGAATACTTATGGGTTGCGTTCTCAAGGAGACTGACGTCTATGTCTAAAAAACCTCAGGCACATCAGGTAAAAGTCGAGAACAATCACATGGATGTTCCCAAATAGTTGACTTTCTGGGCGAACTTTTTCCCTGAGCTAAGCCAACCAACGGCCTCAATTCATGCATGCGACGGTCAGCGATCACATGGGTTCTGGCGAACAGCGAGAAATTCTGTCGGTGGGTCACATAAACGATTTTAAGGTAGGTAGGAAAGGATTCGAAGGTTGGGGAAATAACCTTTACAGGGCAATAAGCCACGTTTTCTGTAATCATTCTCCGATTTTTCATTCTAATCTAAACCAAAAAAAGCTGTGTGGGATGACCGATCAGAAAAGAAACTGCGATCCAACGAGAAGAACGCTTGACATGTAACTCTTTCAACTCAGAAGGTGAGTGGTACTTAAGTCAAACATTCGGAAAAGTGAGTGTTCAAATTCGCGGTCGGATAGGGAGTTTCTCTTCCAGGAGACCTGGTACCTTGTCATACTAACCCGTCTGCAAGGCTTCGGAAGATTCTTAAGTGGGTGGCCGCGCCTGGAGCTCGTAAGATTAAGCTACAGTCGCAGCAGAATCACAATAGAATCTCAATTGTATGTGAATGTTCTGGAACTCCCATTGCGTTGCCGGATATACTTCCTGCATTGTGTCCTTGAGATTACGATATGCCATGGGAACAATTTTGAACAGGGGACCTGCTGTCGACCGAGGTGGATCATGTAAAGATGGCATTTTCCTCCGATACGGCAAACATCTGCCCTTGATTGTTTGCTATCCGTAGAATATGTAACTCAGAGTGAACCATTTGAGGTATACATGGCGCTTTAAGACCGGAAACTCGGCTTTCTGGTGTACATCTTGTTTATCGTAACACACAGTACCCGGGTTGCGTTGTACGCGAAGGGGAAATAGTGACAACATCAAAAGCTTTCTTCTGAGCTATGTACGTACTTCCTTTGCGGAGCGAATCCGCCTAAGAATCGAAGTATGTGTATCGGTCCCGTTTCTCTTAGCAGCACGCCCCTCTGGTGGACACCTAGAATAAGCGGACGATTACATCCGCTTCGGACAGCTTTCGCTCTTTTTTTTCGACCAGCATAGAATAAATTGGCCATCGGTTGGATTAAGTCGTACATCCGTATGGGAGAAAACTCGGTGGACACCGTTTTTGCGGGCTGTCCATCAATTTCTATGCCCTAATCTTAACAAACTGATTAAGAACGTCAATTGTGGATTATCTGACGCGTCTTCCGGGTCCCGTTACCAAAAACCATACGGAATACTAATCAGCAACGGGTTGTCAATAAATAGCTGTTCGACGGATCTAGAATGGTCAGCTAGCCTAATTCACCTCGACATTCAGTCTATCGGTCCTGCCGTTCTTATTGAGTCAGTCAAATAGGTGGGCTGGCTCCCTTCATTTTTTTCTTTTATTTGCCTACTACTGGACTGGCCTCAGTAGTGTAACAAACTCCGCATCCGGAGATTTCTAAATCGATCAGTGCATGTGCTTCCAACACGGGTGTGAATTCGTATGAATGATTGAAGTAAACGAATCAAAGATAACTTGTAGGCACCTGCCATGTCTTGCTACGGATGTGATTGAAAGGGTATAAACAAAAGGCATTGACTTAGATCGGTTGATCGAGAACAAATTCGTATGCAGACCCATGTGCGTTAGGCGGAGTACTTTTAATGTCCTATTTCGCTAATAACCCATAATGTAATGTCGCAAGAAATCTGGCAGCCTGTTGATATCGATAAGATCATTTAGCTTGGTGGCTAGAACCTGTTTTGGCCCAGCTGTTCTTATTGCTGTTTTAGTGGAGATCCCGTGCATTTTCTGTGTAGTTCTTTAAAAAGTGATTAGTCTAGTTTCTGGATGTAAACCTTATGTCTTCTGAAGTTGTCGCTTGTTCCTCACGAACGTGTTCATTTATCCTATTAGTGCTTCTTGTTTATCATGCTCTGCTTCTCTCTTCACAACACTGACTCTTCACTTGAACCGGTCTATCTGTGATCTTTCCAGTGATCCTAACAGGTTTGGTTGTTTCTGACGCCCCTTGGTTCTCCACTATCGTACGATTCCCGCAAGGACTTGATTCTCTGCTTGATTATGCCTGTCAAGAGTAAGACAATTTTATCTCGGGCCAGTACGCTCCCTTGGCCCATATGATCATCTCATCTAGGGGTGTATTCAAAGAATAATCTCAGTTATTTCATAAAGTTTTATATGTGCTAACTCGACGAGATTGTTCACAGCCAACTGCGAGATATGCTTTGCTTGTCGATCTTTACATCTGTGATGATCACAGTGTCTCAACATACTGCTATTTCAATTTCCTTTCTTAATTTTTTTCTTTGGTGATGCCTTATATGAGGGCATCCGAACCAACTCCGAGGGACGAATGAAAAGTCCTATCATAAGGAAATCTAGATGAAGATAAAGGGGAAGTTGAAGTAGATCAAAAAAGAGGTCAATTGCCTGGACGAAATGTGCGTTCAAAAGTCATTTCGCACTAAGGTGCCTGGAGGCAACTATGTGGCAGCAATCGTACTTGACATTCGCCTCGACGACGGTTCACACTGTCGAACTACCTAGCTGGTACTATTAAATGAAGCAAATGGTTTCATAAATGCTTCCAGGCACTTTTTTGTCGCAAACGCTTGGGCTAAAAAGCCTCCGAGAGCGACCAGTTATAGGGATGACCAACTAACTTGGTCAATGAAGTGGTGCTTAACCGCATTTTACTGGAACTTTTGAGCCTAACGTGTCAAATTCATCACGTCATCTTTTTAAATGTTAAATCTATTACAGGTTTGCTAAACCATATCACAACGTATGTAGAATGCATCTACCGACTCTTCGGTTCTATTATTTGGGAATCGAAATGATCGCTGTCCATTTTCAGTACTGAATAGTTCACCGTGATGACGTTATACGAGTGACTTCACACTTGCTTTTTGAATCCACTTCAGGTTTTTCATATGACGTCCTATGATTTACCCATCCAGTTTTTTGCCAGGCATAATCTTCACGTTCAGTGGGATATTCATCAGTTTGGCTTCACTCTCTGCAACGTTACCACCAATAACTTACACCTTCCCCTCAATTGCTCAGACACGATTGTGGCTGGACTGTCGCAGTTACAGTCATATATGACTGGCTGTCACATGCATTTTTGGCAATTGTCATCGAGTAATGTAATGTAATATATAATTTTATGCCGAAAGACCACCAGTCATGAGTCAAACGGGTTTGCTTGGTTGATTGTTAGTTGTCCACTTGAGATCTGCACGACCACATCCCGTTTTAACGGTTCTTCTTCCACTTTCCCATGCTCTCTGCGGTCCCTCAGATTGCCTATGACTGAGATTTCCAATTTCCTGCTGTCCGTGTTATGATATGGGCTATTCGACCTATTCAAGGAATTCCATTTATACTCTCGCAAGCTTCCTCTTCTGTCCCTGACATTCCCATTCTAATGGCTTGGGTTCTGCGCAGCTGGGGATGGGGAGGACCTCCGGTCTGCGCCTGTTTTTATTGTAAATGGATTGCAACTGTTGGTAAGGTCAAAAATACTAACTGCTGAGCGAGCAGCACGCAACCAAAAAAAATCAAATGAACTAATAAACACAACGCATAGACGCATGGTGTGACAGGAATACAAGATTGATCAATACGAATGTGTGTTTACCAGTCTGTGTTAAACTGAAGATGGAAGTTCTGTCAGATGACCTATACTACGGGACCAGTAGCCTGCATGTCTTATATTCCGTCACTTTGGGGGTGTGATGAACCTAATCATCGTGCTGAATAAGTCTTTCAGCCGTGCTGCAGAGCTGGAAGAGAAAATTTTGGTTTGTGGAAGAAAATGCCCCATATCGATAGAAGTCACTAAGGTTCACTCGCAACTCATCGATGGGAGCTGCTCTAGACAAACGAATAATTCAAAGTGTATTCAAGAGACTCACAATATTTTATGACAGGACTACATGTGCAGGCGTACATGCACGCCGAGCTAAAGTTTTCTTGTTTACCTGATTTTGTGCAGTGCTATTTACCCCTTTACTCTTATCTCTGTTGCACCCTGTCAGGGACTTGGTCCATAAGACAACATTCAGTAATAGACGTAACACACTACTCATAATGTTTCTGAAAACTGTTAGCATACTACGACCGGTTTCGCCCTTCTTGGAGCTCAGTCCCCGAGTTTCCCTCAACCTCTTGAACCGAAATTGAACAGCATTTGACAGATACTCTCTCACACAAATCTGGTTCTGACAGGAGACTCGACTGAATCCAGTCGAAGGTGACCATTATAAATGACAGATTCAGCTGAATTCAGTCGAGTCTGCTTCCAAAACCAAGTTCGCATGCAAATAGGGGTATTTATCGAACTTTCAGTAGTATTTAGGATAACGGATAATTCCTTGACAGAGAAGGGGGGCCGAGAATCACAAGCTGTTTCTAGGTAGTACCCCGCATATCATGTCAGCCTACCGAAAATAAGACAACAGGTATAGGTGCCTTGATGCACCGCTAAGGTCGGCAAGCCTAATTCGAGTCGTTGGTACATGCTTTATTCTAAAGTTATTTTGTTTGAGGAAAACATTTTTACGATTTGGAGAAAACAACCTACTCAGTTACTGTCTATATTCCAGCCAGATTTCACAAACGCATCGAACAACCTCATATTTTAATCCTCATATTAACAAAAAGACTTGGTAATCAAAGTTACCAACCAATCAGCTCAACTCTCGCGATACTGTGAAATAGGATTTCTTTTAGATAAGACGGAGATCGAGACGTTGTGCACACACGCCGAATTCCATATTTCTGGATTCTTCGAGTCGCTATGGTCACTGGAATTCTCGATTCAATGTTTCCCATTGTTTATCGTTGTGCTGATATCCATACAGCCTTATTACGAAGCAACAGACCAATGGCAAGTACACTGCATTGAGGAGACAGTTTTTTCTCGTTGCAGTTCTTGGAAAGGGAGTCTCCACTTCCACTGAGAGGACAGTGCACTTCCAAAAACGGCAAACTAGTCCAGAAGGAAGAAGAATCCTAACGACATTTACCACGGGTATGGATTTACAAGTCCCCCCCCCCTCATATAAAGCGGTCGCGGCCAGTGTTTACTCGTTGCTGAATTAAGTATTATGGGCGTGAGTAATAACCAAACTACGTAGCAATACTGAAAATGCAAGATGGCTGCACTGCGCCTACCGGAACTAGGCCGCGAGACGGAGCAAGACACGGTAACGCATCAACTGTCGCAATCCTAATCGTTTCAGTGTTTCACTAATGTTAGCATAAACCCAAATTATTTTCGGTTTTGGTTCTTAGTTGATTCTGAATACTCAGCACAAGAATTACTCGTCTGACCCAAGTAGCACCTAAGTCAATCATGTTGTGTCTATGTCTCCGTCCTATACAGTCGAAATTATTGAATTTTTGGGCAAACACTTCAAGTGAGGCGACTAATTTCATAACACCTCCCCCGGTCTGTTGTTGGAAATGCCCTAAGAGAAAATGTTTTGTCAGCGATATGCAGAAGGCATAGGAAGTGCTTCATGTTTGTCGCCTCTAAATTGGCAAATGGTAAAAAAAAGTTATCATACCCCGCAAGAGTTTCTTTTTGAGAACCAGTGTATTTGCAAACGAATTCTGAATCAATGCAATGTAAATGACAATTTTGTGTAAAGCGACGTTTGTAACTAAAACGAGGGAAGTTCAACCGTGGCTTATCTTATAGCAATTGTGTGTTCATTTAAAAACTTCACATCAACACACTACTTATATGTCCTACCAAAGACGACGCCATTGGTAGCTTGTCTCTCGCTATCCCCCTTTCTGGATATTCCTTAGAAAGGCTACCAATGCAGAGTTTGGGTTTTCATCTGTATATCTAACTATGTAGGCTTCATACACCCGTCATTTATCAATGTGGCGCTTTAGTTCAATATGCTTTGCTGACTCGAGAGGCACGGTTTTACTTACATGTAACTCAAAGACAGGCCATGTCAACTGTTCAAACTGTGCACACATTCCTCTCAGCCATAGGTATCAATAGCTCCAGGTAGTGAATCGACTCTAGATATGGTAACGCTTTTTGATCTATGGAGCACGTATATCCAACAACCAGGTTATGCTGAGCTACCCGTCACTTGATTGAGTAGAAGTGACTATGGACCTTGTGACCTTTTTGCTTCTCTGCACGTTGCTGCACCTGAAACTAGTTCGTCCCAAATCTGGATATCATTTATCATTCATTTCCTTTTGATACAGTCCGCCTGAAAGCGGCGTACTTTTCTCTACTCTGTTTTCAGGTTATTTTGTGATGAAATGATTACGAATCTTGAGTCGCTACATCTTACCATATTATATTACAACACATTATAGATGATAAACGGGTGTCAGGAAAATATGATTCTAATCTGCAGATCAGAGTGGAATCAGGGACAACCAGTTTAGGTGGTTAGGGGAGGAGTGATAACAAGATATCTTCTCATTTGGCAGCTTTGACCACCTCGTTTGGACCATCGAATAGAGCTCTGCTCAAAGTTTTATCGGCGGTTTCGTCTAATGAGTTGACCCTCTTGTGATTGGTCGATCAGTAGAATTTATCGCTAAATTCGGAATGAAGAAATGTGATCAAGTTTGTGATTTGCTCCGAGAACTCAGATCAATCCGTTTGAGAACTGAGCAAAACTTCCCCTAGATTATTCGATTATTCTATGTGGCCTTTACTGTCGGTTTGTATACACTTCAGACGAGGGTTTACAAGCCAGACGCTTGAAAAAACTTGGGAAAGACGAGCCTACGCACCAGTCTGTCAGATGACGAATCTGGTTGGCTACCACGAGTATATTGACAAAGGTAGATATAGAGTGAGACAAGCAGAATGTTAGGTTTGCTCATAGACGACCCGAAAGCAAGTAAGAAATTTTGTGTAATGGTGCCAGAGTTGCGGTACAATATTTTGTTTCATGGAAGTCTTCGAGGCATCGCTGATACTGACAGTGACCTTGGTCCCCTTTGAATGGCGCAGTATGTTAACAATTCCAACACTTCCGTTGTTTTCTTTGGCTTCGAATTGCTCCGTCCAAATCTGAGGATAAATTCGGCTAGGCAGTCGTTCTCACGCAACATGGAATGTAGATTAAGAAGGTTGTCCTTATGGAAGACATACATGGCGTGCTCCTGCAAACGTGGTGCGAACGAATTCTCTTACATAAGCAGTTATATAGAGTTTTCCGAAGGGTTGACCAGTCCGCAATAGAACTAGTTTTGAGGACTTTCACTTGTCTGTTGAGCTGTACGTTTCATCAGTTTGGTTGCGCCGTTTCATCTCTCGAGTGTGAGAGGACTGGGTTCGACGTTTGTACATGAATTTGTGCTCTCATGATCTGACCAGCTAATGAATCTGTCCGCCTGTCTGCGATCTAGTTGAGACCAGTTGAAGCTACGCGAACTGACCGAATAACAATGCAAGTTATTCTGATGTAAACCTTTATTACCTTCCGGAAAATTCCTAGAAGGTACATTTGCATGAAATAGATGCAAACATTTCAGTTATTCACAGATGATGGATGGTTTCCGGTTGATCAACTGTGGTTGAGGATTCTGAGCCATCAAACCGTTGTTGTGTTTGAAGTGAGCAGCCCACTCCTTTTTCGCAAAAAAGCATGTCTCCTTTTTAGGGCTGACCTTTTTGTCGACAGTGTAGGGAACGATCATATGCAAAAAAGTTGGTCTTCATCAAACCTATTTCTGCCATCCACTGATTTATGAACTGGAGCCATCTAACGGTAAATGGAAGCCAGCCTTTTGTCTGTTCCATGTTTAACGATGAAAAAACTAGGCTACAACATCTCGAGACGGAACCGGTTGCCCATTCGAAGTCGTTCATATGGAGTTTTGAATCCCCGTCACCGAGAAGGAAGTCCGCGATCTTCCGGTCTAACTCGACAAGGTCTGCAACTGCAACGACGAGATTGGCCGATATTAACTGTAGTCATGTTTTGTTCACGTGACTGTAACACGGCGATCAAGAAGTTATTCGGAAGCAACTGGAACTGGTAAACGAGGGCATGCTATAGTGTAAGCCGAGCATACTTTAGTAAGCCTGGGTTTGTTCAGTTGACTACTGCTGACTCCATTGTATTTCTTGTGTTTGGTGGTAACCTATACCTTTTCAAAACAGAATATCCTCGAACCTGGAATGCAGTTTTTAGCTCCTATTGTCTTTTAAACAGAAGCACGAGTGCTTCCCAGCATTTCTGTACCGTAGTCGGCAATCTGTAGGCGATTTGTATTAGAAGCACAGTAATAGTAATAACAATAATATAGACAAAAGTCACACCCCTGAGTAATGGATATGAGTAATAAGAAACACCCACACTTTCTGATTAAAGAATGCCCCAGAACACTACCAAAGACGTCCCCATGTAAAGATAAGCAACTGGTCAATGTTAGGGTGATTAGTCTCCAGAGAAAGGAACTCTGTGTACAAGTTACCCTGCTCTATTTGGAAGAGGGCAGGATACTGATAGCTTTTACAAAAATGCCTGTTTATCATAGCAGTGATCTTCTGTTTGTAACAAGACTTTGCCACTCGTGGCCGAGCGGTTAAGTGTTCAAACTACTAGCCAGGAGGTCGCGGGTTCGAGACTCTCCGGAGTTTCGTGAGATACTCACTACTGATGATTCACAATAACGATGAAACAGCTGTACAGTGCTTCCAGGCTTTTCAGCATGGACTGGCTTCACTTACAGGGTGAAATTCCCTCAAAAACTCCCAAATCTCCTCGCACTACTAACATTCTATTGAGATGTTTATCCACGTTAGCTCCCATGGTGACACTTTTATTTTCCACCAGTCTTTGGAACAGTGTCCATGATGAAGTGTGAGTCTTTTTTCTTTGAAGGTATGTTTGGCAGGTGAGAAGATTATTCCATCCTTGATGAGTTCATCAGAATGCCTAATAATGTATGGGAAAGGAATTAATTGGTTTAAAAGTTGACCAAAGTGTCTACGGTGGACTACATTTAGAGTATTTTCAATGGTTCCGAGCCACAAGGTCCCAAATTCAGTACGATAGGGATCGTGCGTTTGACACGAGTCTGCCGATTTGTTGTGTTTGGTCATATAGCATTACGGTAATCAATACTATAAAAATGCCACCCTCCTACAATAGGCGGAGGGTTTCTCACCAGGAGTCTTTTGCTGAAGAGCTTCCCGTAGAACAGACCTAAAAATTGGTCAGTTCTTATGAGTGCTTTCCCGTTTTAACTGTTAGCTTTGGTAATATGTCCAAATACTGGTGGCTCGGGTGAACACTGCTGGGGCTTGTTTGTATCTTGTGCCGCAAGACACTTTTCATGAGGTCGCTGAAATCTTCTATATCCCTTAAGCGCTTTCGTCCTTCTTGAAGATCGTCGAGTAGGCGCCGTCCCCAGGTTTCCGTCAAACTCATGTTCTGCTTGGACACAAAATATCCTCATTTGAGTATTTCATCGGTGTTAATTGGAGCCTTAGCCAAATCTCTCCTCTATGATATTCTTCAACTGAATGTACACAAAGGCCGTCTCGTGTTTTAGTTGACATGACAAACTAACTGTAAAATTGAGGTTTGTCCAAATTAGCCTTGGAGACCGGCTTCTATGAGATACAGCCTCATGATAGAGTAAATAGCAGGAACCGGAGTTTGTGGGGCATGAACGGAGTGCTTCTGAACTCTGATATTGAGCTCGTCGAGAGATTGAATTTGGATTTAGGTGACATCAAACTGAGGTCAAGGTAAAACTGGCAGCGTCTCAGCTCGATAGTCCAAGGAGGCGGCTTGTACGAACTATATAATCACTGAAATATCCTACTTACGTTGTTTTTGGATGACGCATTTTATTAGTGAGATTTTGCTGCAAAACATTTGGACCGTTATAGTTCAAAAAACCTAATCGTCCGAGGTCGACTTCGATTTTCATTCTGTTTAACTTGTTCTTTGAAACCTCAAAATAAAAGGCGCTGTTGCAGCCTTCAAATAGTGTGTTGCGCTTAACTCTGAACGGGACTTCAACCGTTTTTCAAAATGTCGTGAAGGCGAATGACAGAGTTGAACGTTGAAATGCGAGGTGAAGATAACTTATTGAGGGTTTTTGGGGCTGCGTGCCGGAATTGCCTGAACTCGTGAGCAGACCGGATACTACTTACCAGCATCTAGGATTTATTGGCTGCACAAGCGTGTAAATTGATTTGCTGGGCGGCAATCAATTATCAGAATAGATGTCACTGCTAACAAGTAGGGCTGACATAAACTATTCTGAAGCGTTGTTCTTTGCTTCCCAGACTCCATCCGTCGGCCCAATGATTTGATTGCCGTTGCATAGGCTGATTCGTACCATATATAATTTCAATCTGCATCGCTGTTTTCGTCCATCTCTCGGGCAGACATTGCACAGGCGCGCCTGTTTATTGCCAAGATAGATGTCAAATGGTTTCGGTATAAAGAGCAAATAGTGGTCAGGTGCAGGATAGAAGTACGGGGCTGTTTACTCAGTCCATATCACCAAATAGGGGGTGGATGGGTGTTCAAGCCGCGAAGCAAGGCTGTCGTGTAGTTACATCCTAGGAGCTGTGCTAGTGGTCATAACTGTTCTGTTTCGAACCGGTTGATTCTACCTCGCAATTCGGAGAAAATAGATGCTTTCAGGTAGGAGATTATTATTGATAAGCGACTGGACTATGGAAGCCGATCATTTGAAGCAAAAGCAACTTGGAAATTTTCGCACTCAAGCAACATGTGAAACTTTCACACTGTAGCAGCTTATACCTCGGGATCTTTGGAGAAACGATAGCTTGAAACAGCTTCTGTAAACTGAAGCACTACTTTTAGTTTGCTAGTAGTGTGCGGAGATTTTGAGAATTTCCCAGGGATTTCGTCTTGTGCTTCTTGGTGGTTCAGCACAGACTAACTTTACTAACAGGACGAGATCTCTGTTAAAATCTTCTGGTTTGACCACAGGTGAGTTAGGTAAAATTCACGGGAACTGATTCATTTATGTTAAGGTTGTGTTTGAAGATAGCACAGTAAGCTAGTAAACTGTTGATCGACCGACGTATGTTTAAAAATTGATGGACTGATGTAGCTGGAAGTCCACCATTGGCTGATAACTGTTGTTCTAAATAAATCAAATCAGATAGTCGTCTGCAGTAACACCAGTTACCTCACGATCTGTAGTAACAGAGGTTTCGGGCGTAAGGGGGGCTTCTCACATTTAAGTGTTGTTTGACAATAGCGAGGATTTCACATAGATCACTAGGGTCCATGTTTACTGTAAACATCTAGCATGGTTTCAAACTTGGCTATTCTGAAAGCCCACTCTAAATAGATAAGTATCTTAGTTTCTTTTCCCTGAGTGAATTTTTAACCAAAACTGCGCCCGTTTTCCCGGTTTCTCTTAATCGACTTCCGTAGGTTTTGAAATTTAAATGAAGTGCGAGTACAAGAACAGCTACCATCAAAATGAGAAGTGGTCACCATCAGTGAGCCACATAGCGTTTATTAGGTTTGTTTGGTTCCGGAAACAATGGGGCTGCAGCTGGGAAACTACTTTGATGCGTGTAAAGTTATTCAGTTATTCAGTGCTCATAGTCCCACTTATGTTTTCACTCAATAGTTCAGCTATTTGGATTGAACCGTGCACCGAACCCTTGCTGAACGCTATTCATCATGGAAGGACATTTTCAGCTTTCTTCCACAGTGTTCACCATTCAACAAACTTGGTACTCGATCGCCTAGGCGCTCTGAACACACAGAATCTAGAACTCATCCGTTTTTCAGCTAGTGTTCCAATTAACTGTTTATAGGAACAGTCGGGTTTATATGATCACAATGTGAACATTATACCTTAACTGAATTGTCAGTCTTTGTAAAACTACTGTGAATTCACATAACCCATGGGAATGAAGAGCAGTTCTTTTGCACCAAGTGCTGTTTGGAACTGTCATTCATCTTTCTGTACCGTGCGTTCATACGTTTGCCGACAATCCGGTGTCAGCAAATCGGAACGATTGAAAAGATGCGCACAGAAAGTTTGAAGAACTGTTCAGCGAACAATTCAGTTTTACGTATTGTTACAAGTCTGCTGCGTGTTGACGTCTTACGTGTGAATATGTTTAGGGTACATGCGATTCAATGACACCCGAGGATATGTTGCTAA
Source organism: Opisthorchis felineus (assembly GCA_004794785.1). Classification (NCBI taxonomy): domain Eukaryota; kingdom Metazoa; phylum Platyhelminthes; class Trematoda; order Opisthorchiida; family Opisthorchiidae; genus Opisthorchis; species Opisthorchis felineus. The sequence continues at coordinate 122,591 of SJOL01004844.1, read as the reverse complement.
CACAGGGTTATAAACGTTATATTGATTTCACTTCTCAGGAATAAACACCCTACCCGGATTAATAACTTAGGACAGTGAATAAACAAAACTATGACAAGTGATGTCATCGAAGTTCGGAATTTAATGTATCTGTTTACCGCACTGTCAAGCTGAATGGCCATTCTGTGGGAAGTGCCACCAAATGCATTCAAAGTATGATAAATAATACGGATGTGGTGACAGGGGCTAAACCTGATATTCACCCTCAGCCCTTGATTTCGGGTTGTTCACGTAAGGGCCTTGTGTCCGGTAATCAGTTTTTTGTTTCTGGTATTTTTGGGTGGGCAAAAATGCTGCTTGTTTTAACTAACTGTTGACTCATCAAGACAGTCCAGATATTGGCGAACAGCGCATCACCGACCCTCACGATTGGCCCAATATTCATCCAACAAGAAGTTAAACATGCTTCTTTTCTAGTGAAGAATTCGTTCCTGCAAACCTGAGTCAAGTCGTAGTCGAAATTCAAAAGGCACCCTCAAATCATTCCAGGACAGTTTCACTCAACTGGGACTTAAACAGCTTGTGTAAGCACTTTTAAGCCTGGAAGTATGTCAGATATCCTGAGCTTGACTAGCACTACTAAGAATAGAAACTATTTCCTGTTGTTTGCAGGCCTTCTGAGAAATGTTCACTCAAAACCAAATCAAACTAGCTGGGATGAACGATCGGTGAGCACTGCTGAGAAGGGGTGGAAGTTTGAACGGGTTCATTTGTTACCTGTCTACTTTCCGGGCTCGGCAACTATATCTTCAACGTTTCATCATTGTTTGAGGAGAACGTAGCATGTGAGAAAATCAAAACGCAGCGCAGTACTAGTTTAAAGTGAACCAATGAGCGTGAAGCTAGTCAGTCAGCTAAGACAGTGATATAAAATTGGGTAAGTTGAACTAGATAGACACAATCAGAAATACACACCCAATAACGCTTGGACGGTGTATTCTCGGATTGTGACGAAATGTCTGCAAACCACCTGTCCAGCCCGATGAGCATACGGACAGAAAAACAAGCTGAGTACGCAAAGTGGTCAGTCAGCAAAGCAGTCAATGCCGAAAGGCCGAAAATATAATGCTTC
>SJOL01004844.1:87659-118699 GCA_004794785.1 Opisthorchis felineus | reverse complement strand
TGACCGGCAGCTCAATTTCGGTGAACCACATAATAACAAAAACTAAACCACTCCTGAGAGCTCATAATATGCTCTTTTTGTTCGTCTCCAATTCTGGGACGGTCTGTAATCCAGGTCGACAAGTGAGATTGACAAGCACCCTAAACAGATTCACTAGAGCTATGTGCTCCGTTTTTCGAAACCAAGCTAACGGAATCAAGCCTAATGTTCTGCCAGTGTTTATCAGTCGATGCAAGTCACTGTACTTGTAGGGTACGCATACTTGAAATTCCATGGACAATGGTATCAGGACAAACGGCCAGAAACGTTGCACTAGGTTCATCCGTTGCACATATTCTTTCTTACTGATTCCTGGCAAACTGAACACTTTGCACTGGGATCCCATTTTGCTTCCAAGACTTCAGACTTACCGTCAAACCACAGGTGCTTTTTTCCTGCTGTCTACGACCCAAAAACCGCCATTTCGGATGATATACATGACTTCCTTTGCTCACAGCTGAACGCATTGATCGCCAAAGACTAGTACCATGTTAAAGACCAGGAATACGAGCACTCAACTGGGCAAGCTGGGTTCTCGTGATACACATTCAAGAGTGGCCGACAGATAACGCGACGTACCACCCACATTGCTGATAGAAGTCAGGAAATCAGGCGAAAACCCTCTGACTAGATCATCGTTATCATTCTGTCGGTGTACAAAAAAGGTCAACGGACCAACTGCAGTTACGACAGTGATTATAGGCGGATCAACAGTAAGTGGTCAACTACTGTACCCAAGCAAGAACGATCCGCCCTCCAGAAGAGGGTGAATTACTTTGTGACATCTGACGGAAGCAGGCAACGAACACTGAAGACAAACTTTCCTAGTTTGGTGACAAAAGCTATATCTAATCCAGCGGACACGACTGTCGGCGGAAGCTTTCCAATAGAGGACGGAGTAAAGGAAAATTTACTAGGACCCTGAAATCGATTGATCCTTACCAGGCTTGCACAGTCTGGCTGCATCTGAACCCTCATACTTCCCTAAGGTTGCTCGATATTTACTTACCGAAGGGATTTTACAGCTGAATGAGTGTTGCCATCATTATTACTTTGTATTGAATCATATATGTGCCATCTTCATTTAATTATGAATAACCACCAAATTGACTATCTTTGTCGTGTACGAAGAATGCAGAAAAGGACTAGGGAAATGTTGCAGACGAACACGTGATGTGAGGCATGTGACGACAAGAACTATATGCCCCATCCCAAATAAAAGGATTGTATTTGATTAGCGAAGGTTTCGGAAATGACATCAGTTCGAACTCCATGACATACGCGTTGTGACTGCATTAAAAATCTTTCTTGATTCTTTGTTAATTTTGTAGAACATTCTAATTTGTTTGTCGTGGAACTCGAAGCTTTTACGCATATGTATGATTTCATACAGTACTCTTTCAAGAGAGTTACCTTTCAAAAGAGACCCCAAATTTTTACAGCGGTAACTTACCAGTATATCTATTTATCTATCCATCTGCCGTATCCTATCTTGGGGGGGGGCTATCATCAGTCCTTGAAAGCAGCCTCATAAAAGAGCGGCAAATACAGTGACTGAATATGCTACTGAGCAAAACTACATTTCGAAGGCCTAGACTCGCCGAGAACAGAACTGGATACAGTGCGGGTGGTTGAACATTTAATTTGTAGCAATCCCACGTGATTTGCACCTCAGCCCCTTTGAGGAGAAAGGAGATGACTTCAGTGCACTTTATTGAAAATTTGGGGAGTACTGAGTTCCAAAACATGCAAATTTTGAAAGAAGCACAAAGCACCTGCTGCAGCCATCTTGTCTGCCTGTTTTCTTCTAGAGGTGGGAAGCCCTGTTAGGCGTAAATGGTGGAACTGAATAACAACCTTATCAAGTCCTTAACTACATGGTTGATTTTCCTCAAGCAGTAACCAGCTGCGTACTGATAGGCTGTTTCCGTAAATTTGCTCGAGTTTTCCAAAGAAATGGGCTACATTTGGACCTGTTGCTTGAAATAAACTGTGAACCAGCCATTCCCACGACGTTAGGAAATAATCCACATCTGATTTCAACACATGTTTCTAATAGGGTAGTGAGTGTTTCCTTTGGCTTGACATTTTTCTACAACATAATGGTATCGTCGGCCAGATCCGCTTAGCTTGTCGGACAGCTGCATGTTGTGAAGGATTTGGGCTTGCTTAGACGGAACAGTCTTTGAAAGGAGAACTTCGAGTGATCTATGATGGTGTGGCCTCTAAGACACTTTACTGGATGCTAATCTATATTAATGTAAGCCACTACATTGCCTCTGTCGAGTGTTCCCCTCACATCGTCACGCCGACCAACTTCATACAGAACTAAGTAGAACCATAAAACACATGGTCCCCAAGTCAGACAGTTAATCATTGCTCAGCTGGGAGTCAAAGCAGGTTTTCTACTGCATGCCACAGATTTGCACAGGCTTAGTTTGCCAATGCCACCACAATGTCCTTTTATATTTGTATTCCACGAACAATGATCACGTGACACGACGATGAACCAGCTGTGGATGACCATCGTCTTGCTCTTGATAGAAGTAAATGTCTTACGTAGTAGCAAACCGTCTGTTGTTATCCTCTCACGTACTTCGACCGCACGGTTGGCGTTGGACAACTATCATAAATGTTAGACCAAGCTCTCGAGGCTCTGGAATATTGACTCCAAGTAGATTTGCTGTTACATGGTTGTCTCTGTAGGACAAGCAGGAATTCACCTGTCAATCTCCACCCACGCTGCTTTGACGATGGCTGTTTTACGTGTTTCTCACCGGGTAGGAACAAATGTAACCGGGTTTCCACCAACGATGACTCGTGACATTCTGATATGACACTTTGATATATTTTTGAACATCTTTGCTTCTGTCAAGGGAAGAATACTGGGTTGTCTCGAATATCGTCCCAACTGTAACATTTGGTAGTCTTCGTGCAGGTGAGATTTGGTTGAGTCCCCCGTTGAATTAGTTCGCAGATGAATGTATTTCATGAAACGCCTCCGATTTGGGTTCAAGTAGAAAGTAAGTTTGACGGAAATCCGGGGACTGCGCCTACCTGAGGAGCGCCGAAACGGGTCAGCCGGTCGATTACACTCCAAAAGCATTCAGCAAACCTTTGATTAGTGTGTTCCATCAAGAAGGAGAAGTATAAGAAGGTGTTTGTTTAGTGAAGTTTAGTTCATGTGATCAAGGGTGTATGCTTTGATGAAAATGTCATCCATTCGCTCGTTTGCACTGTTACATTCATTTTGAGAAGGCCTGGATAATCTTCTGCGGTGACATTTACAGTGTCTGTAAGAGCCTATCACGTGTAATTTAATGACTGCGGATTAGGTGGTTACAGGTACGGTTAAGGAAGCGGCATATAAGTTAATAAACCAGCAGTTAATCGAACAAGACAAGATCCATGCTTACACCTAAAGTATTTGATAAAACACGATTGTTTAGTGTAGTCGATGGCAGCCGTCTCGGCTGTTGCGAGTATGTTTTGTCTAATGATCTTGTAACGGTTTGGCAATACTTGATACACCGAATAGAACGATTTATATGGCTTGTATCGACTAGATGAGCTGCAATTGTGCTCGTTCAATGTGCATTACATTATGTAACCCATACACAGAACTCGTTGAAACGACCCAGGATCCACGTCCCTACCGTATACAAACTTCAACCCACGTTGTTTTGGAGTACAATGGTCCTTCCGTTTTCGCCCTTCAAAATGTGACCTTCCGGGACCAGATCTAATGAGCAGTCCGTTTGGTTCTTGTTGCATTCTTTGCCGGCAGAAACCGGCGATGGCTTCAGAATCAGGCCGCTCTTTTGACTACTTGTTCACAGTAACCTGAGAGTTCTTATTGTCTGATGGAAAGAGTATATACGGTATATATTACACGTGTGCTGTATGCTGCATTACATTATATATATATATAGTTAAATGTACATATTGGTATATTGGCAAACACAATTCAAGGCTGCCAGCTCAAACTCCTTTCAACAAATGATGAGGTTGCTCACTAACTGTAAGTCTGGAACTAGGTTTTCGGAGAATGCCTTGCTTGAGGATTTCGAATCACCCCTCGCGACAACTTAGCTAAATGTCACCGTGTCTTGAGAGTGGCTTCAAAGTTTGGTTTCCAGAAAACGCGACTGGGAACACCACAATGCATCTACATCTGTTCTTCTGAAAGCTGTATCTAGAACGCAACAGCTGAAACTCACAGTGGATCTAGGTTTACATGTAACGTCACCTTGTCTTGGAACAATGGAAAAACCTGATTGGTTTGTCTCAGCTGTGTATGTGAATTCACATTGCGCTCACATACCATCAACATAAATACTCCTGCTATGCTGGCCATAAAGTATCCAGCTTTTCGACGTTTTCAGCCAATTATGCCGGGTAAGATGCTTTACGCAATCATTTCATACCCTGTACATGATAACAGGTTGCAACTGCTGCAAGGACGGAGAGTGCAAATGTGGCTCTGGATGTTCCGAATGCCAGTCCAACAACTGCGGTCAGTGTTCGGGTAACTGTTGTGGAAAGTAAGGCCTGCTGACACTCATCTAATGTCCCGTATATTTTGTTTGATTCATAAAATGTCCCTTTGAAAGTACTTTATGTTTTCTTCGTGAGTTCTTGGGTTAGTAACCGGCTTTGGCTGTGGTTCGTTTGAGCTCAGTACTTTCAGGTTAGGAATGGAGCAAGATGAAAGTTTATGTGGACATTTGAACATTCTAACGTGAACTGTCCCTTGTATGTTTATTTGCCAGCAAAACGGAACCAGAAAAACACAGTGTCAATCCATTCAGAACTTCTTACGCGGCTACGTTAGCTGTGTGGGAGTAGACAAACTGTTGACTATGCTCTCATCGAGGTCGATGGTTCCATACAATCCGAAATTTTGGCTTCCTTATTATATGGTTCCGTTTCTTCATGAGCCTTGTAAGCTAGATTCCGGATGATTGTATTCCACATGTAATCAAATATCTTGATTTACCTGGATCGTCGGAGTTCCGGCATTAGGGTGACCACCCAACGAACCACTGAGATGGGCGAAGTAGTCTTCTTTCAAAATGCTTTGACGACCGATGAAACCGAGTACCAGCAAGGTGACGTTGTGACATCGTATGGTATAATAGATACATTGGAATATATCCGACTGTTTGTACCGAGAGAGTTATATCCGTCCCTGTGATGAAAACGTCACTGTTGGTTCGCATGAGCTGTTAGAAGAAAAAAATGGGTCGGTCACAATTTTGGGTGTGAACATTCTTAGTAGTTGATGTTGACTCTAGTTAAGTGTTTTAAGTGCTGCTCTCATCGTTTGGCCTGGATCATCCGCAATTCGCACTCGGTTAACTGGTAAAATCTTATACTACTCTATACCACCAAGAGAGAGAGGATATTATCCTGTTTTGATGGTTTATGTGCCTCCGTGAGTCAGTGGGAATCCTCCTGTGACACCCACAGTCTTTCATACCAGGTTAGTCATCGGCTAAACGTTTGACTGACACAGTTTCCTATCCCTCCTGGTTTCACTTTGAACATACGTTGTGACTTGTTTCTTAAAAAAGGGGATGAACTGACATTTCCCGCCAAACACTGCTGCCATGGGGTAAGGCTTTTGAGCTAAAGGCTTTAGTCCATGACCCTAATCATCCCGCTGTCCGGGTCTGGGTGCAGTATCGCAGTATCCCAGCCCAAAGTATAACCAGAATTCCTATAAATAACGATAATGTCATGCCACACAAGTGGTCGGGTGTTGTCACCAAGCTGATCTTCTCAATTGCTGCATACAACAAGTAGAACAGCAAACAAATACAGGCTATTGCTGCCACCTCCATCTTATGGCAGCAAAGCATCATAGTTTGAATAGTGATATGCTGCCGAACACGATAATGATGATGATGATGATGATGATGATGATGATGATGATGATGATGATGATGATGATGATGATGATGATGATGATGATGATGATGATGATGATAGCCAAGCTCGGAACTTAAAAGCTGGTGAAATTTCAAGAACATACATTTGTCAGACATTCTGATATTTTCGGGCTTTTTCTTATTTCTTCCATCCCTTAATCCTGTATGCATCCAGTTTCTTTCCATGGTCCGTTTTCCTTTTTGCTTCTGGTTCTCTTCCAATCATTGAAAGAAGCAACATCTGAATGCAATGAATTGATCAGCGGTCAGTGCACAAAACAGCACACATTTTTTGGTTTTGATTGGCTTACTTTAAAGGCTCGAAACTCAATGAGTAATTCTAGTCTTACATTAAGTTCACATTCATTTCTACTCTAGCTGAATAATTGGCGAATAAAGAGACGCCCATGATGTTGGCAATAAGTCAAACAAAATGAATAAAATATGACCGAACTGGTTCACTACTCCTTTCGTAACCGTTTGCACAGCCTCCTAGAGTCAGATGACATAGTTACAGTGGGGCCATGCTTGAAACTTTCACCGGTTCCCCTATATTTCTTGTCGCTTAGTGTCTGTCAGCGCACAAACGACGGCAGCTTTAATAACAAAAAGTAGTAGAGTACAAACAGACTGATTGGATTTCCAAGTAAACCTAAGCTGATCTGCTTTGCTTCCAAGGACAATGACTCGGCGGCGCCGATTCTGATTCCGATTTTGGTGAGTGAATACTGTGCGGTTCTTGACCGAATTTAGACAGACTGGCACCTACCCTCTGTCAATCTTCTAGTTAAGCTTTTGTTAATATGGCTTGTGGTTGCTCACTAAGTGATGATATTACTGTGCAACGGTGATGTGTGAATGAATTCTATGTATTCAAGGGGTACTTCATCTATACAAATGTTGTTAAGTCCGGTATTCAAAGAAGCCTCGAAGATGGATCCAACCCAATCCCCGGTTGCTGCATGCATCCCAGAGGTGCAACACCGACACAATTTAAAAGAACTGGTAAGCTGTGCATTGCGTAACAATACACCCATCACATCGTGCTTACCTGATGGCCCGATAAAAATGATAGCACATGTTAAGCTGCTAAAGCTTTCGAGCTTTATGCGGGAGCGGAAACAAGTTGAAAGACATAAGGCTTATCTATTGGTCAGTGTCTGGAGTGTCTGCTTGTCTGCTTGATCGCCGATACTCTTGTCCGTTTTTCCTAAGCTTACCTACAATAGGTGACCGGTTCTCCACATGTCTTGCACACGTCATCCCAACAAGCCTGGTGCGTATTCACATGACACTCAGTTGGAATATCAACAATGAGTAATGCGTTTCAGAGGGGTTTGGCTACAATCGGTGGATTTATGGGGTGACGGGGTTTTCATACCCCGAACACAACCCAAGTTAGCCTGTCCCTCAGGTTCCGTTGTTCGCGAACACCGTCACAAAACCTGATTGGTGATCGTTACAGGCTATTCTCACTTGATGCCACTCCGATGAGTTTAAAGTGATTTGGTATTGGCTGCACTCAGGTACAAACAAGCCGCATGTGCGCCTGCGGTTAAGAAGGAACAGATGTTATGTTTCACAAGAAACCAAGTAAGACCACATAGTTTAAAAATGCGGCTTTCATTTTTTTGCAGTAAATTAGTACCAGCTCGCCCTCAGGTGAAAAACATGGTCCCTGGACGAGCGTCGGTGTGCCGCGCATTCGCATTTGAATCGGGGTAACCCTATTGCTGTTTCGGCTTGCGACAACACTAGGATTAATCGTGCCGCGTGTCTAGAATTTCACCTCAAACCGAGTGAACTGGTGACTCCTATCGTTTTAAGAACACTGCCCAACGATAAACATCACTTTGCATAACTTCCGTAAGGAGACGTGATAAGGACGAAATTCGTCAGGGGGAAATAATGAAAGGTCGATCCTGAACTTTCAAAAGCCTGGTCGACCAGGCACGTGGGGAGAGTTTACGCTCCACAGCTGAAGGTTGCACTTTAACTTCTGGAGGAATCATATGAACTCTAAGTTCTTTGCCGTCTAGGAAAAAAGCGAATGCCCTTTGAGAAGCTCAAAGGGCCGCCTACATACAAACCCAACGAGCCTGATAAATATGGAGACGAGTATTTTTAATGCTGCCGACAGCGTGACAAGGTGCAGGTTTCTGTATCATTCTGGGTTCTTTGATGAAAGTAAGGGAAGATCATTCGTCGGAAATTGCTTGCTAAGAGGCACAAAATTACTGCACAAAACTTACTCACAAGTTTCAGCAGAGGTTTCGAACAGCAAATTAAACCATTCAACTGTGATTTCTGGCTTCTCTGACAAACTAGAAGGTTTGAAAAACTACTATGCTTCGGAGTGTTCTTCTATTTGGTACTCATTTGGTAAAGTGGGGTATCAGACATGCTAGATGGCGATATACCGGTCGTTTGTGTGAAGAACACCTTGTGAGTCTTGCTCCGCGAAGATTTCAACGAAGTTGCTAATCACTGCTTGTCGGACTGTCAAGACTGCGAGTTTTTCTACTGAGGACTTGTGTTAAATTTTCCGTAAAATCATGTCCCCTTAAAAGGTAAAGCACATTTTTTGTATTGTACAAGGACTAATCAAGCAGATTTTCAACTGTGGTTCACCGTCACCCAGGAGCTAGAAGGAGTTGGTAAGGTGAAACTAAGAAGTTCCAGAGAGGTCCAGAGACTTCTTAGTGTGTCCTAAGATTAGGGACGTATATTTGTTTTCCATACTCGGGTTCCGTTATCAAACTGTGTTTGTGGGACTGAGGTTACACCCCACACCACACAGACAGTGCTTTGAAATGCTCTTTCAATTGCCAGAAAAGTGGTACGAAGCATTTGAGTAGAATCGTACCGTCTGAATTCATGTGAAATTGGTGCAAAAATCGTTGGATCTTCATTTTTATGGTCAGCTAAGGCTATTTGCATCCTGAGCTGCCCTGTTTTTTGGACATTCTTTCTCATTTCTTTGGATCTTTGTCCGGTTCCTGCTCTTTACACGATTTCTCACGCATTCCAGTTCCAGGATCCCTTGGTAATGCTTATTTGAAGTGGGGTTATACTTTATGTGAGAAGTCGATTCGGAACTGCACACCAGTCTACTGTGTCTTGGACTCCGGGGTTACCGTCAAGTGGTGGTTTTATGATCTACCTACTTGTGAGTAGTTTGAAGACTATACTTTTGTACTCATACTAGTAAGGGTCACCCGATTCCATTCTTTGGTCGGCTACCGAAGGATCCCCAGGCTTTTCGTTACTACTCGTAAGATCGATGAAGAGTCTTAACAGAACTGCTGAGATAAGAGTTTTCACAAGAAGCACGGTTTGTTGGGGAACCCGATTTTGGTGGGCTTTTTAGTCGCATAGAGATTTTATTTGCCCTTCCTACATCTGGTGCATGGTTCATCCAGCCCACGTGTTAGCCTTTGGATAGTGGTGATGGAAATTTGTGCTTCTATCCAGTGCAAACTTTGGACACCCGGAAATAGGTTTCTTCTTAAAAAATCCATGCCCAATTAGGCTGAATAATCCAAACCTTCATAAACAGACTAACACACTCAGCCAATATCAAAACCAGCTCAATGAACTCTATTTAATGAGTATGAATGCATATGTACATATGAATACATATACGAATATATGTATGTAGGTGAATGCATACCACACCTCTGACACATCAACAGCAGTTCATTTGGAACTGGCTCTTCTATTCTCACCCATCCCTGATGACTCCCAGGACGCAGGAGATTACCAATCATTGAATAATGTACCTAGGTTGAACCGAATTTCCTCGACTATGGAAAATCTTCAAAAGTTTGCAGAATAATTTTCGTGTGCAGTTTCTTTGTGCTCTCTGGAGAGGATTTCATACAAAAGCTGCGTTCACTAAGGGCTGTTTTACAACGCAAAGCGTTTTCAAGAGGCAAACCATAAGTGATGAGTTTTTTTCCTACGAGACTGATCTCTCCAGAAATAGAAATAGAACAGTAAATCTTGGACTAGAATTCTACCAAGAGACCTTCATCTTTCGAAATCGAGTGTGACAGCGGAAATCCTGCGGTCTTCGAAAAAAATGATTTACCGGTCGTTTATAAATGGCTTGCGAAATTAGTGACAAATTTCAACAATCATTCCATTGGCTTTATTGTGACAAAACCGCATTTAAATTGCCGAGATATTGCCCCGAAAATTGAACCAACCAATTCTCGAAACAGGACAAACAATGTTTTCCTCTTTTTTCAGAGTAGCAGTTGATTGCCACGTATGAGACGATGTCACGGTGCATGATTGTGTTATCTAGAAAGTCTAACTAATCTCTGAATGTTGGCGGTAATATGACGGACTAGGTTTCAGAGCAGAACCGAGGTGTCAGGCTGTTATACATCAGAACATAGTAGATCGTCATATTCTACGAGTATCAAGTCTTGTCACACATATCCACCTTTGTCGACGACGGGAACTCGGGACAAATCAACCCTGCTCTCGGAAATAATTTCATATTTCAACCTCCAAAGTAACCGCCCACTCTTTTGACACATTAGATACAAGTCAATATGTACAGATGGAATCTGAAGGTAACCCATTCGTCGTGTGTAACTTACTTTGGTGTGAACGCAATGGTGTCCTTCAAGTGAATATGCTACGTAAAGGCTGCTTCCTGCTTCAATTAATACAATATTTGAGATATCATAGTATATTTTCTCAACATGTCGTATTACTTGTAAAGTTGCTGAAATCTTTGTTAAAGTAGAACATACGATTGACGAAAAATCGGGGACTACACCTACTTGGTGAGCTTCAAGAGGGACGAAATCGGTTGTGGTCTGCCGAACATTTTTCAGCAACCTTAGGAATAGTGTGATATGTCAAGATAACACATCCGTTCCTATATGCTTTGTAACAGAGTAAAGTTCCGAGTATCCCTGAATACGCCTGAGATGAACAGAGACGGTTATGATGAATCACAAATACAGTGCGGCGCGATGAACGTGAAATCAATCAAGTCGATTTGCACCGCAGAGTGAGGTAGGTTTTTGAGAAGTGCCTCTTCTTACGACGGTGCACAGCCGCTGGAATTGTTTCTTTCCTTACTAACTCACCCTATTTCACCATGAAAATCACTAAAAGCCCATCATGTACCCTGGCGATTCTAAGACAATAGATATGTTCCAAATAAACACCCGTGAATAGACTAGTACATGAAATGTGAACCATGACATAGAATACTTTGGAGTAAATACGATCAAATTAACAACCCCAGTGTTTGAACAGGCCGGTCGGAAGAAACGCTTCGAGTGGCTATTTTACTGGGACGTTTCACTACCTCATAAATTAACAGTTTGTTCGTTTATTTGTCGCCTACTTCTTCGTTTCTGAAGCAACATTTGTACAAAGGGGATGGTAGCCTGTCATGAAGGCGCACACTGAGGGCTCGAACCTGGTTAGTTAAAATGGTGGTCCACAATCTGATCCACACTGCCATGCATGTCACTATCACGCCGTTTCGAGTATTTTCAAGTTCACCGGCCTTTCATTACGGCTGGTGAATAGTGACCTCTGCACTAGTGCGCACATGTTAACAAACAATCGTTTATTGTTACTTGGCGAGGAGTCACGGAATGTTGGCTCGTATTTGTGTAACAGTGTAGGTGGTTCAGTTCAGTTTGCTTGTACTCTGTTCTGGACGTCTCAAATAACAACTTGAAGCCTGGGAAGAGTGTCGTGAATGTTGCTTTACTTTTGGGTTCCAGACGTCTCTCTACAGAAGTTGAAAGCTTATCCCGTGAAGAAGATTTAGCGTGTGTATGCACTTCTCAGTTTGTAGTATATTAATTAAGGTGGCTCGTTGTCGGATAGACTTATCCTGACAAACGGTACGGAATGTTTGATGATCAAGTTAAACAACAGTGCATTTGTGACTGGCAAATGCTCACGGCTTTTACCAGTGACTAAATTTCCTGAGGACTCTTCCTTATACAGGGGTCAATACTGAAGCTCCAAATTGTTCTAAGGGCTTGGCTGTGAATGCAGAGGTTCTACAGGGTATCAAACACAACCGATATTGAAGGCTTGCGACAGAGTGCAATGCAGGCGATGTGTGCGTTGATTGATACCTACAATCCTTCCTAATAGTTCATCTGGGATTCCAGCCCTAAATGGAACAAATCACATAATAATCGCGCGGTAAGAATATCCTGCTAAAAGAAGGAAAGTCAAGAAATCCTGTTAGGTTGTGACTCCAATTTTAGGAGCCGTGGTACTACTAGCAAATTTTCCACGGCGATTTTTCAGCTCGTTTCCGATTGTGAGACCACTGTATAATTTTCGAAGTCCCGTCTGAAGGGTAGATAATTTTCCAGCTATCCCCGTTTACCCGTAGACTTTCAGTGATCTAAATCCCAAAATTTCTGCTTGACAGCTAGCTTCGTCGAGCATTTTCCAAAACGCACACTCCGATTTCCGGTTTTTCGGCTCCAGGCATTCGAACTTTGGATATCCGGATTTCAGACACTGCAGTTTCAGATATTCAAACACTCTTTGAACTATCACACCAGACGAAAACAAGTAGGCAGACAAGTCGGTTCGATTTTGTGATCGTAGCTGCTCGACACCATTGTATCTAGTAGACGGTGACGCTCGTTCACATCTGTTTACAAGACTACACTTGATCACTCACTTTCATCTAAATGATGAGTTGATAATCCGAACCTGGGAAGATTGGTGTACCATTATGAAACGAGAAGTGGGGTATTATTGCGGAGAAGATGGTGTTAAAGCCAGCACTTCAGAGATGATCAGGTACTCGGAACCTGTGCTCATTTAGTGACAGGTCTCCTAATACTTTGTGCTGAAACCACTCTTTCGGGTCCACGGCCACATCGAAGTTACGGACGTGACCTGCGTGCACATCGATTTCGCGGGCGCTCAGACAAGCCACACTGAAAGCTTCACCAACTAGTGACTAGGATGGATCTAAGCCCATATTACGTCACTGCAGTTTCGCATTTTTGTTTGAAAAAACTGGTCACTTCCCTTTTTGGCAAATGAAACAAACAAGTCGTGAAGTTAAAATCAAATGAGAAGCAGGCCAATGTGTATGGGGTCAATAGTGAAAAACAAATATCAAGGTTTTCTTGAAGGCTGAGTATCTCTTGCTTTGCCCAAGCAGTTGGCCTGAAGTGATTAGAGAACTGCGCAAACAATCAGTCTTTTGGGAGGCATCAGTCGGTATAAACATGGTGAAGTAAGAGTGAACACTAACTCTCACATGTGCGCTGCTTTTGTGTGGAACAAACTGCGGCCTGGCGAGTTGGAATCCGTTCTGGCCTGCGCGATTATGATACAGGCAGATCCATATGTATATGTTTATAGTGGATACGGTGAGTGACCGGCTTAGGTTCGGGCACTGAGACAAGCTGTGCCAAAAGTCTGTATGGAAAGCAACCATTAGGGGACTCGAATGTTAGATTTTCTCAAGACATAGGAGCAAGGTTACGTTGGAACTGTTTTGCAGGGAGATTAAATCAACAGCGAAATTCCGGTCACAATCTAGTTCAGGATACCAGCGCCTACCAACTATTCAGGAAAACGTTGCTATCGAGAGAGGAATTCGTTTCGGATTTTTTCTATTTTCACGCGTAGTGAAATAATACCACATCAAATACGAGAAAGTCGAAAAAACGACGGAAGGAAATGACCGATTACTCAGTTATGGAAGGCGATCAAACTGCAGGTCACTTTGGCGACCAATCCCCGTCAGGTGTGCGAATGACCGAAGTAAAGCGGATCGTTTCTACCCATCAGTCTTTAGGCTGAAAACTTGTGCAAACTATCGATTGCCTTCAGCTAAGTGACCGAATGCCTCGAAAGCCCGAGCTCAGTCTCCTCAGTAACTGTCAATTCTGTGGAAAGGTAGCATGCTACACTACAACGAATGGTTTGAATGTAGTGTGTTTGTCTATGGGAACCAGGGCAGATTAAGAAAAGACAAATGATTCTGAAGGATTCGCATTCAGCGCATACCAGAGGTTCGTTAGGCAGCTGAATTGCTTATTCGCTATTATTCTGCCTCAGAACGTGCGGATGAGACGTAGTTGCACACACAGAACAACGCATGTGTTTTTGGCGCATACAAAGTGGTTTTGGAATTGAGGAGTTTCGAGTTGACGAGGTCAAATTGGGTAGGTTCAAGACCGGGACCTTTCCCCACCTCTGTATTTGTTTCAAATTCGGATGACTCGTTTCACTGTATTCTGGCCATTTTGTATAAGCGAAAGGATGCGATAAACTTGGCACTTCCTCAAAACATCCAACATTCTAAAGAGCGATGTTCAATTAGCCCGAAGCGAAGCGTGTAACGGCTTGCTACTTTCTCGGCATTTTTCTTTCACCTAGTGCGCTAAGGGGTGAGATCATTCACGAGTCGCTTGATCTACTCCACACTAATCTCCACGACAGCATCAATGCACACTGTTTCACTTCAGTCAGTTGTTTGGGCGGCGTACTGGAAATTCGTCCACAGCTCAGAGGACACTGCTTTTCCGGTGGATTCCCGCTTTTGTTGCCTTCCATTTTACAAGTGCGACAATTCTTGTTGGGTATTTCTAGTCTCAGCTAGTGCAAATCAGATTGAAAACATTGTCTTTCATTATTGGTCCACCAGGTTAGAACACATCGACAAGTACTTTACCCGTATCTGTCAGCTCCCCACTTTGCATTTCACTCACCGGCCTCTGAAGTTCTTCCATCGTAGACAAATAGGAAAAATTTTATATTCACAGGGGATCTGGAATCGGACTGTTTCATTGAGTCTGTTACGCAATGTTTGAAGCTGCGCCTTTCCAGCAGTAGACTTGTCTTCGACCTCGTCATTCCAAGTGTTTTGAATGCACTGAGAATTCTGTTTTTTTTTTTGCTCGGGAGAATTACCTATTACATCGTCAGCCTGCCTACAACTGTACTTCCCACTTCTTTTTTTCTAAAGAAGAAAAATTACTGACTTTGTCCAAACGACTCAGAAATTTATTACGTGTACGACAAACCCCTTTTTGAGCCAATGCCTCTGGCGTGCTGGAGCGGTGTGGCAAAACCATGTCCTTGTTATAGCTGAATATAGATATAGAAACAAACATGAACTGTTTATATTTTGAACGCGGTATTTTCAGTAGCAACCGCTCTGACAGCCTGTCGAAATGTGCTCATTCTTGATTGATAATATTTGTCTCACAAAAGAACGGCTCCTCTTCTAGGACCAGCAGAACTCCAGATCACAATATTGCATGGTACTTCTTGTAAGTGGTACCAAGAATCACTTTTCTAATGAGATCTTCGAAATCCGCTTCTTGGTTGATGGTTTGGTGCCACAGAGGACCACGCATACATCTTGGCTGCGTCCTAGTCGCGGCAGTTGTTATCGCGACTGTGAACCATTCGGTAGTTATAAAACGTTCCGCATAGATAAGCACCAAAATTAGACATTGGTCGTCAACATTCAGGACTCAAGTTCCAGACGGTCCCATTATCCACCTGTGCGTCTGTCATGAGCAATTATTTTGCTAAACTCACCCAAAATAGCTCAGCTTTCACAGATGAATTTATGTTGATCAACAAGCACACGTCAAATTCCTTATGCTGTGCTTGTTGAGGGAAAGTACATACTTAACTGGCTAACTGCTTTCCCCCTACTGTCAGTCGGAGCCGGATAGTCAAACTAGCATGAACGTAGTTCGAGTAACCCAGCGTTCTTACACTCATCGGACCAGCCATCACGAATCTCATCAAATCTTCCAGTTGTCTGTTGCGTAAAGTCCCGGGTCAGTAGAATTTGTAAATACGTCTCCGCAATTTCAAAAATTTGGGCCATCGCGTTCCGGTGACAACAGCCAGGTCATTGCATGGAAACGAAAGTCACATACCTTCGATTTGTCCTAGAGAAGAGTTCTAACATTCCAGGCTTCAGGTGGCTTGTCCTATTATTTTCTTGCCTTTGCCTTTGGTGGCAGGACATCGCTTTAAAACATCCAGTGTCGCACTGTTCTCACCAAGTCTCACGCTTAACATGAAGACCTATTTATTCATATTGCGGCAGCTTTGCTCATTTGGCTGCATGGATGCCCGGCATCCCGAAATCGAGGGGATCAGAGCAGTTTTGTTTGACTCCTAATTCAGTTCTAAGCAACAGCTGAGTTCAAGCCACATCCACCTCCTCACTTGCATAACTATTTTGTTCGTGTTGGATGATGGTCACGGTCAACGCTTTCGGTATTGAAAAGTGGACTTTTCCAAACCGTCCTTTCGCATGAATAGACTGCACTTGTGCTTTCATGAATGGAAAAATGTTGATGGTCCGGGTAAAACAGCTTGCCTTCCCTGCACTCTTACGCGAACGAGCAGCACCGCGTCTGCCCTAACGTGATACAATGACAAGTTGATGCTTGTCAGAGTGCTCCCCATTAGGCGTCCTAGCTGTAACTTGCTCGTAATTTGACGAACAGCTTTCCAGTCATTGTATTCCATAGGTTCATTGCAATATCGAAACTCGACTCCCACAGCAAGGTGCAAGCTTTTGGTCATGCATGACTGTTAAGATGCGACAACCTTCGGCTTTGTTAGAGGTGGCTGCATATTATTTAGAAGCACCCGATTCAGGATGTTATGATCTTTGAAAGGCTTTCGCTTAATGTGACAACTCATATAAATGTCTTATCAACCATGTTGTTAGAATTTAAGTCATTACAAAAAGTAATTTGCACAATCCTGGTTTGTAGAACCTAACCGCATCGAATCAAGCCTTTCCGAATACACCTTATCAAATAAGACAGACAAAACAAAACCGACAGTGCAAGACGTTCACATGGTAACATCCAGACTGACCTTGTCTAAAAGCATCCAAGGAAACGGATTGGTCAGTTTTCTTCGTGCATGTGAAATCACATTGAGCTCACATAACATTGATATAAATACTCATCAGGTGCTGGTCGGGAGTTATCCAGATTTCCTGCGTCTCCATCCACTATGCCAAGTAAGGGTCACAATGCACATTCGAATTAGCCTTTCCGCCCCAGCAGGTTGTGAGTGTTGCAAAGACGGACAGTGCAAATGTGGACCCGGATGCTCTGACTGCAAGCCCGACGACTGCAGCAAGTGTACGGGAGGTTGCTGTGGAAGGCCATAGAAGTTGACTAGCTATGTATTGTGTTCTTATAACTTCAGCTGTAATGCTCGATAATATACCGTGTTGAAAAAAAAAACATTTGCTTTGGTTTTGACTTGCCCGGTTAATATTATAGGATTGGGGGGAATGAGAAGTGTGGAAGCGTCCATGCGTCTGTACTGCAACGTCCATTCAGGGCTTTATCTTGCTCACAAACTAGTGCGGTAACCATCTATGTTGAACATTCGAAGAATCGGTTATTTTCTGCTATCTTTCCACTTATTAGTGTGCACGAGTGACCCAGAACAAGAATCATGTAATGTGGATGCATCTGGGGCCACTCAAGCATTCACGTTTAGCGTTGACATGTGTGTGTGTACAAAATGCTATGGGGATACGGATATTTATGTTAGTCTCTCCTCGGAGCTTAAAAGGTGTGAAAATCCAATCATTCCAACATCACGATTTACCCGCTGATTCCCCTTGAGACAAGAAACCAGCGGACATACGAACATCGTTTTTTTTTTGAGCGGACAGTTTACTCCTTAAGGGAGATTCGAAGTTATCGGTTGTTGGTTTCCGGCGCGTTGGGTGATATGTAAACTTTAACCAGCCTATCGAAATTTTCCACAATCCCGGCAGTGTGTCATAATCAGTAGTACACGAACGTTTCCAGCAACTACAATAATGAAACCTCAGTCGGTTCGGTCCACCACATACATGGTGAGTACGTATTCATTGGAGTTTTGTCACCTTTTTCAGGCTTCTCACTATTGCCTGAAAGCTAGGTTGTTGAACTTGTATCGAAAAACCCAGGTTAGAATGCTTACTCCCTCAGAAATTCTGAATGATGCGAGGATAACCGACTCATCATTGTTATGTAATAGTGCATGTATATGATGATGACTACCATAGATACAAACAAGATATTTTCGAAATTTTGAAATCCTAAAATTATCCCCTACTCGACGTTTTGCGTCAGTTTTCGACAGTTTTCGATTCTTTTTCATCGAACAGTCCAGAAGCAAATGAAAAAAGTTTGGCACTGTGTGTTCATGCTTTTAACAGTGTCATTAGCCTTTGTGGTAGGTAAAATCGTGACCTTGATCAAGAAGCACACACAAGGTGCATGATATACGTTGTGTGTACGCGTGAATCTGTGGTAGCTATTCTAGCCTTTTTGGATTACCTTGATCGTCATTATATCCGTTGCGCTGCGAAAAAGATCTCCTCGCAGTAATTTTATGATTGCCGAGCTCGAGACCGCTCAGCTGTTAAGGAGCGAACTTACTGACTGGAAGATAACATCGATTTGACTAAGATAAGACAAAGAACAACTGAGAACGGTTCTAGCGGTTTGAGGACAGTAAGCTATTCTTAAAAACAATACCAAGCTGTAAATATCAGAAGCGAAGAACTGTAATATTGATACCTAATTTGAGGAAAAGTGATCGTTGAACTGATACTGACAGGAAATGTGTATTTGTAAGTTTGCTTTTCCCTCTAAACAGGACAGTTCTACTATAAATTAGAACGGTGGATCTTTAAATTGGTAGGCAAAATGATACTCTTAACACTAGTTTTTCGTTCACACTAAATGAGTTTGGACCCTGTAAGTTTGAAAGAGTCTGAGAAGTCTGCTGAAAATTGTTTAACTTCTAGAAAATGCAACAACGCCATTGAAGACAGCGAGAGTATCTGCGCCCAGTTCAACCCTTTCACCTTACCGGGCTGATGGTGCTAAAATGTAGCTGTCTAGAGCTACACTTCATTTCATGTGCGGCGAAAGTGAGAAAAATTCAAACTTACCCATAAGTGCAATTTGTACCACGCGCATACAGCTTAATTTCTGCCATCCAGGTGCACGATTCGTCAGAGAAATCCCGATCTAAAAGATAATTCATCTAGGTCATTTAGTTTATCTTGGGTGTCACCGACAGTCATCCAAAAATTAAAGTTTATAAATGTAGAAAGTTAAAATGCTACTTCTGGTAACAATACCTGTGCATCAAGCTTGGTACTACCATATTGAGGTGCGGCAACCTGCTGCATATCCCGCCAAAGTTGTTTGTGTGTATAATAAAACTCAGATGCAAGGTTGTTTTGTTTGTGTGTTTTCGTCTGACGAGAACATTTTCTTCAAAAAAACACCGCACTACTCATACGATCACAGAAAACTCCGCGACAGCCTACGAGCGGTTTCGCTGTTTGTGGCGCTCAGCAGGTATATGCTATCCCTGAGTTTCCTCCAACCTTACGTTCCACTTGAAACCAAAGGGTACGTAACTAGTGCGCAAATTAGCATGCAGGTAGATGTATTTGGTGGGAACTTGTTGTGTTCACATCAGAATAATGACGGTCGACATGATGAATTCGTACTGGCCAATTCAGGTTTCTGTTTCATGTCTCACGAAGGTTGAAGACCCTGATAAAGCAATTGTTGTCTTCAATTTCAATCGAATTATTTCAGTGAAATTGGGACTGACGGCTTTTCTGGCCTTCAGGCTCAGTCATAGGGCTTAGAATCCGCCTGCAATATAATTTTCTTTCTCGACACAGTGTCCATGCAAGACTGATAACTTAGTCATAACTGACTAAACTGAGTAACACTCAGTACGTGAGATTTTCATGCCCCGATTATCTTTTGACTACTCAGTGATTTAACTTTTTATGTATAGATCAAGCAAATACACAGAGGTACACAGAGGATGCTGACCAAGCTAACCCGGATAGCATGACTTGATTTGGTTTGGTCAGAATACTGGTTTTAGAGGTCTTTAATATTCGGTCCACAGTTTTGCCAAGGCTTGATAACACTGATGTTTTGCTCAGCTTTATCCATGACACGCGAGAAGCCTACAATACATATAGAGTTACAAAGGATACGTTCTCCGCTTTTCTGTGACTGACAGATGGATGAATCATACGAACTAAATAAGGTCATAAATACGTGACCACATGGTGTGGTTAAGGTGACTGAAAGATGAGTGGCACTATGTCCTACGTAAGTGAGAGACAATCATCCTGCTGATCAACCAGAGGGTCGCAGGTTCGAAACTCTCTGAGTTTCATGAGAGGAGCACTGCTGATGATTCCCAACAAGGATGAAATGGCTGTACAGTGTTTCTCGGCTTTTCGGTATAGATTGGCTTCACTGACAGGACCGAATCCCTATTGAACATAATTATCAATATTTGCGTACAAAGCTACACGTGGCATCCATTTGAACGTGCACTGATTCACTTATGCAATAATTATTACTCGTTGACATAACTGTACAGTAACTCTGACACCAAAACCTGAAAAACAGATCAATAGCTTTACAACTGTTTAATGTCCTTGTTTTTTTATCTTGTATAGTTGAGTAGCACGTGAATTTAACTTCAACTGAAGCCATTTGAATCACTAAATAATACTTCAGTAACATATTCAAAAGCACCTTTAAACTCCGCCTACCTAATTTCCATGACCAATCGTTCACAGACCAGCTTCTGTGTGTCATTCGAATGCTAAAGGATGTTTGCACGCTGAATGCAAGTCGAACAAGTCACCAAGTAATATGCCACTTTAAGTGCAAGCTCTGATCACGACAAACCACAGTACAAATTTTTACATGATCCTGTACGCTCTACTAAGTTATCTACTCAAACAAGTCTTGCAAAGTCGACCTGTTTGTTGCAAGTCATTCGGTCAAAACAATGGCCTTTGTACTGAGGCACGAGTTGAACGCATTCAGAATCAAGTTCTACGGCTTACATGCAGAGTAGGACATGTATCTAGAGACGTTTTTCAATACAGACCGGTCTGTCAGTCTGGTGCAGTTTTTCGAAATAGGTGAGCCTTAAACCCTGAAACCCTTCAAAATGGACCATCTGTTAACACCGACGATTTTGGCGGGTGTCACCAATTTCCCTTGTAATCATGAGACATTTAATAACTTTAATAATAACAGCTACGGAAAATCGGTTGATACAACAACAGATGAACTTCTCTGGCCCAGAATTCGAAGGAACAAAACAGTATTTCTATCCAATTTCACTTTGAAGGTTGCATTTTCATAAAAAGTTACATCTTTTCAGGGTCACGTTGTCGAAATGCAAGAGGTAGGAAGCGCATTAAGATTGGCCAGAGACAGGCAAATTTAACCTTTTCCCTTCAAAGTAAGCCGAAATCGTAGGATCACCGTAAGTTTTGGTCATAGCTGTTCAGTTTCCAAACTAATGCAGTACAGAGGTCTAAATAGTTCTTTACCTTGTCATCTGTGGCTCCTCTCATTTGAACTTCTAGTTATACCACCTGAATTTGTTCTTCCATTTGTCTCTGTGAAGTCCATCGTTTCCGTGTCGGGCCACTCTTATGCACCTCGTCCTTAGTTTCCAGAACTGTCTGATACAATTCAGCTCGTACTTGAGTTATATTTTCGGATGGCGCACACGCAATTCCGTTATGAGCAAATTGTTCTTAAGTGAAAAAATCGTTCCGCCTGTCAGGACTTCCCAGGTAGGGCGACAGACGTTTAAGCCTACTGGATAACCAATCACATCACTCAAACGCAAATTGGTTCGCCTGTTCCGATGTGAAAATTCAGCATGCGCCGGCAGAGTTGTGGTAACACGCTTGCCTCACATGTCAGTTGTATGAAGTTCAAGCCTCAGCAAGGCCGAGGATATGCATGACTGATGGGGTCTAATAAGAAGGAAACTCGAGTCCAGTGCTCCCTCTTTGGTGTGGACACATCAGTGATTGCGCCAGGACAGGAGGACAAAAGCGACGTGAGCGTAAATTCTACAAATTCCGTATTGCCTACAAAGGTTTATACTATAGTACTGTTAGTTATCCAACATGCTTTACAAAGTGTGATTGGAACGAGCATCGCTGTAGTAGTTCCATGGATAACAGGCACACGCTTCATCTCTGACATATCTGAGATTCTGTTTACAGAAAACCGTCTCACAATCTTGTAAACGAAGTCGGTCTATACTGAAAAGCCGAAAAGCACTGTACAACTATTTTATCTTTACCGGAATCATCAGTAGTGTGCATTTCAAGGAATTCCAGTGAGGAGTTTTGAACCAGCGACCTCCAGGTAGGCAGTTTGAACACTTAGCCCTTAGGCCACGGGTGACTGAAGAGTAATGTGATTAGCTCTCACTTATACGGGATATAGTGCCACTTATCCTTCAATTACGGAATCTATATATCGTGCTGACTGACCCCTATTCACAAAACGTTTTCCTCAGATTATTACAAAACAAGATAATGCACTGTATAGACGTAATACACTACTCACAAAGTTGCTGGAAACTCTTCGATAGCCCACAACCAATTTTGCCCTTCTTGGGCCTCATCAGATAGGCACAGTCCCCGACTTTTATCGACCTTATTTTCTACTTGAACCCAAATTGCACGAAATTAGCGAAATACACTCATTTGCATACCAAGTTAATTTTGACACACAGCTGAATCTGTCGTCTATGGTGTTTTTAGGCAATGGTTTTCACCAGTAGTTATCTAAATATTTCCAAGGCACATACACAAAAGCGTTTGAAAATAGTTTCACTGAGATCCACGCATCCAGTTTGTGCAAAGAGACCAGGGTTCCTTATGTACACCAGATTAACTGGCTCAGTAACCAGAAAAAATACTGATTTGGGCAGATAGAACTCCAGCTCGGACAAATAAGTGAACACAAGTCACATTTTTGTTTGTTCCGTTGAATTTTCTAATTCTTATTTAGACCTCTAATCTTCTTTGGAGGGGAATGGTGGGAAGTTTGGTACAGTACAGTTTGGAATAAACAAATATTACTCACAGCTTTTCATACCTCTGCAGCTTATTCAATCTATCTTTGGGTTCTGATGTCAACCTTTTTAAATCTAAACACTTTCTGAATCTATTTCACCAAAAAGTGTGACTGTGTTTAAACGTGCCCCTGGATTTGGTCGTTACTCTACATGGCATAACGGCTGTCATTTTGATGGCTGAGTTACAGCCAAATTATTTAGTTTCATGAAGACAACTCTCCGAATTCAACACTAGTGTTGAAAAGAACCCCTTCAAGTCTGACGTTATGGAAAATTTGCTGACATGTCAATTCAGCTGCAACCAGTCGGTAGTACGTCCTTGGCTCAGGCGCATCAACAAATTCAGACCTCGTATCAAAACGAATTTGTGAGTGGAGGCATTTGTGGACATTTTTATGTGGGACGATACAAGCAGCTGGTTCATCAATAACACGGGCCTGTGAATGACTTTCGCTGAAGTTTTGTAAAAAAAACCACTGACAATGTGTATCGTCCACCAAGCCTTCTGGATGCTGGTAGCTTTTGGACACAAGAAAATGGGCGTGCACAAAGTCCGAAGGTGAACTGGTCCGACAGCTGGTAGAGCAAGTTATCGATCACCATTCCACCCTCAATTGCCAGTTTCAACGTGGCAATCCATTCGCTTTACGTAGCTGATCGAACATTCTGAAAGTAATTTCATCAAAAGGACGATCGATACTTCAGGTCACGGAGAATTTGATGGAATCGCTCGTGTTTGAACAAATTTCAGCCCGTTTTCCATTGGAAAGCATAATTTAATCTCGTAAAACAAGTCCGAAGGCAATGTAAGATGTCGAAATTTTGTGAACAAACATTGCTGACTGGACATCTTTGGCCCGTTGTTCTTCACTTTTATTCTCAGAATATTCAAGCACAATTCCAAGTGCGTCTTATATATTAGCGGGACAATCTGCTCCTATACTCGAAGTGAGAGCGAGCACACAATTGCCCAGCCACAACGCGAGCCCACAAACCCCTAATGCGGAAGAGGGTGAGACCTAGACGTAACATGCTACTCATAAAGCTGCTGAAAGCCCTTTGATGTAACGAAGAAGATGAGGCCTTTGGAGGAAAGCTTTTTATGCCTTGATCAAGACAAATCTACAATGGGAGCAACCCCAAATGTATATATATATATATATATATATATATATATATATATAAAACGTAGGGCGAACTTTAGGAGCGATAAATAGGTTGGCTTATTCAGACTGTGACTAGCCAACAGAAAACAGCCATATTTCGGAAGAATATTCAAAATGATGGTGAAAGGTGCAAAAACTGAAAATTCAAATTGCAGAATCTCAACTTCACAATAATTCAACAATTAAGGGTTTTTCGGTGGTTCTGACGTCCCCAGCAGTGCAGGACGACTGGAAAAAATTACCACGCCCGATGTGCATTAGTTCCCTCGAAGGATGAATACCTGAAGAATGTGAAGATAATCATTCACTTTGAAGGAGGTTTTCTTCTCCGACCTATTTTCCTGAATTTTGTGACGTTTTTCAACAGTTTTCCGAAATATTTGTATCACTTGGTCTACCCAGCATGCTTTGTAATTATCATTTCGGGATCTCCTCATTAGTGCGCGATAAGTCCTATTTATCTTATCGCGGAACTGAAAAACTACTTCAATGAGTCTGCTTCATGATACCTTTATTTTAGTTCCGGCAAGATTCATGAAATTTTTCGAATAAGAATTCCTCGATCTCCCCACACTACTCACGATTTGTAAGTAACCCAAGGAAGAATATAATTCACCAATGGGAAAAAACGTTCATCTGGGAAGTTGCCACTCGGAGAACCAATAAATCAACATGTGACCACTTGGTGTGGATTCTGTGATTGAAGGGATCACTGACACTGTATCCTGCTTAAGTGCGAGTTGTTCACAATGTTGATCAGCCACTCTTGGCCAAACGGTTAAGTTTTCAGTCTACTAGCAGCGCAGTCGCTGGTTGGAGACTCCGTACTGGAGTTTCATGAGATTCGCACTGCTGTTGATTCCCAATAAGGATGAAACAGCTGCACAGGGTTTCTCGGCTTTTCAGTACAGACTGGCTTCACTTACAGGACAAGACCACCATTAAAAGAACTCTTCCAGTTTGCCAGCCACACAAGACAATTTCAAATCAACATTCATTTCCCTAGGCTCCCCCGTAGCACTTGTGAGTGAGGATCGCTCCACTGACGCTCTGACGATCATTATGGTCCAGGGAAAGAAGTTTGAACTGAAATACCTGTCGCATTTCCATCCCTCATGTTTTGCTTGAAAAAACCTTTGGAGAACTCGTCACAGCTCCGTTTCGTCACTAGGTAACCAGTGGAAAATTACCCAGTCGCTAGACGACGGTCAGGCTAACCGCTGTGTGTACAGATGAATCCTGAAATAGCAACTGACTGTTTACGCTCTTGAGTTTTCACAGTTTTTGAGGTTTATTTAAAGTTAATACGGGCCACAGAGCTGAAGGCACACATCCGTTTGTCGATCAACAGTTACGCTCTGCGCTCAAGCCACCGTATAATTTGTGCTACGTTTGTCTGGCTATCGGACGAAAGACTAACCTTGTTCGTCCACCAATGTGTAATCACAAAAACGTCCTTTAGCTAATCAACAGAGACTTTCCGCTAACGAATTAAACGAGAAATTTGGGTTTTGAGTTTCATAGGACGAGTATCTTAACCAAACCTAGTCCATTTGTCTTGGTGGCCAAGAGTTATCAACACTACCAACCTTAACAGGCATGTATTAGAAGGCAGTTTTTTCCTAGCCTTTTTTCCGCTCTAAGTCCACTACCTATTCTTGTCTGATTATGTAGATGCTTCAGTTATTTTAATCATCTTTTCCGGCAATCTCTTTAGTATTCATTTTTCCCGTTGTTCCAAAATACCCTTTTACTTGTACCGTCTGTACGCTGAAGACCGTGCTGACATCACCTATGATCAAAAACGCTTGTATTTGAAGGTCATATTGCGGTGTTTTTCTTCCCATTGTTCTCTCATCTTGTTGTGGTTAAGTCGCAGTGAAACAGTAAAGTGGGTTTTGATTAGTTTCACCGTCAGCAGGAAGTTTTACGCTTATCATAACCTCACCCTGTGAATCATGCCGAATGGCTGACAGCCTCCTCAATCTATTTTATCTAAAACCACATCCACTCCTATCTTAATGATTCAAGCAGCTAGAAGAACTGCTACGTACCGGAACTGTGTGTTCCCACCGATCGGCCCGGTATCTTATTAACCCTGACTCTTTCAGTGAGTGATCCGTTTCTTTAGATAGGTCTTTTACCGCTTTTCAAGCAGACAGCTAGCTGTTTTTGGTTTTGACCTCTAAAAAGGGTCAGTCTAGGCTAAAATTCCTAGGCTAGTTACTTTTAAGCCCCTTAGATTCCGAAACTTGAAGGAGATTTGGACATCCTTCGAGCAGGTAAAAACCGGAGTGCTGCTGACTAACTGTAAAATTGCACGGCGGCTAATACTACCTTGACATTCAAGGCATTCGAGTCCTGTCTTTTTAATTTGGAATGTTCAGTTGAACGAACAACCGTGGCCTACAAGACAACAGCGGATAGGTCTATGACTGGTATCCATCTTTTCGAGCGCAGTCCTCGGAAACTTGGATTGAAAATTGGTTACATTGTCAAAGCTCTTGCTCTGCGCCCACAAATGGGCCTCGACAATTCGTCAGTTACTGAGCTTCGCCAAAAACCTTGGACCCACACTTTGAGTTTGTCCACTTACAGGTAAATATCTCTGCTTCGTAATTATTCGTCCTTGAAAATCTCCATAGTGAAGCAAAGGATGCTTTTGATTTTTGACTAAGACCTCCAGATATTTGCAAAATGCAGGACAATCCATCTAAATACTAAATGACCTGGTAAATAAATAAATAAATAAATAAATAATAAACACTGAATAACCCGGTATTTCTTTTGTTTACCTTTGAAATGAAGTTGGCTCGACCATTCATCATTCACAGTACAAATTATGGAGTGTGCAGAGCGCGTTAAGAGTGTATCCCAAAATATGTAGGAGTGAATTTAAAGAGGACGACCGAACACAAAGTGATTGTGCAAGAATATGTGTTCAAAATGAACTGTTTTTGCCCTTGTTGAATTTACCGTACTTTCTAATCGTTCATGGAAGGACAGCTCATTTGCTCGGTCGTTGTCAGTTCTGACAAGGTGTCCCAGGTTTGCTTCATCCTACTGACCCCTAGTTTTGTTTTCTTTTATTCAGATACAACTGGGCGTCATTTGATATGGTGTCACCACCCCAATGATATGTGGTTTTACACTGGCCCAGATGTTGCACAGAACATGATCAATTCTGTGCGCTACGTGACAGAACTTCAATATCAGACAATCGTCGGTCTCACATTCAATGGCAGAGTAATCCTGCATTCTGTGCGAAATGATGGATCAAACAAATGGGCTTATCCGACAATGTCTACAGTGTTTTCATTTTGAAAATACCACTACTCTGATTTGTCTGATCCAAGATCAAACGAAAATTGTTATTACCTAGTGACACTTGGGAAGGTCCAGAATGCTTATTCATCGTCTGTTTGAAAGCCGGATTGCCCCAATTTGTTGACAGTTGCTGAGGCCATATCACTTGAAACTGTGTTGATTCAAACCATGTGATTGTCGTGGCACTGATCAGGTCTAATGTCCACAACTGAAGGTAACATAAGAAATATAAACACATCACGACATGCGTCTTCTCTCTGTCTTGAGAAAAATGACAAAAGGAATTTGATGTTTTAAATACTACAAGACCGAAATTAGATGATAGAGTTTCATTCAACTTACTACAAACATTCAGTTGAATACATTCCTCATGGTCTGCTTAGTAAATCATACGTAAGTTGGCAGACATTTTCTACAAGTAGTCAGAATGACTACCTTGATTATTTCGCATTTCGTTTTTTTATTAAAAAGCAGAATTTCCCACATGTGCGAAATTGCATTAAGGCTGTGGTGGTCGATAGTTTAAAATGTTTGTTTACCATTTTGCAACCCTGCGGAAGTACGTTAGGAGCATCTGGGTAAATTACACTTGGTCGCAGAATCGCTTCCAAACGGGTAAACGAACATTCAACAAAGCACAGAATTCTGTGCTATAAAGTACAACATAAAAACTAAATTGAGATGAGGACAAAGAATTTTTTATCTTGGCTTTAAATTTGCTCAAAAGACTGTAAGCAATGCTGCTATTTTAAGAATATCGTTAACATACAAGCCTACTCAATTTCCTTGTTTCACTCCCCTGAAAATTCATCCAGACCAAAAACCGTCGGATTATACTTTGGACTTGACAAAATCTAAAATGGGTCAATAATAACCCGAATGCCCACCGCAGATCAAATAATCTGATAGGCAACACACTGTTTTTTAGTTCTGAATTTATAGCAACCACGAAGCAAAAGTAAACAGCTAAGAGGAAATTATATTGTTGATAGTTTAACAGATCCTACTCAGCCGGCAAAGCTTCCAGATGACTGGAGAGCAGGAGGCCGAGCACCACTGTTTTGCTGACTCATGATGTGCTACACGATATTGGCTGAGTTGAAAATAATGGGCAATTTTTTATTCAGGACAGCAGCAAAACAGCCAGGACAATCATGAATCGGGTCCACCCCATCGAATGTGCACGCGGATACTTGTCGAGATACACGTCCTACTCCGTGGATTGTGGCATTCAAACGTTTCCTGACATCTGTAAGTAAAGGAAAGAAAGAATGAGCAATGCTGAATCAATTAATCTTGTACATACACTCTTGGTGACTGATATTCTGGGCCAGTGCGGAATGGGTGCGATCTAAACGGAATGAAATCGCTACACATGCCCCTCTAAAAAGGAAAGACAACAGGGGAGCAGACACCCCGGTGATGGCTATTGTTCGGGGACTAAGTTAATAGGAATGGTGATAAGGAAAGCGAGCATACGTTGTGCATAGAAATGGATTTCGCTTCGGCTGATACCTCATGGTTCTAATACCTTATTGGGCTGTCAAAATATTCCGTAGTGCCCATTAGACACGTCCAGTGTCGTTTTCGGTTGACTGACTAGTGAGTAGCAGTAAGTGGTGCCAAATTTGTCCGACGATAACCTCCAGGTATAAAAAAATACATTTTCAAACTGAAAAAATACAGTAGCGAGGGCATGGTAATAAATGATTACGAGTGGACGAAATTTCGATACCCTTGTGTAATCTATTATTTCCCACAGTGCCGGTATTTTATTCTTATCTCTTTTTCAACTGAGAATTCACGAAGCCTATTAGTTGCTCCAATACCTCCATTCTTCAAACGTACGATTGTTGTACACAATTTTGTCTCACAATACTGTTCCATATTGTACCAGTAAACAGAGAAAATTGAAGAACTAAGCGTCCGGTTATGTCTTGAAGTCCAACAGTGAAGTTCCCACGTTGTGCCTTCCAGGCAGTGGAACCAATGTTGGGAGGATGCAAATGGATTTTACTCAGGCTTTGTTTACCTGACCATCAAGATAAGGTACAGAAACTTTGAGTTCGAACAGCGCATATTCAGATAGAGTGCAACCCTAAAAACGCGAAAGAAGGACCTTTAGCTGCTTTCGGAAACTGTCCCTTCATGTAGTGTCGTTTACTGGATGCATTTGACTAGAAGCTCTGAAATAAGTCATTGTGAGAAGTGCCCTGCAATTGGAAGTTGTGGCAGGGAGACCACTGAAGCTTATTCATTTAGACTGGATGAAAATCAGTAAAACACAACATACGCTAATCGGGCTGGTAGTGCAACCATCCAAATGTGACTCTCAGAATGTACGAGACAGTTGGGACTCAGTATTGCAAATGCATGCTAACTTGGCCAATGATGAAGACAAGCGGGAATCCAATGATCAGTGTTTCAATAAACAGAAAGGATCTCTCGAAAGAAGATTTTCGAAAAAACCTGTATATGGTGAGTTATACGCTATTAAGGGGATTTAAATATATGTCTTCTGCAACCTTGTCACGTCAGACACGTTTTTAATTAAAGGCCACGAGAGTATTTTCAACACACGTTCTGGTCGACCACTTCAACTCAGCTAACTAAGCCGTCTCTCGTCCTGCTGCCTAGCACATTTAAACGTTAAATTTCTCGTCTCATTTCGAGCCCCAACTATTGCTGCGTACACCAAACTTTAGCCAGCTGCATTTACGATCCCCCGTGGAAGTTTTCGAAATGCTTTTAAAGCCATCCGACCAGGCGATGAGTTCACTAGGCAGATAACAAATCGATATGTACGCATGGTTTTTTAATGACTGCTCAAGGACTATAGACCGAAATCACGAATCTTTATGAAGTCAACACTCAAGCCCCACTGAATGAGCTTAAAGGCAGAGACAACACAGAATCATATAAGTTTTCTTCCACGTGGGTCGTCAACAGCATGGATTTTCGACGCTTAATACTTAGTGACAAATCCAAAAGTGATCGATGCTTTGAAGACTTCACGATGTGGGCTCGAATTAAGAGCACGCTGATAACTGGTTCATGTGCTCTAAAGAAAGTATTACGTGTAAGTACATACCGACCCAATTTAAACGCATCCTACCTGCGATTCCCATAAGACTGACTAATCCGTCACCAAGATGTTTTTCTGTTTGATAAACGAAGATTCACGTGTTTCCAACACGACCGAGCCCCTTACCGGATGTAACCGTTTTTGGCAATTTCGTTGAAGGCCAACTCCGTGCACGGTGGATTGGTCAAGGCAGACTCCTACAATAACCATCACGTTCGCCCGCGTTCGAATTCTTTAGTCGGGAGGGGGGAACTTTAGACCAACAAACCCGAAAAAGATGATAGGACTCAAAATCGATATATACAAGGTCTCGCCTTGTACCCTAAGACAAGTTAAAATGTCTGCTCAAAAGAAATGTTGTTGCTCCGGCTGCTGGAAGGGAACATCTTGAGAAAGCCCAATAAACTAAACGCAGAGACACTCGCCTTTTGAACGCTTCTGGAAACGGACGTGAGAGGCCGATGAGAATTTCCCTTTTCAGACGTGGTAACCCTCACTAAGGTTACGCGAGCAGATCACACA
>SJOL01004844.1:76983-87502 GCA_004794785.1 Opisthorchis felineus | reverse complement strand
GCACCTTCTTTGGATTAATTCACATTCTGGTGTCAACCGTAATCGAGCAAGAAGCCAGGCAGTTGGACAGCGATTTGTTCATACACACATTCTAGCTCGTACATGCACTTCCTTGGGTGGCTTGTTCGGGAGAGTGGAGCAAGAGCCTCAATGCATACCACCGGTTCCCCGCAAGCCGATCGTTCTCGTTTGTGGCTTAGTGAAATACTGTTTTTATTTCGATTGGCAACTGATCATTTTTGTTGGTGATTCCTCACAGGTGGATACGATTTACTAGGCTGCTTTCTGTTAGTCTGCTTCTCCAACGTTCGAAGTTCTTGGTCTTCCGTTCACCTACTGTCTCCCGTTCTGCAAGACCATCATTGTGAAGCTCCTTGTCCCGCTCTTAATGAGGTTTTCTTGCGCCACTTTATTCCTCACGGATAAGCGGCTGTCAGACAGGACAGGTCAGAGTAGCGCTTGGAAACGGCCTCTTCTTAGTGCATTTCCCTGGTATGCTCATGCCACACATAAAGAGTGCCTCATTCAACTCAAATACCGGTTATCCAGGAATAGGCCGCAAAAGATGCTATTCAAAGTGCCATCGACCAAACAGGCCATGAGAATCCGGCTTCATGACCCTAACCGCTGTTTCCAAAAGATAGATTCGCACCATTTGGACGTACGTTGATCCATTTTCAACTAACCTGGTTTGGCAGTGAATTAGTCAATTTGACCCACTCACCATGCCAATGGGGTATCCTTCTCTCCCTCCATTTTCCCTCAGTGAATCTGATCTGCACACTATCCAGCACACAGGGAAGCAATGCTTCACTTCGTGTCCGCGAACCATCTTACTTCGATAAACCTCAAACCAAAAGTTAAACTAGACGGCTAAGGTAACCCAGTGGTTAAACCCGCGGACACTGTTTTGACAAGCAGGGTTCGATCCCTGCACTGGCGCCTCCAGAATGGTTGCCTGCCTTTGCATCGAGAATTGTGTACACATTTTGTTCCATTAATAAATGACGTAAAAGGTGCACAATAACCTGAGTTAGGATGTTATACTGAAACATATGATGAAATGCTCCAGTACGCTTCGACGCCACAGTTCAAACGACAGTCCTGCGCTCCGAAAAGCCTACACCAAGTTTTGAGCAAGCGCGTTTGTCGACAATGTTGTCCGAAACTCCCCCTAGGTCTCGTCAACTTGCAACCGGTTATCGACTTGAAATGTCTCGCGCATTTTATTTCATCAGTGAAGGCTAAAGAGTAATTTTACTGCCAACGGTAAATACCAGAATAGGTTATTCTCCTCTTTTTAGATAATTTATTTTCTATGGACCGCTGTCACTCTTTCCTGTACGGATTCTCCTCAGCAAATGAGATGTGGCAAACATATGATGCTGTAAAGTAGGTCAGAATTCCAAACGCCAGAAGAACCACGAATGAAAAACGAGAGGCTTGCTGTAACCAGTAGGTGGTGTGTTGGAATCTTGCTAGAGACTCGTGAGGTGTGAGCTCCTCAACAAGAACGAAAAAGCTTCTCAGCCGAGAAAGACTAGAAATTTCAAAAAAAAACATACTACTAGCAACACATAAGTAAACTGCGTAGAGGCGAATCTCGGAAATCGTGTGAACACTCCATTTAGGGGGTCATCATTCACAGCCACATAGCACGTGGTCAAGCGAAGGAACGTGGGTGTGTGAATTATAGTGGCTATGTACCACTTCTAAGTGAGCTGATCACAAGTGATCTGTCACTTGTGGTCGCATGGCAGTGTTTATCTTCCAACTGGACATTTCCAGAGTGGAACCTACCTGGAGGTTCATGAGGTACACATTGCCAATGATTTTAACAATAAAGGAACAGCTGTTCAGTGTCTGTCGGTCCTTCATCTATGGCTGGCTTTTCTTGTATGATAAAACCTTGAAAGAAACTTCCAGGTTGGTCAGTGTGTGAGCCGACTCCCATTGCTACGACGGTTTTTCAGAGCTCTTGTGTAAACGCAATAGATGACCGAGAAACACCTGCGAATATTGAATTCATAATGAACGGCAGTCCCAAAAGCGTTCTGACGGTGGTTAGTGAGTCTCGGATTAAAAGTGGACGGACGCTAGGCCAAATGAGAAAGGCGAATCGATAGGTTTGTCGGTGGCTAGCCTGTAGTGATATAGCGGAGGATTTGTTCGGATGGCTCAGTCGGAGAAATGCGGCAGCTTGTGTATTAGGCGAATAGTGTAATTTCCTGTTCCGTTGTCCTGCACATGGATAAAGTGTACAAAACTCTGTATCCCCAGTGGTTTTTCTTCACAGCATTTTCATGCTCAGTTTATGAGCGTCACGCATTCGACACGAGTGGGCAGGCAGTTTTCCTCAGGTTTGCGTGAAAGCGGATAGACACAGTTACGTCAGAAATGCTAACAGGACTAACGATTCTACTTCATAGTTATTTTTCTATCAAGCTGGAGGAAGTTCCGAGTGAATCGTGCGCCATTTTGTTTGGTACTGCAAACCAGAACCCAAATCTTTGTTTGACAGTGAAGCCATGATGACTGAAATTCACCAGCCAGTTCTGAGTGTACGACAGGTCTTGAAGCAGTTCATCTAGCCACCGCGGTTCTTATCAGATACCAGATTTAATGCTACTCGTTTGTCTTTCTCACTTCTTGCAAATCTTGCTCATACACATTTTGTATAATTTACGCCTAGTCTCTGGATAGACAGTAAAATAAAGTTTAACATCCCTCGACATGTCTTTATCTGTATTGATCCGATGATTCGAAAAATAAAGTAATCTAGGTATGGCTTCCCTAGTTGCATACCATCAATGGAACTGTGCGGCCTGCGCATCTCCCTGGGTGACCTCGAAGAAAGGTCACATGCGGTTGAGAACAAGAAGGAAGTTTGCATTTCCTGGGACACCCGAAATTTTGCATGGAGTAAGGATGCAAAAATGACACTTTGAAACTGAATTCGGTATTACCTGAAATTACTGTTCAAAACAATCCTGGATTAACCAATACGACTTCAATAGATTTTGAAGTGATAAGTTTAAACGGCGAGTGGACGGACATGCATTGTTGTCCGCAGTCTCTGACAAGTGCCAACAAATGATTTTAGACCGGTTATTGTTTCTCCAACCGTTCAACATCGACTAGGACTCATTCTTTCTCATTTGTAAACAACGCTGAACTCAATGACGATCGGTACCTGACTAGATCGCTTTTCAGTTGATTATTCCATATGATCTTCAATCGTCATTGTGTTCAAGCCGTACTGTAAGTGTTTCATGTCCCAAGTAATGGTGCTGTGCAGATTTTCAAGTCCAAATTATCAGCCAGGCAAAGTTCTCCAAGTTTGTCAGCGAAAAAACTTTTGTGCAGCCAATGCACGATATTCGACAGGCGCATGCGAAAAAGTGTACCCAGTGGATTTCAGATAGTTTTTAGGCACCAAAATGATTTCGCAGAAGAACTGAGACTGAAAAAAAGTTTAGACGCCATAAATAGGCACCGCGTGCAACTTTTTGGTCTTCTGCAAAATGTTTGTCAGAATTTCCTTCCCTATAGTAAAAAATGACCTGGATTCGCTTTTGGGTACCAAACAAATTAGCCAAATCCGCTTCACGGACCCCCTTTGAGTGGGGAAGAGCTGGTTAAAAAAAGATCTGGTGAAACTGAAAAGCAAAAACTAGTCTTTTGTTGCAATCTATAACGGTGCTAATGTTTAGCAGAATGAAGTCGCACTGTCCCACTTCTATGGGGTACCAGAAACGTTCTGAGATTTATTCCTGTTTGAATTTGTTTGTAACTTCCAAGCTTCCAGTAATGAGCTGACGGATGATTTTAACCGGACAGGATGTACTTTGAATTGTATAGTGAAAATGAATACGAAGATTCGCCAACTTGAAGCATCGTGATATAACTTGCCTCATACAGCTTATTCCTAGACCAGTTCATCATGATCTTCAACTGCAACTCCTCACCCTTGCCATCAATTGCCCAAAACAAGGGTCTTCTCTCGATTGTTTGAGTTACGCCAGAGTATTTTTTTGGTGATGGCCTTTTCATTTGATTAATAAACTTAAGGCTTCTATGTAGCCAGCACCAAACTTTCATGCACGTGGTGTGTGCCTGGCAAGCGTTGCTAGCTGTGACACACGGACCAAAACAATTCACCGTTTCGGAGACGTTTGGTAGCGCGCATTCGAATCCTTTCACTGTATGCTACAGCAACAGGTTGGTCCAAGTATGTTCCACGTTTGACAAATTTCTGAATGGGTACACACAGAACACAGTAACTCATTTCATATAAAAAAGGTAGTTAATCAGTGAAACTTTCTGAAGGGAATGCACAATGTGGGAACCAGCTCACCCATAGCGGTAACGGGATGATACCTTAGAATTTAACCTATTGGGGGGATAGTAATTTGAGAGGACACAACTAACTGATCAACTTTGCAGTTGACTTGCGCCAATCGGACTCATTGACGTGCTGATGGACGGGCTTCCCCAGCGACTGCTGCCAAATCTACTTTATCTAGAAACCTGGCCTTTTCTCAGATTTGGAAAACTTCATTGTGTAGTTCATACAAATAGTATCTCATTTCTCATTCTACAAGTACTTGGGCGCCTCAGTCCAAGATTCCGGTTCAACACCATATCAACTTGAATCAAAGCTAACTAGGCTTCTGGAAGAAACCGACAGTGGCCTGTTAGATAACGAGCTTTCTAGTGCAGCCGACAGTCTGTCTTCTCGGAAAACCTATTTCATGGTACACTTAAGTTAAATAGTTCATACTACAGTCAAGCAAGTATCCTGCCATAGAATTAAGGGACTATTGAGTAAGATCGGCTAAGATAGTCCGTTATTCTTTCGAAAAAGCGTTGGCTTCAGAAAGTTAGGAGTCGAGACAATAACACCGTGGTTCTTGCCACATATACCCTCCGCTTTCCGTACATTTTCAGGTGAACTCTACTTAGAACTTGAAACATAGCAGAAGCGACGCAAGCAAAAGTTGACCAGTACCAGCAACATCGCTCCTTCACTCAGAGGTAGGTCGTATGCGTGCCGTCCAGCATTGAGTTCGGTTGATGACAAAGGCTGTTTAGTTGGACTGACCCTGTTTCCTCCACCGTTTAGGTGGTCCACTGATATACCATATTTATCGTGTAAAAAGTTTAACCTTGTAAACAAATCTGGTAAATCCGTTTCAGGCTGACATGACCACCTCGTCCTGTCTGGGCTTGGGAACCCTGACAGTACTCGGTCCTTGTGCTTCCTGCGGGTGGCATGGCAGCTAAGCACCGAAAAGGTGTTTCAGCAGAACGATTGATTGATTGATTGACTGACTGGCTGACTGGCTGATTGATTGATTGATTGACTGATTGATTGATCGACTGCCTGATTACCAACCACTCTGATATCATATTTCAGTGACGGCGTATGCTACATTGTGGTGATTATTCACATTCTTAGGTGACAAGCTTCAGTTCTAGTACGACATGCCAGAGGCCAGCCCGGTCATTCTCCAATTCTATATCATAGACTTTAATGAACATGACGGCTAAATTATGTTTTGATGGAAATACGATGAATGTACGCCGAACCCAAAAGTGGAGACAAATACAACACAACCTGAAGTAAGCGTTACATTCGTCAGCACTCAGAAATTTCAGCACGCTCGATGAAAGTTCTTAACCATTGGTAATATTCAAGATTTTAAAGAGAAATGAACATCTGGATACGTTCGGTTGCGATAGTCTTCATGACGTTGGTTGAGTCGAAAAATTCTTAGGCGGTTGAATTTCGCTCTCTCATATTCCATCACGATAACTGACGTTTGAATCGGATCCAACCCAGCAGGCTTATTCTGGGATACTTGTCAAAATAACGCATCAGGATACATGTTCTCGTCAGTAAATTGTAAAATGTAGAACGGCATTCAAACATCTGCTGACATCTGCAAACAAGGGAAGAGAAAAGTGATCAGCGAAATGATTTCTGGCAAACCACCCTTCACTAGAAACCGTTTGCAACAGCTACCGTCAAAATATCTAGTCTGACTACTCTGTGTGGGATTCCATGTCACTCACAATAAAATGACACATGGGGTCCAGTCAAACAGTTTCTTGAGTTCCCGGTGGGGTCAGTCACACTTGTGACTCCGCTGATTACTTTAAATTAAGTTTCTGTTCACACTCCCTACAAGCTCCGAAATTGTTAACTCTCCACGCCTAAAGTGATTATCAAAACCAGTTGTGGCATAAAATATTGTACCCTTTAAGAGTGTTTGTAAACGATACAACGGTAACTTTTTTTAAAATTTCATGAAAATGGAGAAGATGGACGACAATTCTACAGTTCACCCAAAGGGCACACAACCATCGGAGCAAATAAAATCCCCTCATTCTCGGAACTCTTCTTTCTCGGGGGTGGGGTGCAATCTTAAAGCCTTATGACTCAGTTGCGTACCAAGTAACACTATGAAACCAGGGTTTCCAACTTGGAATTATTCATGAAAAATAAAGCGTTGTGGCAACCGCTGAGTACGGGTAACAGCAGTTCTATTTTTATTTTGGAGCGCCAGCTGTTTTATCGAGCATTACATGCATTCGCGAACGGGCAGTTGTCGACAAGACTAAACCGGATAAAGGCTGCAAAGTGGTCAGAGGGTATTTCATTGTCTGATCAGTCGTGCGTTTTACGGTAGACTTTCCTTTACTTCCCACTTTTGAAGCAGGATTCTGTTTCGCTGTACTTCTAACGAGACACGATTTATCTTCTGATAAAGGCTGATTAAGTCCATGGTAAAGGATATCCCTGATTTAATTAGTTGTAGACTGTAAGTCATATTGCAAAGCATGTATTCACGAACGTTCAAAGGCATTAGGCAGCATGCAAATCAGCAATTTTAAAGAGAATAAGCCTTGTAATCTTGCAGGTCACTTAAGCTTAATCTTTATTACCGTGTGACATAAATACAAGAAATTTTTTCAGCCTGGATGATAAAGGTTGATTTGTTCACTGAAGCACCTCGTTTGTGAAGTTGTCCATCACTTGCGACTCCAGAAAAAAAGGTCTTCTGCATTTATACTGAGTAAGTGTTTTTGACGGGAATCTTCTCCTGCAAGTGAAACCACCTGAGTGAAATCAATCTACGCTGAAAAGTCGAAAAGCACTGTACAGATGTTTCATCTCTACTGGGAATCACCAGCAGTGCGCATCTCAAAACCGCGACCTCCTGGCTAGTAGATGGAAGGATGAGTGGCGCTATATCCTAAGTGCGAGTCAACCAGCTGATCAGCCTCTGATGGCCGAACAAATGTGTTCAAACTACTAACCTGAAGGTCGCCGGTTTGAGACTCCGTACTGGAATTTCATGAGGTGCACACTGCTAATGATTGCCAATAAGGATGAAACGCCTGTACGGTGCTTCTCGGCTTTTCAGCACAGATTGGCTTCACATACATTTCCAAATCTCTTCATTGTGCTAACAATGAATAAGATATTGTTGCTTCACTTCATTTCCGTTCATTTTTTCGGAACGACACAAGGATACGAAAACTTCTAGGTTTTCTGTAGAGATGTGTGGGCAATGAACACGCTTTTTTATCTGATTTCTTGCAGTACCTGTACGGTTAGAATTTCAGATTGGTATAGTGGCTGGACTAGAATAGGGCAGACCTTATTAATCTCGACCACCGTGAGAAATGATGAGGCGTCCTCGAATTGTGGTGAGTTGTGTAGGCCGATGCACAGGTTAGCACTTGTTGGACCCTATAAGCTACTGAAATTTTGACGAGTTACCGAGGAAGTTGGTCTGTTGTGTCATCCGAAAAACAGTTAAACTTTTCTCTTCAACATTCCCTCTTGGAGCTCTCATTTCCAGAGAGAAATTTTCAAGTGTAAGAATGAGCGATATTAGAGTAATGTAAACAATGTATGGAGTGCCTACCATAAGAGAGTGTGATATGCTATAGTAACGAAGAATGGAGTACTCCCTCATCAGTCGAGTAACCAGTCGACCTGTGACCACATGATGCGAATTGTACGAATCAAGGATGAGTGCTAATAACGTTGGTGAGCAACCGCTAGTGGTTGAATTGTATAGTCCTCACCCACGCTCCTACAGCCAGTGAGTAAATCAGGGAGAAGCAGTTGTATTGTGCTTTATGGCTTTTTCAGCATAGTCAAATTTGATTTGTGGGAAGAATTCTGGATTCAAACTCAGGATTCAAACTCGTCTGCACGTGACAGCACATCTTCAGATATACAGATGTTGAGGATCACAGTTCACTCACCTGACTTAGCTTGCTGGTGAGTGACAACATATAAACCCTCAGAAATCCAACAATGGCCGACAGCTGTCGTTGCACTAATACGTGGCGAACTTGGACTGCGAAGCTCAGGTTTACATATTCTAACAAGGGTGGACAGAGGCTGAGGCATAGCTATCAAACCTGTTTATTTCTGGGTGGATCTCACGGTCATCATTAGTTTCCCCATTAGGATTGTTTAATTCAGCATGTCGGTACCTGTGCATAAATTATGCTACCAGGAAGAATTTTCCCTTTTAATACTTCCTCTACTTCACTAGCCTTCAACGAAGCCAACATTTCTCCTCTCCATTTCTAGAATAGCGTTTGGGCATAAGCGGCGTCAGGTAGGCGGTATCGCTCAAGGCAGTTGGCTGTCTGCAATCTCTGTGGCCCTGTTATGTCCGCTCACTAATGCGTTCTTAAACGGAGAGCACCATGTGGTGACATAAAGGTCTAACTGACTGGTGAGTTACTCACCACTATTGCCTCCCATCATCAACTGTGAGGCTGTCGCATAATTATCTTTAGTTGTGTGTGTGTTAAAGCGAGGATGTTTGAATGAGGAGCGGTAGATAAATGAATGTCAAAAACTCCGAATGACAGCTCCACCAGATCTGCTTCAATTACCTCTAGCAGTTTTTTCGGAATGCACAATAGAGAAATTTTACAGTTTTACTGTTTGCACGACCGTGGACTCATGTGGCTTCATTATGTCCTGACAATAAACTCAGACAAAAAAAACTATAATTTTCTTCTTTCGAATACTCTAGAGACCGATCAAAATGCAAACTAAATCTGATCGAGGATCTCGGACCTTGGGGACCTGTACAGGTGGAAAATCGCTGGATTTCAAGCTACCTGATCCGTAAATTCTGTAACAAGCCTGGAGGAAACAAAGCTCACCTTCTGTTACAGTCTATAACTGTTTGAACGTTGTTCAATCTTGCTTCACATGTTTTCATGTTTTCGGGATACCAAACCGAAGATGGCATTTCTTCTCGCTGGAATTTGTTTGTTACGTTCAAACTTCCGACAACCAGCTGGCAGATTACACTGCCGAGTGCAACTTTATTTGTGTCGTACATGGCAAAATACCATGATGAATTTTCTACTTTCATCATCGTGACGTCACTGTACCAAGAGGGCTCTCCTGGAAGCCAGCTGCCAATACTCGCCAGTGGCACCTCAACTCCCCTTCCATCTGTCCCCCAAAACGGGGGCATCCTCTCATTAATTCGGGTTATGCTGGTGTAGTAAGTCATCGGGGATTGCTTTTTACGTCTCAAAAACTTTACCGCCTCCTTGTAGTCAGCACCAGCAAGAACAGCATATGCTCCAACCGCGTCTCCAGCTCTGTTGCACAAGTCATGTGCATGACAAACATTCACGGCAGTGCCGCACAGGCCAAAACATATCATTGTTTCCGCTCCCTCTGGCACCGTACAGTCAAATCCTTTCACCGTGTCCTGAACATTCAACAAAATTTGAACAACAACAACTAGTACAGTGATCAGTGTAAGTTCCATCTTGAACAAGCCTCTGAAAGAGCATATATATATATATAT
Source organism: Opisthorchis felineus (assembly GCA_004794785.1). Classification (NCBI taxonomy): domain Eukaryota; kingdom Metazoa; phylum Platyhelminthes; class Trematoda; order Opisthorchiida; family Opisthorchiidae; genus Opisthorchis; species Opisthorchis felineus. The sequence continues at coordinate 77,633 of SJOL01004844.1, read as the reverse complement.
ATCCATACACTCATTTTAGAAGCAGACTGTTGACCAATGAAGATGAGAATATGCTGGTGAAGTAAATTGACCTGTAGTCCCAATGAGAACGTGTTTTACCAAGCTGCCCAATCAGGAGTGCAGATGTCAGTCCGGAAAAAAAATGATTTTAAACAGACAGTAGCTGATACAGTCCGTTCAAATTTTAACAAAGTTGTTTGTGTAGGTAGCCCAGCAGTTCTAATGATAAAGTACCAAAACGGTTACAGAATCGGACCAGGAACGGGCGGTTCATTCAGGAAGTTCGTATACGGTAACTGCCACCCTCTTTGCAGAAAACTATTAGGAAACACTTCATCCACTTAGGAGTTTTTTTACAATTACCATCTCCCCTGCAGGTAATAACTGAACAGGAAACACTCTGTAACTATGGGAAAGTCGCCTCTCGAACGTACTGCAGCATCGTTGACTCAGCCTCTAATTCGCCGGTAGAGAGCATAAAATATAATGTTGACTTGTTTGATTTTTTGAAGGCACCAAGTCAGATTCACTCTATCTTACCGAGTCGGATGAGTAGATCCAAGGGGACATTCATCACTCTTTTGAGTAGATGTCAGTTTTACGTCACTTGCTTTGTTGGCAACTTTGGAATGAGTTTGACTAAGTCATTC
>SJOL01004844.1:30788-45318 GCA_004794785.1 Opisthorchis felineus | reverse complement strand
TTCGAGTCGTTTTGCTTCATGTCCGATGACGGTAGCTACTTCACATTGCCCACACACATAATGGTTGTCTGCAGGCAAACTGGGCGCATTTAAACCAACTCGACCACTTCCCTCCAAGTGTGCTTCTTCCAAGCCTAGTGGCCTTTAATATCGGCACCAGAACGACAATATACTATCTTTATGGTCAGTGGAGCGGTCGTAACAGATCTCAATAAAAATCATTTTTCTCATCATCAGGACCGCGGTGTGTTGGGATACATACTGGTACAACAAATAAACAGGATCTACCGCATCCGTCTGCGTTGATCTTAATGAAACCGGAAAACTGTGCAACGCCGAGATGATTGCTTACTGGAATCCAGTCCAGTAAAGCGCTCTCAGCCCCAGTGTAAACTCCACGCCGTAAATGCCGGGGGTCACTATACCAAAAATCACCAGAAAGCAGAAGAGTGAAGTTCCAAATAGCTCAGCTTGTCCTACGAGTCTTGGGGTGTATGACGGAAGTGTGATCTCATGTGTGTGTTTCGGAGATTCAACTCACGTCGATACGACTGGGGCCGCTTGTTAATAGCGATGTTTTTTCCAATTTCCATCTAGGGTGTCTAAATGAGTGTCCGGAGGTGTAGGCACCTGGAGTGATTGCGGTAGGCTAGCACCAAGTCCCTTTCCCATCCACCAACCTTTTTGTCACAGTAAGGTTTTAAAACAAATTAGAGTTGTACGGCATCCAAGTATTAGTGTTTAACGCCGACATTGTGCTTTCAGTGATGATGATGATGATGATGAGGATGATGACAGAAAGAGATGCCTAATTCCCATTATGACAAAGAGTATGGACATTGGAAGGCATAACGCAGATCAGATCTTTTGATTTTATTGGGGAATCACATTAGGTGGTAAATAATGGTCAGAAGACTGGCAGATAGAGCGACCACAGTGATGGGGAGGGATCGCGAATATGGGCTGGTGGTCGAAGAGCTTCAATTGCTAATGACAATCCCTGGTTGTCCAGGCCGATGAAGAGCTGTTTGAGGTACTCCTTCTTGATCCCTTGACCCAAAAATCTAACCTACAAGGCAGCAAGTAGTTGGGTTTACTTGAAAGGCCGTACTTGGCCCCAGTGAAGTAATGGTTTGGTCCATTAGGCTGTGCTGGACTGATCAAAACAGAGGTCCCGGGTAGCAAGTTATAGGCTTCTCACTCCAGATGCTGATTCGCACAACAAATGCGTTAGAAGCCCCATCGAGCTCTTGGTAGCTTCTAATTGGATTTCGATGGCCTCAGATTATTTGCTGGCTATCACGGTCAACCGTAGTGTGACCGAAATGTGCGGACTTTACGGCTGACCCTTTCTAGCCACTTTTTCCCCCCGAGGAAGGCAACATCACCGCTTCCATAAATGTGGATATGCTAGTCGCCTTTTGGAGAAACCTTTCATCCTTCACACTCCTATCGCATATAATAGCAAGAATTTAACCCCAGATCGTCCCGAATTCCGGTGGACCGAAGTAGAGAAACCCGCTGATCATCGCTTGACTGCTTCTCTTTGATCTTCTTGGCATAATCAGATCTTGTGAAACGAGGTTCCAGCCAGCGTGGACCATAGGATCATTGCAGCACACAAGTCTGACAACAACTCCGAAGTAGCAGCTTACGACCGGGTCAGTCATTTTACCAGTTATAAACGATGCACCACGGGTACGTTGGTTCCAGTTGCTATATTGTATTCTTTTGCACCTTCAGGTTTCTTGGACAATTTGAGGAACTGGTCTGTTGAGAGAACTACCTAATTCCCGAATGAAGCTTCGAGGGTCAGGCCACAGATAGGGCCCCTTTCTGGAGTGAATTTTCCTAAAGATGGTTGTCTTGGGCTGCGACGAACCTATCAGTTCAGTTCAGTTTTTCAGCTCACGAACCGTGCACCAAAGTTCAGGTTCCATCTGCTGCAGCTTTGATCACCCGAGGTAAGGAGAATAATGGAATGCGGGCCACGCGTTGGAGGCGATGCGGACTGACGGGAAATCACTAGCGTTGCGTAAAAATCACCGTCTGTCACGATTGGTCTTTTCTAACACAACAGAACTAAGTCCGTTGCGAGTGACTCTGCATTCAGAGGGAATTTCTTGCCAAAACGTTTCTGTTGCGGCTATCAAATCATTTGGATAATTAAGCCATCTATGCACTATTTGCACCATTTTTAACTAGACCTTCATTCTCTCAGTGGGAAAAAAATTTTCTGAGATGATAATCTGCTTAAAATTATTTAAATTGCAAAGTGCAGCACGAACTTTTCATAAAAGCGGCATTTTTCGAAATATTATTTTTGTCCTTTTCATAGACTCCTAAAACCTGGAACTCATCTAGAGTTTCCTGAGGCCTCAATCATTACATTTTAATGATTGAACATGATATACTCAGATGTTACAAAACTAATAAGCAGACATCATATGCATAAAACAAGTGAGAGAGATAAGAATAATCGTTCAGCTGTGACACTCTTTCGGTGCCTGGCTGCCCGAGGGCTGGGTGACTGCCAGGTTGCCCAAGCCTAGACAGTGGCAGTCGAGATACAGAGGCCGGATTCGAACCGCGGACCTTCCAGTCAGTAAGTTCGCACCCTAACCATTGAGCCATCTATCCTCCTGAGAGAGATACGACGTTTAGATTTATGTCGGACTAGATCGTATGTAGTATGGATTCCAGGATGATGCCACTTTTTCGAAATGGCACCCACAGGTTTTTGGCCCTGACAGACTTTACCGTGATGTACACATATTTGCAATCTGATTTTCAGGTGACCAAATTAAGCCATGGATTTTTCCAGCGACCCGAGTGTTTGAGTGCATCATCACGTTAGTGGCATATCATGCATGATAACAGTTTTTTTTCAACCAATGTAATTAGAAAGCTAAAGATTCTCACCGGTAGATTGCCTACAAAATTAGAGGATATCAGCTACCTTGATTTTACCCTAAGAAAACCCAAGCTGTTCGGATGGTATAGTAGTCCCCACAAGGCTCATTGCCTCAAGAATCCTCCAATCAGATATACTGCAGACCACTTCACTTTGGCTATAACATTGTAGTTGACTTGGGATGACTTCCTGGGCCTCTGTCAGGAAGGCCAGATTTCTGAAAATAATCCCAGAATGCCAGCAACCTACTGAGACCATCCAACCCCACCAAAATTGTAGCAGAGAAGCGGTCAAACATCTGAACCAGAAAAGCCAGCTGTCGATTGAACACTCGAGCAGTCAATCAATTCCGCAATGGCCGATGATGATGAGCGTCCACTTATCTCCGATTGCACAGCCTGGATTCAAAGTTAAAAATGCTTTTTAAATATCGCGATACCCCTGTAATTTTTGCACTCGCTTGTTCGCAATAAAGTTGCTGGTTTCATTTTTGCCGAGTCTTTTCCGATACCAAGGTACTGGAGCGGGGACAGCAGCTAGTTACAACAGCTTTGTACATGAGTTTTATACGCTCTTGGTGCATACAACCAGGTGCACTCACGTTAATTTTGGTTGGACTAGTTGTCTGACGTGACGCTGAACTCAGCACTTTCAGTTCTTCGGACATAATGGTTTTGATACCCTCGATTCTTAGGAAACTGCGAAGTATTGTCAGCAAATAATGTTGCTTAGTTGCCAGTCAATTCGAATTTGTCTGTTATTCCTATTTCGCCCAACCTCATGCCTTCATAAGGTGATTGCCGTTCTCTTCCTAAAGGTGACAAAGACAAACATCTTGACCAAATAACCGAACCGGTTACTGTTTCAGTTTACTTATGCGTGAGTGGCGCCGCTCATCACAGCGGTGTCTGCACCGGATCGGTGCAAGCTGTCGCTTCAAATTCGTGGCTGTCTGCAATAGATATTTCTAATATGGCGGTGAATAATGATCTGTGACAATCAGTAAACGCTATTCGTCAACTGCGTTACCCTGTATTATTATTGTGCTGGTGGCACTGAGCTCAAGATAGCTCAGTGGTTAAGGGGCGGGAACTTACTAATCGGAAGGTATTTGGTTCGAACCCAGCCTCGGTACATCAACCGCTGTTGTCTAGGCTTGAGCAACCTGGCAGTATCTCATCCCTCGTGCTTCCTTCGGGTAGACTGGCAGCTAGGCACCAAATAAGTGTTACAGATGGACGGCGACAACGGCAGCGATACGAAATGCATGAGTGGGGTTGGTTTTGGGTTTTGTCTGTATGTTTCGGATCATACGGTGGGTTGACCAACACTTTAAACGTTCTAGCTATGTTTGACGTTATACCACGTCACACGTAAGAAATTATTAGGTAATCCAAAAGTCGTCAGATCCAGCGGATTGTCTTCGTTCCCAAGTCGAAATACCACCTCTGAGAGGAAACAAAAACATTCCGGCAAAACGAGATGAGCCTATGAGGTTCTCTCTCTCGCCATGCACGCCATGTAACCAACCGCTCATGTTGGAACCCTTCTCGAGCCAGGATACTCTGGATAAGGTTCTGATACGATTAAAAATCTGGTGAAGAATAACCCAGCAAGAGCCCAAATACCTGAGGATACTCGAAGAATCTTCGTTTGCGAAGAATATGCCTCAAAACAAACCAAAACATTCTGGCTGTTGTACACTCATCAGGCCAGGTACACAAACACAGTTCTAACTTATTTGTAAACAAGTAAACCTACTGTTCATCTGTGCAATAGGAATAAATTTGAACCAATCAATCCATCTCATTCTGGTACTTCCACAGGGGTAAAGATTTTCGATTGAGTGCAATGAACTGTCAAGTTTTAGCAGGTCTCTGTAAGAAGAACCAAGGTTCACAAACCCGAAACAACAGCAAGGTATCCACCAGGTACACTGGTGCAAGAAGTCCGGCGAAACTGTCTTGTAACATGACACAGTTTATCATGTTATAAAAAATTCCCCGACTTTTTGCCGCTTATGGGTCATCTTGTCAAAAGACTGTTGAAAAGCTCTTGTTTTCGGTGCTGTTATCTGATTGAGCTGTATTTTTACTTATGGTTGAAGAGGGGCTCCAGATGGCTTAAAAACAACGCCCTATGCCGCCTAGTTACCAAATAAAGGAACCCTTCTTTAACAACCACATCCGACCACTAGACTATTAACAATGAGTGCTTTAGGTATGCGGTAGTTTATATGTCCAGTGTATCAAAGTTCACCAATAATGATAAACACTGTTGGTTCGGCTCCAGTAGCCATCAGCGACATTCATGTCAACCAAAAAGGAAGCTCATTCAGGTGCCTGGAAATGACTGATAATAAATTTTGAAGTTCACTCTTCGTCGGGACTTGAGACGAGCAAAATGAGATTACCGAACTTATGCTTGTTTCTTAAGCTGTACGGACAAGGTTCTATAACAATTAGGACGTGTCCTTAATACTGGGCGTTAATCACACAATAGAACCCCCAAAGACAAGCGAACTTATCAGAGCGTCAGCTAAGTGAATTTCCTGTCAGTATACAGTGAGAAATCTTAAACTTAGGGTAGTCAGTACTCATATTTCTGGATGGGACTTTGGAAACTCATAGATAACGCGATAAGTTTAAAGATGCATATAATCAAATGCGCGCACATCTACGGTATCGGTTTCAGATTTAAACGTCGATCAGTTGGTGCTAAGTAGTTGCCTGTAATTTCCTGTCCATCTTCGTCAGCCTGTTTGCTTCATTTGTGCAGTTACATCTTTTTCATACTCTCACCTGCATAATGAGGTGTACCGAATTTGAATTGCACCTTCCTTACACCAAATGATAGAAAGGCCAGTTCGGAAGGGGTTATTCTGCACTACGCGTCGCTTTTGGAAAGCATTTGTAATGGAGCCTGAAGCAACAAGAAACGCCGTCCTTTTGAGGAAGAGCACAATTGTGAGTGTGTGTAAGATAGTTTGCGGAATTATCAACTGTGTCGCACCAACGAAGAGCATAACCATATACTGGCGAAACGTATTTTTTAAGTAGACTTTGAACACGTTGAAACATTTGTGGGGGGTTCTAAAATGGTCAGACAGGAAGACGAGCAAAGAGCTTGTCTTGTGCAAGGAGAAACGCATTCCAGTGAAGATTGCTGAAAACGAAGCTCCTTCTTGCAGTCTTGCGCTATCTCGTGGGCAAGGCGCTGGAACAGCAGCTCGCGGATCAAGAGCTCAATGATCTTCTCTCAACGATGGATTTCGCGCAGGGCGACGGAACCGGGTCTGTACCGATGAGGCTTCTTGACATCACCAGTCGCCTGCGCGCTCTTGCGAGCGGACCTCGTGGTGAGCTGCTTCCTTGGGGCCTTGCCACCAGTCGACTCGCGTACGGTCTGCCTAGTGCGAGTACTACTTTTAGGGTGAGTGAAAACTCCTGGACAGATCACTACCAGTTTCACCCACTCTGAAACTCATCTTGGACTAGGCCTACCTGAGAAGTCCTAACAATGACTAAACTGATGAGGAACCGTCCAGAGTCTTCATTCAAGAAAATTACTTCAGTATCTCGAATATCACTTCAAATAAATTTTGGGGCATCAAATTCAGTTGAAGAATACCACAAACAAGAGATTGATATGAGTCTCCGATTAGCACCAAGATAACATACAAATGAACGTTTCGCTGCGGAAAAGTCATGCATGGTCAAAAATTTTCTGCGTTCGCAACCTCAAAATTTAGCTTCATGTTTCATTTAGGCTAAACCGGTCAACTTATTCGCAGTTAGTAAATGGGTGAAACAGCTTCCTATCCACTTAAGAATGTCTTGAATACCCATGAAATCGGTCTAATCAGCCGGATAGGCGCTCAACGTAGTCTTGTCAGTGAAGCTAGTGTCAAGCAAGTTTTTCGAGGGAGCACTCATGTGCAGACAGTTAGTAAGATCATTCCATAATTGACCGTATCTTCTATGTGAATCCCCAAATATGCAAAATAAACTGAGTATAAAAGAAACAAGTGCTTCCCATACTAGTGGATACAATTTTTCATTGCACGGGACTACCGTGCATGGATAAAGCTCCCCTCTACGGAAGCCGCTGCGAAGAGCCAATCAGAAATGAGGGAGCCCAAGTGAAGTATGATCTTTAGTAGAAAGACTCACATGGGTCTGCTGTGACGCCACCATTAAGGATGCTGAACAACTGACAGCACAGCAACGACATAGAATTTTCAGGGACTCGTCAGGTAGGCGTAGTCCCTGAATCACCATCATCCCTATTTTTTACTAGGATAGCAAACTGAGCACATGTGAAGAATAAGCGCTCATTCGCCAAGTAAGTTGGTGCTAACATGTGACTCTACCGAAATATCCTTCAAATGAAGGTGCTGCGCAATGTTCGCCCATGTTTTCGAGTTGTAACGATATCCAATCTATCAAATCAACATCTCAAAAATCGTCTCACATTCCATTACAGTCTTTTATTTTGTTTTTGTATGAATCTACGTCTTTCACAAAGAAGCACGTATGACACATAAGTGATGAGATAAGTTGCTCTGGAGTAAAATTCCACAAGGTGCTCTCTTAATCAGTTTCCAAAGGACACATGTTGATGACATAATCAACTTCAAAAACTGCTGACCGTAGGCGAGCTGAGCGCGACCCTAACAGGTGTGACGGGACAACCATAGATTATTAGTCGTCGGAAGACATCCTTGCCGGTTTAACCAACCTTTAGTGCGAAAATGGTTCTGTCCAACAAACAAAGGTCAGGTCGCTATGGGCATTTAAATAAACCAATTTGGAAGTGTCAATGTCCACCACTGTTAGCCATAAGCCAAAGATTTCTGTTGATCATGAGGATGTCACATCTCTCTGCGGTCATCAAGTGAGACGAATTACTCGCACAAAGCAAACGACATCCAATCAACACCACTGTAAACTGGACGGTTTCTCAGATCAAAAGAACTTATTTTACGCCTAATAAAACCTGTCCTTGTGTCAGAGCGAATGAAGGATAAACAAGGAGGCTCACAAACTGCCTGCTCGAAAGCATGGCTACTCACCTCCTCCGGAGTGTAGCGCTGTGTGCAACTTTGTCCAGCAGTGACCATATTCGGTTTAAGCAGCGTCCCCTCCAAATACACGTGATGGTCCATCAATGCCTTATACGTGAAGGACAAAACATGTTCTGTCACTTTTTGCGCAGTAGCCAAGTCATGATCGCCATCCGGAAGGACTTCAGGTTCGACAATAGGAACCAAGCCATTCTGGCAATTTTAGACACAAAATGAGAGATGAAATATATAGAATCAATGAGATAATCGATAAAATGAAGCCAGGTAATGCTGAGAAGTAGAGTACCGTTACGGATTCAGCGAAATTATTTTGAACCAACTTAGACACATGTTTCATCGTCATGTCTGTACAAGCCTGGTTGTTTGTATAGCTGTGTGTCTTGTTTCAGAAGTTTAAAACATTTTGAACTGCGAAAGAACGATGGATAGTTTACCTCCATGTTCACAACCAACAGGTGGTACAAACAGCAAAGCAAATAACAGTGTAGTCACACAAATCGCAAGGTCTGACGTGTACCAACTGGCAAGAAATATGACAAACGCCACTCAGCTGTCTACAATTATTCTGCAACATTTGGTGAGTGTAGGTTATTTACAATCTTATCATTGGTAGCAATAGGAGTTGTCTTATGTTTACAGACCACCCGGAAGGTTCGACCAAACCACGTTTATTCAGCGGGCCTATCCTATTCGAGAGAGAGAGTGATCGTCAAAGTATACCTGAAAAAATCAACTGCAGGACTGCTGTAGCAACAAAGTCTCTAGTCCATAGGTAGTTTGACTCATCGGAGTTGTTGCGTTCTTTTAACTACTAACCTGTTGACAAATGGATGCGTAACGAGCCAGAACATTGGCGTTTTCCATCATGGCCAGGTATGAAGGTGTATGCGATGTGATCTTCAGCACACAACGCCACTTTGCAAACTCTGCTCCATCCTTTCGGTACTGTGCGCATCGCTCGGCCAGCCCATCCAAGCCTAAACAGAAAACATCGGAAAATCAATTCCAGAATGAGGACAGTTGATGTATTCAACTGAATAAACTGTTGAAACTTAGGCCGCTCGATTCCACTCACTACTGATTTCCGCTTTCCGGTCAATACGTAACTCTACGAAACGCATGACACTTTTACCTCTTTTCAGTATCGATGAATGAACGTACCTGTCAGTCCAGGACTTATGATGTCAGAGGAATGAAACTCCACGAACCGTGTTGACCGGGGAGTGAAAGTTTGGAACATAAGCTAAACTAGAATTGGTTCGCACTGATCGAAATGCGAAGTTTCACAGTCAGATAAGGGATGTGACAATGGACACATCTTCAGCACGGATAAGTCTCCTACTTGAGAGAAAAGAGAAAAGTGATAGAACCACCGGAGAGGATATTAGCTCGTAGTGTATTTGGAGGCCTTTGTCGACGGCACTCAGCCTACTTGGGATGCAGATTCAGCTAGGGAATAGCACAAGCAAGAGATTCAGCTACGATTTATTCAAATACACCATCAAGATCACCTCGATTCTGCAGTTGCGTACAAACTGGTATTCATGTAAAACACAAGGGTGATGGAAACTCGATAAATCTGTCCACCTGATGAGTCTCAAGAAGGGCAAAACCAGTAGTGAGTTGTTCAAAAATTCGCAACAAACTTATAGGTAGTGTGTTACGTCAAGAAGATGTAGATGTTTCTTGTTCCAGTGGAGCGACAGTGATATTTACGACCGTGCGCAGGACAGCTCTACTACTCGGCGCAAAACTGCTTCTCTTAAGGGTGACACTTCACACAACGCAGATGGTTTTGCCCACATGAAAGTTGGGATCCTGAAAGTATCTATATCAGTAAAATTTTATGTCTCGCACACCGTACAGCACATGTTGTGAAGTGACCTAGATGATTTCGCTTTATCATGAAAATGGAATATGTGGGCAGAAACGACAACACGAAAGCGGATTTACCTTGAGTTGTACATTCATTCAGCGTTCCAGCCAATGGGACAACGCCCTTGTCCAGCTTGATGCCCGGCAGAATTCCTTTGCGTTTCAAGTGGTCTACCAAGCGCACGCCATCATCAGCAACCTGATAGAATGTCTCGTGGAAGAGAATCACCCCGGAAATGCTGTTTGCCAAGCACGGATCGGTTGTAAATAGTAGTTGACGATAATGTCGTCGGTTTTCCTCATTGTTCTCCACCCCGATTTTTTTGAAACGATTACCGATGGTTCCTAATATAATATAGAATGAGAGCACGATATGTCGACTGGGCAACTCACAGGAGTGATCGATAAATTTGCATTGAAATTTCGATATTAATAAAAAACTGGCGACATTTTCCTTATGTTTCGGATGGTCAGTAAATTCTCATGCTGCCATACTCTTGTCTTCAATTTCGAAAACCCTCTATTTGTGTTGCGCTGCGTGGATTGAATTCAAGTTGAACAAAGGCTTGAACGGACTTTGTTGACCCTAACACGGACATCTGGACATAGCTTTGTTTTTTTCGTGAATCCAAAACGTTAGTGGAAACGCATACAGTTTACCGAGGACAAACAGGAAATCATGTGCTTGCCTCGCTATGGACCTCACGAATATTACTAATTCCGAAACTGCGATTGCGGCTGACAAAGCATACCACCGACTGAAGAGTCCGTCTGTATTGTTGACAAAGTGTCCTCGCAGTACTTAATATTCAGAGAGCATTCGGCTTATATCTGCTAGTCCACGTAGCAGTATGAACAGGACAGTCCTTACGATTGGGCACACCACTCCCAGAGCATAGGTGATTACTCCAACCCACCTATGAAGCATGCGGTGAGCTTGTCAAAATATACTTAGCAGAACAAACTGACTGCGCATCCGGCCGCCATGCTGGCTACCAGGTCCATCGGCAATCTTTTACTGAAGCCGGGCTGCAACCTCAAACTCAATCCAAGGAAAGCCAAGGCACCAAAATGATTCATGTTCACAGTTAACTTTCCCAGCCGTTCCTTGGAAAGATGTTTTCTGCCACGACATCCCAAAAATGGGCGCGAATATGTGCTAAACCTGTTGGCTCAAACGAGGGTGATAGTACCCAATTGGGCGTTTACGGGTGACAGTAGTCAATGAAGCACTCAGACTGGTAAGACACAAAGCAGTCTGCGTGCTGTACTGACAACCCGCTCTCATCCAACCAAGGATACCACGAATCTTTTACTTTCATTTCATCATCAATGACTGGAATCCTTGTGCTGAATTCAGGTGTTTCATTGCCTTCGTTTGAAAAAGGAAATGTGAGTACCAATGACACAACCAGATACAAGCGACGTTTGAGACGTTTGTTTCATTGAACAAGCGAACGAAGCGAAACAGACAAAGAAAAGGCAACACGATTACTGTGGATTTCGACAACCAGCGATAAATGTCCAGCCGTTTGTACAACGGTTAACTAAGTGTGATTGTGTAAACGATATGGATCTTTCAGAAGCTCGGGATAGACATGAAATGCATTCTCCTGTTTATGTGATGGACCTTAATCTGGCACGGATTGAGGGCCAGTCTTCATTGGAATGGCTATCATAAGCGGTCTGTCAATGATAAGCACCTTTCAGGATGCCTGTGGAGGCAGTCATGTTCAGATATACCCTTGGAACTTATCAGGATCACCCCAATTTCAAGGTTTCTGTTGGAACAATGAGATGTAGTTAAGGCACATCTTCACCATCGCGAAATTATGACTAATACGTTATAAACGACAATAAAGTTTTTTCAGCCCCCCCCCCTCTAATACATTACTCAACTCATTGTGAAGGTAGACAGGGACACAAAGCTGGTTACGACAATTTTACTGGAAAGAATCTCTACAATCACGCATCAATATTTGACAGCAATTTTGTTGCATCTGAAAGACTCCAGTTCAGGGGTGTTGATGGAATTATCAATAATGTGGAGTTGATGCACGCATCCAGGCTGCAAAGCAAAATATTCTCTCCATAGTTGACGAATCAAACCGGATGACATAGTTCGTTTATTCTGTGAAGGAAATGATGGGCAGGGCTTTAGCTCCATATCACACGCAAAAATGTGTCAGATCCCAAGGGACGCCCATCCTGCCAGTTTTGTGAGACTCTACTGCTGCTTCCGCTATTACCTACTTAGCCGAGCGATTGTCATCCTCTACAACGAGTGGAAATGACCGACGATACACCCTATCCACATGAAGGCCCTTAAGGCCCTTAAGCTCAGTACAATGATCTGGCGATTAGGGAACAACCGGGTAAATCTAACTGACCACAAGCAAGCCATCTGCACCTCTGTTGACAAGACCGACGTATTCCGACAAAACATATCCATAAAAAATTCCTGTCAGTGTCATGAAATCGCCCTTCAAGAACAGCCCTGAGATTCTGGTGAGATCACAAAAGTATAGGCACGACAGTTTCAGCACAGTCAAAAATCGATTTCCTTCTCACGATTACGAGGCGGAGTGCAGCAACCAAATCAACAGAATCCACCTTTGGGCTTGAGACGAATATACTGGCAAAACAATCAAATCTTTTGAATGCGACCGACCGAAAGGGTCCACACTTGGCTTCTATCCACTTTAAGCTGAGCTTGATGTTCCGATCAACTATTGTGCACCGAGTAACTGGTGTTATGGGCGACTGTTAGGAAATGTTTTTTGATTCTCCAGTGTTCCATCCAATTTACCCAGCTCTCAAACAGCTTACACCAATTTGTTCATAGTAGTATATGTTTTAAAAGAGGTTCGTTTCGAGAAATTCGTTGGTTCCAAATGTGGAAAAATTTTCGTTGGCGATGGATATGCAGGTCAGTAAACGTTTAAGGAAGTCAGGTGTTAGGAAGAGAAGCGGATGATACCTCCCAGAAACCGACTGCTATAGGCAGATCATCCGATCGACCTTCCACATGAAACACTGTAAGAAAGCCTAAAGTGTGAATATTATTAGGTGATAGAAGTCACGTGAAATTGCAGGACGTCGGGCTATGCCCGATTAGAGGTCCTGAAAGTTCTGCAGCAGTGATGCCATGCCTGATACTTTGGGTGCGAATAGTTAGAAAAGTCTGTTCAATCTTATGCGCTCATTTGCAAACCACTATGGATTTAAGGCGAGGTCTAAATGAATCGCAATTGAATATCTCATTTAAGTTATTCTTCAAATGACTGTGCTGTACGCACATGACGTTATGTTTCAGTTGGGACAAGATCCAAGATATCGAAGTACGGTAGACCCGCCGAGCAGATTCTACTCACGACGAACAGCCAACACACTCTTATTTGATGTTCTTTCTTGGGAGGACCACCCTCTATCAACCTTGCGGGCAAATATGCGTACCCCAAATTTTGATAATAATGTAATGATATATTAAATTTAGCGCTGTATTATTGCAGACCTCGCCTATAACAAACACCCCGTATAAAGACCACCTTTGTCGTCCACGGACACCACCATTATAGTTAAAGTAAGCAGAAGCTGTCCAAAAACTCACTACCAGTGTTGTTCTTCTTGGATGCCATCAAGTAGGTGTAGTCACGAATTTCCCTAAACCCTATGTTGGCGATATACAGTCAATTCCAAATGATAATGTCAAAATCGGTAGTGGGCTGTCGAATAGTAGTGTGTGATATTTTGAATATTGTACCAATTGAATCATGAGCAGACCTTTGTGTGGCATATTTAACTGAAATAAATCATAAGCGAGAGATTCAGTTGAGTCACTTGTTAACACTGATGTAATTTGCAAATAAATGTACTTCGCCCAAGCAAAATCCCTTTAGGAAGCCCGGACCTTGTAGGCGCTGACTGGAATTGCACCAATGACTCTCGTTCGGATCTAAATTTGACCGAACCTCATTGCAAATAGTTCTACTGTGCTGTAAACATTCTGTGCAGTGGGGTACAACTCTGTCTAAAGCTGTCTAAAAACGTGTGAAGTTTACACAGTTACCGGTGACGAAGTCAATGGTTATGGTGTGGCATCATCAAGGTGTATTCTAGCTAAAGTTTCTGTTATGGCGGTCCGCAGAAGGTGAAGTTGTGGCTGTAAATCTTTATCCATTCTTCTTCAGAGAGACCAGCTGTTGTTAGGAATGCGAGACACAGCTCAGAAGTAAACTTCCTGTCTGAAGAGTCAGCTTTCAGCAGTCCTCTGAAGTGGTCCACAAAAAAAGAGCAGATGTATAGTTGTATTCTTCAGGGGAGAGAGATCTTCAAAGTGGGTATTTTTACAACTGCTCTTCTTTGTGAAAGCCAATTGCCACACTCGGTGAACAGATAAACTGCCACGTGATCATCAGCCAGTTGCGGGACCACCTAGCATTTAGTGGAGCAGTGTAGTGGTCATGCCATTTTTTTGCACACCTAACTGGTGCAAAAATACACAAAGGCTTAGCGCACAAATTTAGCATCCTTGTCTTTGTTAGGATGGAGATCGTCGTGGGATCTTTGGGAATGATCTTTGTTGTAAGTGGGGAGGTAGTCTTTCAAGAATATCATTTTAACGGGTATTCTCCAGGAAGCAGAGTGAGATGGTC
>SJOL01004844.1:0-11409 GCA_004794785.1 Opisthorchis felineus | reverse complement strand
GGCAGCTATCATATTCGAATCAAACATGCCTTCCTGACTTACAAGGCCCAGTACACATAAACATGAACGATCTACTGGACACCGAACTAAAAGATGAACCATGAAAATAACTCATGGAACATTCTACCAGCATAACCGAAGTTGCACCAAATACTCAAACAGTCTACTTATAAGAAGAGTGAAAATGCGTTGAAAGTAGGGTGAGAAAGTAGTTGGCCAGTCGGAGCTGAGAATGGTTAAGAATTCCTACTCAGAACTAACTCCGTTGGCCTTATGAAAGTCCTACTTCTTCCATGGCGCAAACGAAAACAACTGGCGGGCGATCCAAGTTGTTAGGTACTACAACGACCCGAATCTACTCCACAAGGGCACACCATAAAAGGATCACATTTATTCATATTACCAGGGGTAAAAGACACATTCTGGAAGAAAAAGCAATGCAGCTCACTCAGTTCGTAATAGTATCTGGAGCCCTCTGGTACAGATTATTCATTTTTCAACGGCCAGAGGCCATTGGAAAGAAATGAAGAAGATTTAGGACATATAATTAGTAGGTGTTGATAACACCAACCCCGAAAAAGTATCCATTTCTAATGTCAAACGTTTTCAAGAACCCCTTTGGAACACCTGCCGTACCGGAACAATGGAGAAATGAAATAAATTTGGTCATATCTGGACACTTTAGTTCGCCTAAAGATACGGGCTGGTCACCCTTATTTCCCTTCTTTGGGGCTCACACGCCTCAATTACCTAGAAAATCATAATGTTATCTGAGTAGACCAGTACGGATTCTGACATAAACAGTCATTTCAAGAAACCTTGCACTTTCAAGTGAGAAGATATTGGATCAAGTGGGATGGTGTTTTATTCAGCCTTTCAATACCTTTCATAAAGAGAACGGCTAAGCCTGTTAAATATTTACTTTGTGTTGCACAGAAAGATTTGAGGTGGTCTCAGTATCATCCTTTAAACTTTTTGAACAAAAAACCACCCTGTCGGATGCTACTAGCCCCAGCGAGCACCACCAGGTTTTACGACCACAACTAGACTTGATCCATAGAAAGCCATTTAGGCTGTCACTGACACCGCTTGCGGAGACATGTGATGGCTCCGTCAAATCTCAGATCAAAATGGTAAGTTGGCAAAAGAAAGTAACCACCAACGTACCTGAGTTTTTTACATATAAAATAACGCCGGGTCCATAATGTATCACGGATTGTTGTCTAACACCATTTTGAGAACCATCCCGATAGCATAGAAGTAGGTAAAAAGAGGAACGTTTCATTCGTTAACCACACAATTCGAAGCGGTGGCACTTAACGATATGGGGCATTTTGTTGTTGAAACTGTTTTAACTGGTTCCTACAAGTCTAATTATAGCAACCTCTGACTCTAAGTCGCCATTTAGAACAGACCAGGCATAAACTAGATCCCAATGTTGTTTCTCATAGGTAAAATAAAATGGGTCCAACAGTCACAGGTGCTGTTATTAACTCTTGTCATACGAACTTACATATTTCGATCGCGCCTTGGGGCTGTCTTTGGAAATTCAGTTTCACCTGTCTTTGTATGAAAGGACACAGGTAGATCATCTGTCATAAGTATTAGTGAAAAAAGCCTTGTTTGCATTCTACCAGTGGTCCGCAAGAAAAGCAGTCTTAGGCATTCAGTAAGTCGGAATTTTTCTGCCTACTTTGCATTGGCAACAATGGCGGGTCCGGAGGATATCATGATGCTTTGTTAATTCTGTCTCCTCTGGGTGTCCATTAAGGCTGTAAAATTTGACGGCAGAGAGGGACTCTTATATAAGATGCAGAATATTTACTGTAGGTGATGGAGTATTTCCCTCTATCTCGCTGCCATTCAAACAGCGAGTGGACCACCCCCAGGGATTAAATTTTAGTCACCTCCGACCGCATCAGCCCAAGACTGGCAATCACGGCTAGATCCTGTAAGAACAAGTGGGATGCGTCCAAATAATCTTGCATGTAGATCAATCAGTTCTCATATCTCTGCCACAAACAGTAGTTAATTTCTTTGTCGTTTTCATCATAGTATTGGAAGCATTCTCATTACTGCTGTGAGAAGTGTTTTAGATTCCATCACTGTGTTTGCCTTGATTGCAGGTGCCGCATTTCCGTCTTGCTAAGGCTCACTTTGATAGCTGATGGAGATATTGATTAAAACCTCCGCTACTGAAATGACTGTGTACAACTTTGTCTCGTGCGACAGTGGGTGCGGATTTTGTTCTCTGACCGTTGTACCTTGACCAACCACCAGCAAGAATCTTAGGATGCCCACTGAGTTTTCCGATACACAGTTGACAAGCGTGCGGGAAGCTAAGAATAATGCGAAGAGTCCAAATGACTTCCTTTTGACACAGACCAAGCGTCAGAATTTAATGGTACCAGCTCAAACAGTTCCTTGGAATTTACAAGGTATCATAAACTAGTGTTTATATGAGCATCAGCAAGCTGATCTTCCCTGTTTTACACAACCTTTCTAGACAGCCTCACCAAGACATCCAAACAATAAGGAAAGCCAAAAAGGTTTTATTATGTTATATCCACAGATGTGGCTTCGAAAACTGGTAGTGGAACAGGCGCAGTATTACTCCAACTCTTGATCTAATGATTTGTAGGACAAAGGCTGCGAAATAAAACCATACTGTCTCGAAACACGTACACAATCTTTATCACATGTTGAGCACAAAGCACCTCATTCCACTAGCCCCAGATTCACTGTATTTATTGATTTTCTCGCCCCAAAGGCGCAAGATACCGCTAAGTTACTGTAACCTGAGGTCCTCAAATGGAGATGACAAATCGAATTCTAAATCAGAGGAAAAATTATGAGTAGATTAAATTGTAAGTCACGTTATTTTGCCTATACACGTGTTTGAATAACCTAAAAGTGGTTGCCGAACGCCAAAAGAGAAACGTCAAAGAGCTACGTTAATACCAAGCGATACATATATTCTATAGAACAGAAAGCTAATGCCAATATACGACAGATTTTCGCTTTTAACGCCCGTTTTCACACTAGAGAACATGAATTTTCTGCGGACGCAGTTGCACGACATCATAATCTGTGTTAAATTGGTGAGGTGTTTTGGGGTTCCTGAACACTGCTTGTAGAGTTGAATGCTATATATGTTCCTAATTAGATGGGCTCTTAAAATATGGTCTCGGAGACCGTACGCAAATAAAAATGTCCGGAATAATTATGTGCAGATGGCAGAATGTGCATTGTCCATTGTCTGCAGAAAACACCAGCTTCTGGTAGAACATCACGTTCACTATGACTAAGCAAATTAGTAAATTTGGCCGTGTTAAGACTTAGATATCTATTTCTAATGGAATAATCGTGAACACGGGTAAACAATTAAATCACAATGATAGACCATGTAGTAACTCACAAAAAAATAAATAAGGCAGTGAGTTCCACTAATTGTCAATACACGTGAGGTACGTATTACATATTTTAAGTTGTTTATTTTTAAAGAGTAATAATCTGATTACTTGAAAAATTCGGGTTCATAAAATGCGTATAAATAGTGCGGGCGCAAAATCAAGGCGCGCGCTCAATGCTGGCACGGGAAGGTTTGGCTTTTGTGTTATGGGATAAAATTTGTGCAGCAGCCTTTTCAAAAAAGAGTCAGCACCAGTTTTTTATCACTCCCGCTCATCTTCAGAAGATCAAAGGGGGCTAGAAGCGAATTGTCCTGATGACGGCGTTAGCATAAAAAACAATCCAGAACTACCTAAGTGTACTTTTGTTCATCTTCTAATGGTGTGGAAACCAAGATAGATTTTTCAACCGGTATGTTTAATTTAACTGGGAAAATTTAATCCAAATGTCTCAACACACCACACTGAAGAGTCACGGGAGCAAGAGTACACAAACGAAAATAAAAATCAGGAATTTTTAGGTACCAAAAATACATTGACGGTTTTTTTTAGCAAAAAGTGGTTAACTAGAGGCACCTTACAATAAGGCGGGTAGCCAAAAAAGCTACTTTTAGGTTAAAATTAGCCACGTATTGGTGCCCAGTACGTTCTTGACTAGAAGCTCCAAAAGTAACGGAGGGGGGATATGTAACAATCAGGCAGTTTTTTCCTTCCCGAAACGTACATCCACAGCTAACTACCTCTCCTACAGAGGAAATCGAGCAACTACCCGTGTTTGTTTCTTCGTGATACTTTGAGCTCCTGGCCTCGGTATCTCCACGGTAGTGGATTTTGCCAAGTGCCAATCCATCAGCTAGATTCATCATTTTTAAAGTGCTAGCCTGGACTGCTCACGCTGCGAATCTGCCTTATTCCGGCATTTCGCGACACAAAACTCAGTTGACGCATGGTTAGATAGTCCGCTTGTGTTCGTGGCCACACGTGAGTTATGTTGGCCACGATGAAAAACCCACGGTTAAACTTTCTTTTCGTCACTTTAAAGAGTTCGTATGCGGCACTTAAACTGATGCTTGATATTGGGATTCAACCGTTATTTTTGTCATGATTGTCTTGCTATCAGTACGGCCACTTGTGTTTCCAACCGCTGATATTAGGATTTGGCGCGGTGAAGACGTAAAAGCTGTCAGTAAGCGATTGTTTACAGAACAAACACAGGTTCCAGCTCTAAAAGAGCTTGGTCCAATATTAAAAAGGTACTTCTGAGTGTCTAGTGAGCCCTCAGCTCTTTAGCTTGCTCCATTGTTGCATGGCTTGTGGTCAGGCAGTATAAATCAAGAGAAAGACAGAGGCATTCCAAGTAAGCTTGTTTTGTGCTGAGCCAGCCAAATCACTATTCAACAGGATAACTCGAAAGAGAGTTGATCTGTTGCAGTTCATTGTCTCAGTGTTATCGTAAGCAATTTGAGTCTAATTTTGCTTCTGTCGGCGGTACGGGGATTACACTTCAACATTAGGCAGTGCGGTTTGAATGCATAAATCAATTTTTTTGGGTCATGTCTAATCTGAGCCCCTGCCTCTGAAGGTTATCCTTAGCCGTGAGTTTAGACAAGTGAATTATGACTGGACATCGCCGTAGTCTAGGGATCTTTACCGAAAACCACGTTATCTAATGCCGCTCTGTGAGCCAGAATACACGATACAGTGGAACTACACCTTTGTTGCATGCGCGGGTTTTCGGATTGCTTTGTGTAAGTATATCAGGCTTTCGTATAGTCCGAGTATGTGGTACGGGCTCCCCTACTAGACTGTATACATTTGCTCTATCTGCCTGGCCGATTAGCACAGATTTGGGACGTTGATTGGTTGTGTATATCTTGTATTACTATTCTGGTATGTCCGGGTGGACCTGTGGTTTTTGTTCATCCTGCAATCTTTCCAACATTTTCCAAATCTCGATGTCATCAGAGGGCAGAATCGCTTAGGTGGTAGGACAGAGTGTGAACAACAGCTAACTTCGCAGATAGATCGTTTTTTCTGTATTCCTGCGTGCTTGGATCTCCTTTACACTGCCGCTGACCCAGCAGGGTTCCTATTTATTCAAAAGTGGATTATCGTAACTCAGCTTCTTGAGGCTATGACAGTAATGTGGCGTAATCTAAACAGTGGAATATCTTGGTGATTGTCGACTATTTTATAAGTGGTGGCAAGCTTATCCTGCATCAGTATCCGTTTTTAAATCCACACTTCGAAGATTCAGCGAGAAGTATGCAAAAAATTAATTCAAGCTTACCGCTGGGGGCTAGAATTTACTGGATTTATGGAACTGTAAAAACAATAATGCTCCTGGCTTTCTCTACAGAGTGTAACAGTATGGTTGGAGGTCTTTTGTGCGTGGCGTCATTACTGGGATTGGTAAGTATAAGAGTGCACCTATTGTAGATGTATCTAACCGGTGTTTAAACACCGTCACTGTTGGGGCAGAAAAGACTTTTGTGTGCGGAGAGTTATAAATGCAGCAAAAGTGTAATCATTAAAAATAAAACAACGCTTTAAACAGCCACGCCAAAATGAAGTCCATATTTCAAGTCCTCTGAGGTTACTGGTGTCAGAAAGTCTAAGCAGTTGGTAGGAAGGATGGTCCTTAGTTGATATTATTTGGCAGCTGATTGTGAGGTCACCTCACAACTTCCTGTGGACCACGTGGTGCGGCTAAAGTCTAGAAGTGTTCAAGAGATTTGTAGTATTAGTCTGAGAGTTTTGCTTGTTTCGTCCCTGGCTTTCGGCGCTTGACATCAATGCCCAGAACCTGCTGTACGGCTATACACAGGTCCCTCCCATGTTTTGTACGCTGAAGTACCGTGGGCACAAAAGGTATGGTCGGAATCCAGAAAAACAGAATGAGTTTCTGACATTTTTCACTGAAAACCGGTAAATGGTTTGCAGTAGGTCACTTGAAAGCTCAATCTGCATATGCTTGTAGAATTTTGTGTTCACGTTGAATGCAAGTTGTCCTCTTGTGCTTTAGATGGTCAACAAGTAGTTGGCACGACGATGTTAGTGAGACCGTTATGTGGTTACTGAAAGTAGGACAAAGAACTGGCCTCAGCAGCTACCCTTAAGATAACTCACAGTTGTTAGTTGAAAAGTGTGACAACACTCTACAAGCCCGAACCGTGATGGTTCATTGTTTTATATAACGGAAAAACCAATATGAGAGTAAACTATGTATGTTGTAGCCATCCAGCTCGTGTGGCAAGATTGCGGTAGGTAACATCAATCTTGCGTCCTCTGTCAAGATCTTTGGTCACCGTATTTATTGGTGATGACAGCTTCGTTAGATAGGATGTATGCTCCGAAATTCGTGATAAACATTAAAAAGCAGATTGTAGCTTTTACAATTTGTTTACAGCCGATCAGCTACAATGGCCGCTATGACCATGGAAATGACGGAAATGGAATGCCCTGCTTGTAATTTTTGGGATCCGACCTTTTGTCGCAATCTTAAATTGGAGTTTTTGTTTTATTTTTGCTGTTCTGTGACACAAAAGGTAGCCGTTAGCTTCTGTAGAGGTTTGACCCCTGACTTCTCCAGGCCATCCACTAAGAAGGAGACGACTTTGGGACTGCTTTCGTGTCCGGGTGTCACAACAACGTGTGGATTAATGGAGATTAAACTGCATTGCCCAGGTGGAGCATCTGTTGTTTTCTTTAGTATGCAATTGAGACCACTGCCGTTTTGTCATTTGTGTGTTTAACCCTTCTGATATTTCTAAAGTATCTTTGTGGAAGCTTAAGGTGTAGGGTGAATTTTTCCATCAATGATGCCTGCCATTTCCTTTAACCTTCTCAGTGGCAGAGATTTGTTGACCCTAGAGGCTTTATAGTCCAATATTAAGACCTTTCTCCAAATGATAACTTTAAAATAACCGAGACGAGTGGCTTCATGAAGAACATTGGGTAATTTCTCAACTGGGCATATAAATTAGTGAGAGAACGGTAAAGAAACGACAGGGCAATTTTGTTTACCGCTGAGAAGAGGACTACATAACAGCATGTCGTTAACCGCAGTGGTTGGAAGATCAGAAAGATTGCATGGGGTGTTATCAGTGTGGCATCTTAGCTGTCCGTCTCACCTATTCAGAGTAACTTGGGGAGAAGGCTTGGTGTCCTGGATGTTCGGTGCAAGCCAGGTTTTTCTTATAGCTATGGGACTTCAATTGGGTTTTGTTGGTCGTCGAGTTCAGCAAGTTTCCGGCATAGTCTTTAGGAGTATTTGTTACAGTCATCGAGGGGTCTAAAAGTGACGACTTCCAAGAAGAGTGAGTGGTTTGGACGTAGAAATTGAGAAGGACCAGTTAAATTTAGAGTAGCTGCTAGAATTGTTTTGATTCTGTTGATTCGGTGCTAGCTGTCTCATTGAATAGGTCCACCTCAACAGGCACAAATGCCAGGTGGTTGTTGTGGATCGCCGCTATTGAGACCAGAAGCTTCCGTTGCTGTGGCTAAACGGACCCTGCGTTCCGGCGGCGAAGGTCGCGCTTTGTGTACTAGGCGATGAATACCTGGGTGATCACTTGACAGTATCCCAGTTTGGCTGCAAGGTGCGTGGAATAACCCCCGTGTAGTCGGCAAACTGAGGCAAGTGGGTTGCAGTGAGGAGGCTTTTTACTCCAACTCGCTTCCCGATATGTTTCCGCTCACCGGAGTCATGTAGAGAGTTGACATTGTTGTTGGAGACCTTTGGATCCGAGACTGTGGGGATGGAGAGCATATTTTGCATCCATCAGCCTCTTTCAAGGCCTAACCTGTTCCACTTCGTGAGAATCTTTTGGCCCAGGAGAAATTAATGTAGATTGTATGATGTACGGATCAGCAGAGGAGATAAACTGCTAGAATAACCACAGAGAAACCCCGAGAAAAGTCCAGTTTTGCAAGCATCCCAGACTAGTGAGCATGGCTGAAGTTCAGACTTTTTATGAGCTTGTTCCATTTGGTAGAAACCACTCGTTTGCAAATTGATCCAGTGAACTTCGTCGCCTTCCCGTGCGGTGAATGTAGGTGCAGATGCCGAGCCTCTCCAAGATGCCGGTAGTGTAGTTGTTTAGAGCATTACTTTTAGTGAGGGTCGGTCAAAGTCAGTATGAAATGACTGGGTTCTTGCGGCCAAAGTTCTACATGTCGGAATGCACAATGGTGTATTCAAATTGGTGTTGTGGTACTAGTTAGGCTAGTTAGGCCTGGAATACAGTTTCCCGTGATTATATGTTGTCTTGGCACTTCGGTGGCATTCGTCCAGTAAGATAAAGAAGCAAGAGTTATAGACAATTGACTTGGCTGTACCGCGATCAGCTATTTCACATTACGGAAGAACCTAATTTGGAACAGTTTTCAAAGGGGCTCTATGTAGATACGTTTAGCATATGTGTTAAGCGAGTTTCGAGAGGTGAATAAAGTCTTTTACTTTTCTTATATATAATCACCCAGTTCGTCCAATCCTGGACGTGAAAAATAGTATAACGCACAAAGCTGAAACCTCACCTGTGCTTTCATCTGCAGCTAGGATGCCTTTACCAGGCTGAACAATTTGGTTCGCGATGGCTTTCAACCGGGCCTCTTGTTCCGGTTGCAGGTACTTTGGTAGAGACATGACTAACCGCGACTATCCAGAGGGCTTTCAAAAGGGTACCGTTTGCCTTGACCTTACAAATCAAGTCAACAAATTTATTGAGTTCGTTTGAACTTCGTGAGCACAGGTCTCGTTCACTGCGCTTCAGAGATTCAGTGGGTGCGTGGACAACTCAGAAGATGAATGCCCGCATATTGTGCTAAACGTAAATGGTTGAGTCTCACTATCTGAGTTCCTTGGTTTTAAGGGGGATGTTAAGCCGCTCTATGTCCAAATCTCAACTTAATTCGATGGACGAGAGCGTTTTCCCGCCGCGTGCTGGGGTTGATCCATGAAAACCGTCGGCTTCACTTGCACTGGTTTCCCCGAAAAACTGTATGCTTTTCAGTATTTAGTTCTTGGTTGAATGAAATCCCCTCATTACTGAATCGGTGCTCAGGGCTACATGTTCCTGATCATCTGGAATACGCCGTGCCATGTAAAGTAAAAGCAACTGATCGTACCCCACGCACACATAATGAAAAGCGTCTGAAGGGACTAACACCCTCCGGATGTTCCCGCCTAGCACCGCTGTCCGGGAGTTCATGCGGAAACTAGAAACCTCCTGGCGTATGGGTAATCCAACTTTCTTGGGTAAAGCCCGCGAGTTGCGGCTGTTACAAACTCCTTGTATGGCTTACTAAATCCGCGAGATTATGAAATGGATAACCAAACGCATCCCACGAGTAACCGCAAATAACTCATTATTTTTGTCCCCTTCTTAACCTCGTGTTTCGAAAATTTCCATCTTGCGCTCCGAATCTTCCCCTAGCACTGGGGCTGTAGGTGAGTCGCTGAATGACAGAAACCGCCTTCCTGTCATGTTTTATGGAAGATAACTGCTGAGTTTTTGGATTTTTGCCTTTATGGGAGTCCTTTTCCAGGACCCTAAAGTTTCTTCTTTGTTTACAGTTGTGTGAGTTCTGCCAACATTCAGGCTTGGCGTCCCGGATCGTGGGGCGGTTCACTCTAGATTGGCCTGTCAAAAAATATCTGAGCAGATTAAGTGGTCACTGATCCCAATTCACCAAAAACCAACGTCCCACTTCCGAGCAAACCAGATTAACATCTCACTCAAGTTAAAAGTCGCACCATTACTATTCGAGGAAGCAACGCTTGTGTTGGTTCTTTTCCCCTATTCTTACTATGTACACCGTGATTCCCCGTTTTGTTGTTTCCCTTTTGCACCTATACTGTTGTTCTTGTTCTAACCTGAAAGTAAACCGCTCTGAGCCTTGTCATTGCACTTCTTGTTTTAATCTACCACGAGGGCCTCACCACCTTTTGGTCACCTTGACTTGAGTCGGTGTTTAGAATTAGCAGCCCTCAAACCAGTATACAGAGACTGGCTCAATCCCAGGATTTGAAGCTTGTACAATTTTATTATTTTATTGGTATATTCGTACTGCCGCATTTTCGGTAAACCGTTTTAACGATTTGACGTTTAGGGTTTTCCGCGTAACTCAGTGTAGCCCAGCTGATTGTTGGAATCAATAATTAGCTTGCTTCAAAATGTTGCTGGCATCTGGTGCATATTTTCGCGGCTCATCAGTGGTGGCAGTAGTGTTAGCATTTACCTACCTCCAGCCTTCAGCCGATTTCACCCTGACGCTATGAAAAATACAATCTGCTTTGCACGGTACTGATGAGACACATAAACTACGGGATCAGGACGCGCTCCGTAAACTGTCCGTGGAGCGGAAGCCTTCCGTTAACTGCGGCAAGTGACCTCCTCTTCCTGTAGGTGGGTATGGGCGATTCGGCGCATACCATATATGGTGGTTTCGTTCAAAAACTTGTCAGGAAAGAAGAATACGGACAGCGTAGTTCCTTCAGGTCTCGGTAAACCATGAAACCCCTATATTTTCGAATGAAGCGGAAAATTCCGCCTCGAATGACTTCTGTGTTCACAAAATTTCTGGTTAGCTATTATCAGTTTATTCACGAATGATGTCAGGCGGCCCTTCCCCTACGCGTTCCAAGCCAAGTGTGATAAAACTTCAAGCAAATTTGACAGCAGCTCTTGCAAAGCTGACATATCCTTTAGTGGGACTGTGCTCTTGGGAAATGTCATTACTCTAACTTCAGTAAGGCCGCCAGCTTGAGGTTCAGCTACCCGGAGATAAATGGTGGATAAGATCTGAGCAAAAACTTTGTAACTCATTTGATTTTGGGGCTGGCGTCCCAGTCAAACAGGTAAAAAATATCGGCGTTTCATCACTTCTCGCCGGACAGATGGATAATTTCTGCTCAGATCCTAGACCTATGAGAGGACTTTCCAGTGAGCCAGACCTGACGGTGCTTACCTCTAGTCGCCTCAGCCCGAAAGTAACA
>SJOL01004833.1:327820-338128 GCA_004794785.1 Opisthorchis felineus | reverse complement strand
AACCGACTGTGGGACGCTCGACGCAGCCGGTGAAGCCAAAGATGTAGTTGATAATCGCTCCGTAAGTACTTTTATGAGTTGCAGTTGTTGCTCAAACATTGCTTTGAGTTGGTCTGTCTCCATCTTGCGTCGCCAAATATATTATGGTTTGCTCGCTGCGTTATCGAAACATAACACTGGCCTCGTTGGTGCGCTTGTCCGTTTCTGCCTTTCATTGCGTTTTTCATGTTACCGTTGAGAAGCTCATGGAACCAAAAATCAAACAAACTTATCAGAACCGGATCCCTCAATACCTGCCTGCTGGTCGGATGTCAGATATTAACGACCACTGAAGGAAGTTATATAAAGCCGTACTCGATGCCGGAACTTATGCTTGCGGTACAACCCAGCCAACCACTTCCAAGCATCGGATCTCTGGTAGGATAGTGGCTTTTCTGGAGGCCGCGACAGATTCTCTCCAATCGCAACCACAATCCAACCCAACCTATCATCTAACGCCAGGAAGAACTGAGTGCCTGCCTAGATCAGGCAGCCTGGTGAACCCAGAACGTCAAAGAAACGGTGAAAGCGGAAAATACTGGACACATTCGCAGATTGTTCCGTTTGATTCGCTGGACGGGTTCTTGAAAGCCTCAAAAGTATCAGTGATCGCAGTGGCCTAATACCAGCAAAGGAAAATGTCTGAATCGCTAGGCAGAATACTTCGAGTAACAGTTGAGTTAGCCACTTGATACTTCCCATCTCGACTGTTGGCTTTGACAGAAACATGGACTGTGAACATGGAACAAACACCCTTCAGCCTGAGAATTCTGCTCTGTGCTCCTAGCCCCGACCACCTTCCACTTACTCTTTTCGAAGACGCCGGTAAATTCCTCAGTCTGCCACCTGAGAGAAAAAGACCGTCCCAGACAACTGGGGTGAGTTGATGATAGTGCCTTCTTCGAAAAAGGACTCTCAGTGAATTTAGCAACCAGGGGTGTCAGTCTGACTTCCGTCGTAAGAGTGATTCTGGTATCTGTGGTTTTTCGTCGTCTTGAGACGGTACGCCAAATGTTAATTCGTGAGTTTCAAGCAGGATTTTGCCAAGTTCATGCTGCGTCCACAAAATCACAATCCGTCAGGTGTTGGAGCAGCACCATGTGTAAAAACGACACACGTTCCGTGACTTCAAGAGTGCATTCGATCCCGTAGGTCATTCAGTGCTTCTAACAACACTTGGCGAACAGATGTTCCGGAAGTTCGTGGGCATCATCCGATCCTTATATTCACGTACTTCTGGGCGTGAGGGTATGGGGATTTCTCTAAATGCTTTCCTGTTCTTCAAGGATGTCTAATCTCTCCACTTTTGTTTAACTTCGCCACCAACGCAATAATGAGGCGAGCGCTGATCTTCAAACCGTTGTTGGTGAGAGCCTTGTCGATCTGGAGTACACAAACGACATATTAATCTCAGAAGTCGAAGATAAAACGCACGCGTTGCTGAATGAACTCCAATACCATACCATCTTTCGGAATCTGTCTTTCACCTGCAAACTGCGAAGTCATGTAGTATCCGGACATTCTCCCTGCAATTCAAGAGGCACTGGAGGTCTTGGAGAATCTCGCGTATCTCGGTAGGTGTAATAGCTCTGACGGTAGTGTTTCTGACCCGACCTAAGGCTGTCACGTTGTCGGGTTTCTGTGCTGCAATAATCCTGCAGGCTATACTGACTGGAACTTCGTTCAGCAAGGTGCATCCATGCCAGGAAGGCCAAAGGGTAGCAACCCGACGAAGAACAGTGAGTCCCCGTACTGCGAGAAATAGTATTACGAGCCGGTTTGGGCGTAAGATCGTACTGTCCTCTGTGATAGGAGTGCGAACGCAGTAGGGCGTTTCCCTCAGGTGACCAGTATGTCCATGTTTATGGAAACGGCGATGCTACCTTCCCGTAAGGAAGGACGGGTTAGCTAAGGTCGGACCTAAAAACCGCACACTCCGACCGCAAAATGGCTGACCGTGACCCCCGGTGCGTTATCCAATACAGTCGAAATACTTTTAAAACCAGAGTCCCGTGCTGGCCAAAAGCCACTTGCTGTGCGCAGCCGCATTGGGACTGAGAGACGGTGATGCATTACCCCCTGCGTCCTCGGGCCAGGCGGGCCCCCTGCAGCCAGACTGTTGGCTCCGGGAAGTGTCCCTTAAGAAAACCCTAACGACCTCTGCCCCGCGGTTCAGCTTTTGGAGTCGAGGGCTAGGTAAACGGTTCAAAAACAAACCCACCCCCCACTGCATTGTGGGTCAGGCTTTTGAGTTGAAGGCTCAAGGTGGGATACCAAAACCAAACTCTTCTTTCGCATTAGCAACCGGGAATTATCATTTGCACTTACAGCTCTTCACCGGTCCCCATACACCACTCCAAACCACTATTCCGTGTGTGAACTATCGCCCAGGAAAATAGACAAAAATAATTCCTCACTAGACTAATGGTCTGATCTATATTGTATTCATCATCCGCACTATATGTCAAATTGGGCAACAGGCGTCTCTTACTGAAATCTTGCTTTTCATCTCTGATGATGTTTGTTAGGCGTACAATATTCCACCTAGGCCGTGTAGTCAAGCCGCTTTAGACGAGCTCAGATGTTTCACATTTCACTCTTCGGGCACCTGGTGCTCATGACGCCAATGGCTCGTGGTGGGAATCGCACTCAGTCACAAGGCTGAAAGCGCTGGACTGGACTGGATTTCGGGAAACCGTCGTCTTTGCGGTTTGTAGTTGTCTAACTCAATAAAGATCAATGCAGGTCGATGCGGTAAACGGTGTTGATTTCTCTTATCAACCTACTCCCCGACACACTACAGTTAGAGAAGCGAGTTGAAAAAGCTATACTCTCAGCCTTCAGAACTGTTTGTTCAAGCCATCCGATTCGATTAGATGAACACTGGATATTGTTGAGATCAGCAGACCTTATTGCTGCCAGAAAGGTCATACCAGCAACTGGCGACTTTGATGGTGCATGTGGATCCCTCAAGCACCGGATAATCAAGAGCCTGAGGAATGACAGAGAACGCTGGTGGATTTCGAAGGCCCAGAAGATAGAGAAGGCTTTCGCTGCAGGCAACAGCCGGGCCCTATTTCCGCTGTTTCGATCAACCGGTCAGAAGAAGACAAGTGTCAGCGAAACGATATGCGAAAAAGACAGAACGGCAATTCACTCACAAAATCGTTGTCTTGAGCGATGGGCTGAACACTTCAAAGAGCGGTTCAGCTGATCTCCTTCAGCACAATCGCTGGAAGGACCCATCGGGCCTGAATGGAACACCGACCAACGTGTGTGAAAGAGTCTTACAAGCGGGGAGTTGATCGATGTCTGTTTGTCGTGTCTGCTTACGCCCCAACTGACTGTAGCTCTGAACCATCAAAGACGACGCTCTGAATGCCCTGTTGCGACAAGCTAAAAGCTCAGATATCGTTCTGGTTGCCGGAGATCTGAATGCATAAGTGGGCAGGCTTAGCGCATCTGAGACCCAATTAGGAGGTCGACATGGATTGGACTCGGTACGTACGGTTGCTTCAGCTGTGTGCTGACCCCAGACTGTTTATATACAGTACTAATTTCCGAAATAGCCGAAGTCGTTCGGCCACCTCCAACGGCGTGCCGGCCACGAACGCCATCAGTTACTGACTGCTCCTCGTTTGAAACACATTTGTGGATTCCAACCACGCGCTCGTCCGGAGTCGGTTCTCCCCTCGTTTTCTAGGACCGCTTAAGGTGCGGAAAAATCGCCTGGCGACTGAAAGACTGCCAGAACTTACCAAAATCGTCTTCTAGAGTCACTTCCAAATGTCCCACCATTAGATGTGAATTCATACTGGGACGAGATTGCCACCTCTTTGCACAGTTCTGGGAGTTTTGCGTGTGGCACGGTGCAACCGTGCCCACTCAAACACTGGATATCAAACCGAACAGTGGCATTGCTTAAATCTCGGACAAATATCCCAGCTGGTTCCGAACATAACTTGACCCAACGAATTGTCAAAAAACGTCAAGTGAAAATGAGAAAATGAAAAGCGTGCCAACCGTGAAGTGTGGTGGACACGGAAAGTCAAAGAAATGGAAGAGGCCCAGAAAGCCGGTAATGCCCGAATATTATTTCAGTTGGTCCGCGCGACCGGTCCCAGGAAACCACCTGTGAGCGAAACCATCAAGGATCGGAATGGAAGAACCATTTAG
This sequence comes from Opisthorchis felineus, assembly GCA_004794785.1. Classification (NCBI taxonomy): domain Eukaryota; kingdom Metazoa; phylum Platyhelminthes; class Trematoda; order Opisthorchiida; family Opisthorchiidae; genus Opisthorchis; species Opisthorchis felineus. The sequence goes on along the minus strand of SJOL01004833.1, from coordinate 333,913 downwards.
AGTAAAAAAGAACGCCTCGACCGTCGGACCGAATACTTCGAACAACAATTTTCGTGGCCAACTGCTGCCACTCATCTGGAGCCCACAGGTGACGTAGAAGCCTGGACAGTGAACGTGTAATCCCCGACGGCCTCGGAGGTTTATGACTGCACCCACCCGCATTGTTCAAAGATGAGGGTGAAGTCCTCAGTCAGCGCTTGTCTGATCTGTTTGCTTGCATTTGGGAAAAGGAGTCTGCCCCAGGCAACGGGGGCGAGTCGGTGATAGTGCCCATTTTCAAAAAAGGGGCTCGTAGTGATTGTGGTAACCACAGGGGGATCAGCTCGACCCCGGTCGTAACGAGACTGTTGGCGTCACTTGTGCTTCGTCGCCTTACGGTGACTGAATCGAGAGCAGCAAGCGGGATTCCGGCCTGGAAGGAGTTGCGTCGACCAAATCTTCACACTCTGTTAGGTGCTAAAACAACGTCATTCGTATAAACGACCCATAATTTTAGTATTCCTGGATTTCCAAGGCGCATTCGACTCGGTTGACCGGTTTGTTCCCCTTAACACGCTTGCCCACCAAGGAATGCCCCGGAAGTTTGTGAACATTATGTTCTTTGTAGTCTCAGACTTCCGGTAACTTTAAAACGAAAACAGAAAGTTTGATTCTACGGGGTTCTGTTTTGGGTATTTTTCGCCTTGCCTTTTTGTGTTCCGCGGGAGTGGTCGACCGTTGGCCAACGATAAGTTCAAAATGTTTGATAAGGTAAATTCATCATTTGCGCACAGCTTTAGCGATGGTATAGGCGTCCTTTTTGACGGCTAGCTGAATGGCTTCTTCCGCTGGAAGTCAGGGCTCCCTATACAAAGGCTACAGGCCGGTGCTACAGTGATTTCAGATGCATCTATCTCGACAACTGGTGGAGCACAGACGACCGTGACGACATCTCACTTTTCTTAAATTATCAGAAGGAATTCTCACCTGCGCTCTAAACGAAACGTGGGATCCACAGTGAGCAGCTGGCGAGCATTCCCAGTACGCACTGTGGAGCCTTCGCGTTGCACGGGGGTTGCAGCTGGTGGACAGCGCATTCTCTCTGGGTTGGGCTAGCTTATGTCATTGGATATTTAATAATAAAAAAAGACAAGTTTTCTTTTTACGGCGTATTTCCTACGTAGTCTCAGAAATGGGTAAATTCAGTCATACGGAGCTTTGATTCGGCCACAGGCTGTGATAGTATTTATGTAGGCAATGTTCTCAGAGGAGCTGAAACTATGGTTTAGAAAAAAGGAACATAAATACAACTTCTAAAGTAATACGGTCATGACAGTGAATATCGTTCCCCTAACCTGATTCCGAACGACCTTCCCGGCCAAACTCGATTTCGGACGATGGCACATGCTGCAGGGTAGATGTATTGCAGCACTTGAAATTGAACCCTCGATATGAAGGTACTTGGTTGATATCCAGCAATGGACTTTCGATTGCTCCTGTCTAGACTGAGACATCATCATCATCATCATTATCATCAAAGACAGCAACATCAGTGTTGACACTGATGCTTCACTGCCGTAAGGCTGAGACAAACTAGTATTATTTCACCATTCGTGTTTCCATCTTATTACACGGTAGCTGTGCATCAACAGAATGTTAGATCTGTTTTCATCAGATGCTCAGGTGTATAACATTTAGCCTATCTTGGTTCTATATGCAGTTCTCACTAGTGGTTTAGAACCAGGCCGAATACTCACTTTCTGTCTCGTCAAAATTTCTTCCCAGATTTGATTTCTGTGAGACGCGCAACAAAGAATCACCCGTTGAAAACTTGGGTCAGGTCGTCTTTGGAGAACGTCTGTTACCGTCGGATTACAAGGTGCGTTAATGATTGCAGTTCTACTTTCCTGTTTTTTAGCTTTCTCCTAACTCTAGTTTTTTTCTACTTTGTTTGCGCGCACTGGTGATAGCATCTATCATATCTTTAACCCGACCTGTGGCAAAATTTTATGTGGTGATTTTAAAAAGTCATTCTCACAGTGATTGTTACTCTGCTTCGGCGTAAATTTAGCTGGTGCTGAGTAACGTTTCCAATATGATAGCGTCGTATGTGAACTTTCGCCGTACAAGGGTGGCGAACTGGAAAGGCAACACAAGTGTACGCGGAATTGAAACATCACTTGCCTGAATATTCACCGGGATTCGGCATCATCGTCGACAGCATAACATCGGTGTTCAGCACTGGTGCTTCGCTGCCGTACAGCCGTGATTTATTTGAAAGCCTAATTGTGAAGAAAAGAATAAAGGTGGATGGGGAGGTGACTTAGTGCTAGCTTACTACAATCATTCCGAGATGCCTACACTTCCAGACACTCATTCAGACATTATGGCTAGAAACTGACAACAAGGACGCTGTTGATATCAATGAACACCCAGATCTTGCAGCGTCTCTGACCAGGTGCAGTGGATTAATTTGGTACAGCTTCCATACTGATCACCATGTTGGACCAGTAGCGATTTCAGTCGTTCTCGGGAGACTTGCTTGCTTGGCGACGGTGTGTGCGCTAGTTTGGCACGTTCGATAATCTCTCCTTCTTAGCTTGCCTTGACAACCGTATGGTGCGCTCCGAAATCCAGTCCTTCTGTCGGCGTGACATAGTCCCTAGGTGGCAGGTGGCAGCACCCTGAATCGCGTCTACCGTACGCAAACACTCATTGGGCATTTCAGGTCATGCCTCGAATTTTCCGCGGATGGTGTCAGGTGGAGTGTCTCTTATCCGGACAGTTGAGAAGGTTGGTGCCCTATTTCCTAGCAGGAAGAGGTCTCAGTTGTCAGACCCAAGCTTTACTCGCAGGAGAGTATAATCTGATTCTCCTCGGTTCCGTTGTTCCTTTCGTGTGAAAGAACCAGAATCTTCTGCGCATTTGGTCCTTCCAGGTTCCTAAGATGTTGTCAATCTGATGAGCTATGTAACCATCGTTTGAGTGCCAAGTTACTGGGTACTTCTTAGAACGTTGGAAGCGCGTGTTGATGATCCACAACCAATTGAAGTTGACAAGCCCGTCACCATTTTCACAGTGATGGCCGAGACTGTAATTTTCCAAAGAAGATGGCGCGCTGAGGTGTTGCACAGTCCGGTGCGGGCATTTCAATCAGCAGTGCCCACGAGCACGTCGCATCTAGATATTTCATCTACTGCTGCTTGGAGCATGTCATGTCATGTCTTTGGTCTGATGCTCCTAAGTGCCTATGTTTACGGCTACGACCGTGACGTTGAATGGTGAACTTTTGAACTTTGCCGATACTATTCTCGAGTCGATCGGTTCGAATGACAATAGTACGTTCCTGGTCTAATTATTAACTGCAAATATCACACCATATTGACCAGAAGTGCGTTGTGGATCATTGTGATAGAGTAAGAAGGAGCTGTCTGTTCCAGGTGCTTGAATTTGACGGGAACCGTGTCCAGCTCTCCTGACTTCGGATAGAATGTTTTTGTCGCCCGCATAATCCAAGAAGATCCTCACATTCCAACATCCGAGTTGATCTCATCCACCCACTCCGTTGGAGCAGCTTCCATATGCTCGTCGTAATGGGTTTGAACTCGGTGTTTAGCCTACTCTTCTAGGCGGATAACGAATGAACCGTCAGCCCTGTTATAGCATAGGACACGCCATTGTCACGATAATGCAGAGGTCACGTGTCCCGAGACACACTCCAGACCAAGCATTAGGAGACACGAATAACAACAAACAGCTCAGTCACAGTTCCCAATGATGGGGATGAAGCCTTGTGTCCGTTAATCGCAAATGCACCAAACGTTAGGTTCAGATACTACAAAACCTGTTTTCTCTTTTTTGTAGCTTTATCCCTTGAAAGCAATGACATGTGAGAAACTTTGTACCAGACAGTACAAGTCTTCAAGAGAACAAGCGTATGATTTCTTACGCAGCGCCATCATTCTCCAGTATTCACATCACTGGTAAGTTATCTGTAGTTCATGGGTATTTCATGGCTCATGGAGCGAAGATCTAAGTTCTCATTCACGTCGAGTTTCCTTGTCGTTCTTGGTAATCTAATTTCACCGCATTAGCTTGGTAGCACCCTTTCGGTGCGTAGCTGCCGTCCCCTGCCCCCGAAAAAAGCACGAGGGCAGACATACTACCAGGTCGCCCACGCCCAGACAAAAGCAGTCGAGATGCCGGGATTGAGTTCGAACCACGGATCTTCCGGTCAGTAAGTTCGCGTCTTAACCGCTAAGCCACCTCGAGCTCCTTGGTAACCTTAGTAACTATGTTATGTTGGGTAGTGACTCGAACCCCGCATGCAATTTTACTGAACGACTGCAGCTGGTACTATGCATCCCGATGTCGACTAATCATGAAAATTTTAAAGTTCGTCTCGTTTAGTTGAATATGTCAGTGCTGGATAATCTGATATCCACTGTCCACAAAACCTGTCCCCCACCCCACTTTGAAATCAGTTGTCAGCACCCTTCCCGGAAGGTTCTGATATGAAGGTATCAACCTACTGATCGTGTTTGGTTTAGAGACCATTCGTTGTCATCTTCGATTTTAGCAAATGGCTGGATCGTCGTATTCCCTCAGTACAAAATTGGCACGGTGGAGACCTCTGAGTATCCTCACGGTCTGTTCTGGTTGATGTACTCAAATTCGGCTGACGCTGAGGCCTCATATTGTGACACAGATCAACATCTGTAACCTAGTACAGCAGTTACTGCACTACGTATTCCGATCGGTTGGGACAGGACACCGCCACCTTTGTTTGAGGTTGTCTCATGGGCACGTGCTCATCATCAACTTTCACATATTCCGGTGAGAGCTGGGCATGATCACAGGGGATTTAAACGGCCATTGATCAAATTCGGTTGACTCTCAAGCTGATAGACACCTTAGCGTGCTACATGTTAAACCTTCTTGAGTGTCTTTGAATATCCTGTCTGTATTCAGGCCGCCTGTCACTCTGCGCGTCTTGGTGCTTGTTTTTACTTGCAAACAACTACTCAAAAGCACAGTTGCCACGTGCGGCTCAATATGCTCGACAGCCCCCATGTTTAACACCCCACTGAAATAATTTTCTGGGTCGTGCTGCGTGACTAGTTGTGGGCAGTATTGTTACCTAATCGATTTGTACTCAGCGGCAGGCCAGAATACCCACATCGCCAAAGGCAGTTCTGCGATGTTTCTAAACTTATTGAATGTGCAGGTGATCATTACTGAACTGAACAATGATCGCTCCTTTCATGTTCCCTTCTAGGGTTGTCGATAATCTGCCGGTCACCGTTTGCCTTACGAGCGAAGATCAAAAACGGTATTGTTCTGCTTCTATCCCTCTTGGATGTTTTGGCGAGACACGTGATTTATCGAACAGCTTGTGTGGAGCCTTTGTGAGTTTCTTTGTTGTCCTATGTTGTGCTGGGCTGTTATTGGTACGTCTAATACCTCCATTTTGTCTTCCGGTCCCGCTTTCTCGAACGTCTGGAGTTCCCGAGCCGCGAGAAGTCAGACATTGTGTAAGAGATAAACCTATGGTCGTAGCTAAACCGGAGGTAGACCGGACGACAGTAACGAAACGTGTAAACGCTCTGGTTGAGTGAGTAAAATTAATCACTGCGCATCTTCACCTGAGTAGAACGTATTAATTGATTCGAATAGTTGTTGTCCTCAGACCTGACGTACATAACGGCATATGCGTTGATGTTGGTATGGATTTTCAACATTCTCTGGTAGACTTGTTTCTGCATGATTACGATGTCCCCATTTCTGAAAATGAGGCAGCAACATCAGTGTTGACAGTGGTGCTACCGTACAAGCGAATCTTCAAGGAGCTCCCGGGGTTGTTATCAGTTGACCAACAGCTCGCTAGCTGTTTGGCTTCGTCCGTGACCAACTGCAATGCGGTGCACAAGGTACAAACCGTGTTCGAAAATACAGCGGTTCCAGTTGTCACAATTCATCGATTTCAGAGGGGACACACGTTGAGGCCGCTAGCTTACGCCAGCTCAGTACAGACGCTTGTGAAAAGGAATAGGTAGGGGTTGTAGTCTTAAGTATCCGTTAGTAGCTGTTGTGGATGCGTGTGCATTGAAGACG
>SJOL01004833.1:301844-323040 GCA_004794785.1 Opisthorchis felineus | reverse complement strand
AATCACTCCTGTTTTTTTGTTCGCTCCGTTCAAGTGGTCCCTCCAGGAGTATCAGGTCCCCCAGAGGCAAGGAAATACCCCTGTTTGATTGGTCTTTTGAGGAACTATAGCAAGAGGTTGTTGTAAAAGCGGAAAGCTGAGTTGATCCTGACTGGCAGAGTCCTGGCCATCCGTGACAATGATTCACTAATGCAGATCTAATTTTTCTACACCCAAAAACACTCGGATGCAGCCTCTGGAAGTCAGGTACTCCGATTCAATTTGCTCTACTATCATACGAGTCAACTGAGTCGGCCTGACTCACTCCTAGACGGCTTTGACGATATCCATGTCAGTTTGCTGAACGTCAGTCGCGAGCTGCAGGTTCCCCGTAACATTCGAGATTTGGAAGCATACTACAGACTTCCCAGCAGGCTACGGGACCATCGTCTTTGGAGTCACATAATGCTACGTTTAACCGTCTACCCCGCTTCTCCTTGCACCTGAACATATCCGTTTGTTGTGATGAAGACAACTCAAACCCTCTAGGTACCTGAAACTGTTCTTGAGCTGACTTGACTTATGATTACCACCTGTCAAACGCTATTTCATCATTGTGCTATTCCCACGCGGTGAGTTCACCATATTGTATGAACATATGCACAAAAGTTGATGAAACTCAATGTGTTGGTTTGAATAGTAGGATCAATAAGTGTATCAAGTATAAGGCTGGACCCGAAAGAGTTCCAGTAGTTTTTGCGTATCCTGACAGTGTTCTTGTTCAGAGGGTGATCTTTGTTCCAGGGGCCTTGCGAAGGAAAGCCACTCCACTCGCCTGAATGCCTCGTGATTTTATTGTAAAAAATGCGGTACTTATGGCAATATTTGCTTGTACGACCTGCTGAGGCTATCCGCTCAAAGTAGACAACTTCCAGAATCTGGATCACTTAGGCTGTTCGCTGTGAGTGCTCACTGTTCGGAGGTTTGGCTGTGTAGTTTTGTGCAAACAATCACTGCCGAGCACGAACTTCTGCAGCGGCTTTCACTGAACTGATGCCTCCTTCCACTCCTTGCAACACTGGACACAAACTACCCAGGAATTGGTTTTAGACGGTTTGCTCAGTGCATGCTTGCATATCGTTTTGAATCACTTAGACTCTGACACGCATTGGTCAGGGTTTTTGGTGAACAGTACAAATATCACACCAGACGTTTTGAATCCGCTCAATGTGCGTAACCAGGTGCATTCGCCCGCCGTCAAATCCTGATTCGCTCTGTGTTCCGCCGAGGATATTGTGATCCATTGGTCACTCATTCAAGGTGCCGTACAGTCTGCAGATGACTGTCGAGTTTCGTCTGATCATTCTCTGAAAATTCTCAACGCTCGACAAAAGTTTTCCTCCTGATCTCGACAATGATCAGACGCGTAGGCGAATCGGGCTAATGTTGACCACCTTAAAACTGGGCCGTGAATCTTAATGGTCCCGGTGTGTATCGGACATGAGTTGCCTATGTTCCTGGGAACGTCCGTAGGGTTCTCAAGGCAATTGGTCCAAAAGACGACCGGCTGGGGAGTGGTGAATTAGTCACCGGACAATTAAAGTGACCCCAGTATCCATCACCATATGACCTGATCAGTAAGCTTGAGCCCTCTGCGTTAGAAATATCGGGAGAAATCAATCACTCGAAAAGACAAGGCCCCAGGCCCAAACAAATTGTTGCTTGTAGTTAGTTGGGAAGCGCCTGGAACCGATCGAGAGGTTCTCGTTTGGAAAACGGTTGGTTACTATGTTACTGGTTCAAATAAACATGATCTGTTCGACCGGAAGGCGTTCACAGACAATCGGTTTCGATCATCAGTGCCTACAAAGCATTACCCGCCCCAGATAAGAGCAGTGCATCCCCCACGACGAAGTTCGCTGCCGGGTGTTTGGGAAGAGATACTAACACGAACCTCTAAGCTCTTCCCTAAAAGAAGACCATCTATCCTGAGTCTCTCATGTCCACAAAATTACTTAACCTCGCCTGCCTTGAAGAGTTCTGCCCCGTTGAACTTAACCGGAACCAAATACCAAGAGATCGGTGGCAAACTTGCGAGTACCTATGAAGACCAGTACTGGTGCTCCGGGATCTGTTGAGCTGTCAAAGCACGAAATAGTATGAAGTCGATAGAATGGCATACATTCTGCGATATTTTACTGGTGCGCATTCTAATTTTTGGCCCCTTAGCGTAGTTATTTCCAACACTGCTAAACTTGGAATGTCACTGTCATTATCCTAATGTCGATTACCTTGGATCATTAATCCCTACTTGGTGGAGAGAACTTCCGGAGTACTTTTTACGTCCAATTCACGATTGTACACGTATGCCTACAAAAATACAGATTCCATACCAGACTAAAAAATGTTTAATATTTATTAGTACAAAGCCAAATGTTGATGTACGACCCACGCTTCCTTGTCGTTAGTTTTCTGGTGAACCTTTATACTGTTTCGTTCAGCACCTCTCACTTTAGAACAGCAACTTACAACGCCCAGACTGCTATGCGTCCTCCGCACTCAGGTTTTGGAAACATACCATTCTCCAACGTTTTCTAGTCCGTTTCAAACAAGTTTCTGTTACGTGACACAGTACTCATAAGGTTGCTGAAAATTCTTTGACAGCCCGGTTCCGCCCTTTTGGGGCTTATCAGGCAGGCGTATGCATTTCGCGAGGTTCGTACAGTTTGGTGTTCAAGTACTGTTGACGAATAGTCTGGGACTGCGTCTACCTGGTGAGCTCCAAGGAAGGCGAAACCGGCTAGTGGGCTGTCGAAGAGTTTTCAGCAACCCTATGAATAGTGTGTCACGTCTGGACAATGTTCAGCGATATCTCGAATGTCGTACTAAGTGAAACCTGAGACGGCCTGGTGCAGCGCATTCAGTTGAAGTGACCATCATAAACAGGAGATTCAGCTGTACCCAATGCCACAACGTAGTTCGTGCATCGAAATCAGCCGACTTTCTGCTCTTGTGCGTTAACTGCTTCTAATATTGTATCGAGTTACGTCTTTCCTCCATTGTAGTGCTACTGTGCTTTCTAACTCTTCCGTCTGCAGGCGAGTAACATTAAGTGGGCCTCCAGGTGGGATTACATTTTGGAATCGATGCCCCAAAGTAACATCCAATGGCTGTCGATACTGAACTCGGTGGTGCTAGCTCTATTTCTCTCCGGTTTGGTGGCTACCATACTGTTACGTACTCTTCGTCGGGATATTGCTCGGTACAGTCAGCTTGAAAACTCGGTAAGTCTTGAGTTCCTGTTCCATTACGTTCCCACCCACCCCCTCCTTGATGATAAAACCACTATCTGAGAGCATCTTTACCTTTTTTGTACTGGTTTTTTACCGATAGTCGGAAGTTCCTATCTCTTACATAGTTACTTAGTTCTGAAACTTTGAAGGTTTCCTGTTTTCCCTAGTCGTGACAGCTTACCTCTCTGGTCTATCGTTCAGCTGCAACACCCTTCCGGTGCCCAGCTGCCACGCCACCCGAAGGATATTAATGAGTTTTCTGTGAGACGGACTATTCGTGGTGCTCATCCTCTCCCATTTTCAGGCGTTGGACGTCAGATCCTAGGAGCATTTTAAAAAAATATGTCGTTAGTACGTTGCTGGCATCGGGCCTCTTCGAATGTTCTCATCAATCACTACCTGCATCTCGTGAATAATATTACCGAACGACCACTACAGACCTGGACATCCTATTGATACGAATTCTTGTCCAAAGCCCGATTTCGCATCCCTTCGATAGTGTCTGTTTGCAGTCCTCGCGTTTGACTGGATGTTTGGTCCGCTTTCTCTTGGTGTACGGAATTCCAACTTTCTGTAGGTGATTGGTTTCTCTAAGAATTGGACGGAGTAGATTTACTCTAAGCTGCAGGATGCGTCTCCTGTTGACTGGAGACACACCTAACCACCCTCAAGCTGTAACGTAGTCAAATGCGAGAAAGCACTTCACATCTGTATCCGCCATGCGCGCAATTATGGTTAATGACAGCATCGCTATGCTAAATGGTGGCTGTCGCTAGCCAAGAGAAACCCAGTCGATCTTGCTTTATTCATCTGGTGAGCCTCAACCAAAACAAAGCGTGGTGGAATTGGCTTCATGGACGTCCTGTCCCTCTAGCTTCCAATAGGTTACTGTTTTTATCCTCCTTGGGGGCGAGGTGGCTCAAGAGCGCGAATCTACTGACCGCAACGTCCGTGGTTCGAACCCGACCTCTGCCTCTCGATTTCCCCTGTCTATGCTTGGGCAACCTGGCAATATCCGAGCCCTCGTGCTTCCTTCGGGTGGCATGGCAGCTAGGCACCGAAAGAGTGTTTGTTACAGCTGAACGATTTAGTCTGCATGTCTTATCTAGCAGGAGCAAGAAAAAATACGATATACTCTGGTAAACTAACATGTAATCTAGCTTCCTTTTAGTAGGAGTCTCTGAAATGATGAGCTTTTTACAGGCCCTATTTGGTTCGGTTTGTGCTACCCATCCTGTAAGTTAATGACCATCCATTTTGTTCTCTAGCTTTGTTCTTCTAGCTTTCGGTTTTTTATTACAAAGAAACGAACGCTGTCAGGAACATCACAAATCACCTTTCCAGTTTAATTTAAACACGATTTACTGAAGGCTGCTTTCCAGAAACAGGTTCAAACCAGTTTAGCTTGGAGGCACACATTAGCCCCCCACTTGTTATCGCCAAACCGTACGCATAGCGAAAATGGATGAATAAGGCCCCAGTAAAGGATGAAAACAAGGCAGTGGTGGGGACTTATTTCAGAAATCCCTGTGGAACATGGTCAAGGGCAAGGTGCCTGAACTAAACTCATCTGTGCATCATGCCAGAACAAGACACCAGTAACGGGATTGATCTAACTTCCTTTGTCCATATTCCTTTCATACATTCTGTAGCGCGAATCTCTGGATGGATTTCTTCCCTCTGCTTAGTCTACACTGTCACCGGCTTTTGCGGGGACATTTGTGCATGCTGTGTACATATCGATGCTTATGTTTCCACATGTGCTACTCATGTGTGTTGTCTTTTTTAAGCAATCTTATCAAGGGCTCCTTTCCATGTAATCCGGTTTCTGTGTAACGAAGAGAAAATTGGTGAAGTGACTAGCTGTTGGTGAGTAAGAGAAATACAGCCGTAACACCCTTTCGGTGCATAGGTGCGATGCCACCGGAGGAAGTACGATGGCTAAGATATTGCCAGGTCGCCCAAGCGTAGACAGGATAAGTCAAGATGTAGAGGTCGGGTTCGAACCACTGATCTTCCGATCAGTAATTTCTGGCCGCTCAACTACTGAGCTGTCTGGAGCCCAGTATGTGGGGACGGTACGTGATATGGCAAACTGCGCATGTCGAAACACCCGTTTTCCTCCATGATATCGGAAAGTTGAGTGAATACTGCAGTGTTCACCTAATACTGACCATCTGAAGCCTGGATACCTTTGTTTCACGTTCTGTTATCTTGTTGGTTTTTGAGGAGATGCACGTTCTCACCATGGACGCATCAACCTTGTTCGATCATTTGGCTTAGTAATTTTTTTCCTGGAACTCGTTTGACTTCAAGTCATACTCATTTGTCTTGTTGTTCGCAGTCTGAGGTCCAAGAGGAATCCGGCTGGAAACTGGTTCACGGTGACGTTTTTCGACCCCCATCTTGGGGCATGTTGCTATCTGTCTTCCTGGGCTCCGGTAGTCAGCTGTTGCTGATGGTCGTGGTCACCCTGTTTTTCGCCTGTTTGGGTTTCCTGAGTCCAGCAAATCGAGGAGCCCTAATGACCTGTGCTTTGGCGATGTATGCATGCTCGGGCACAATAGCCGGTGAGTGTTAATCCCGTTTAGAATTCACTTCATTTTTCTCTGTTTTTTCCTCCTGCATTTTGACCTTAATTACGGGGAAACTCCGTGACAATTTTTTCATCATCCCCGCTGTACCTCACATTTGTCTTAAATGCGCCCACTGTTTACGTAGAACGCAATGGCTAAAAGTGGTTGCGATCAGTCTGCGAACTATCAACTAGCTCACGTTGAGGTTATTTGCATCCTTATCCGAAAGGGCCAAACAACTTGGTAAATCTTTGATAAGGCGGGCTTCCAAGTTAGTTGTGTGAGTACTTCGTGTATGCCCTTCTTCACTGCGTGTGGTTAGTAACAATAATAATCGTTCAGCTGTAACATTCTCAAGGTGCCCACTTGCCACGCCACCTGACGGAAGTACGAAGGCTGAGATACTGCCAGGTTGCCCAAAATTAGACAGGACCATTCGAGATGCCTTGGTTGGGTTCGAACCACGAACCCTCTGGTCGCGCCCTGACCACTGAGCCACCTCGAGCTCCCGGCGTGGTTGGAACACAATCGTTGTTTAATGTCTTAACCGGCTCACTACCTGACTGCCTATTGTCCGGTAAGTAATTCTACTTCACTTGTAATCCGACTTGCAAGGGTAGTGGGAACCACTCATGTGCATATAAGTTACGATTGATCTCGAGAACAAACGCAATGGGTGAACATCGGTCGGTCAGAAGCCGGATGATCTAAAGAGCGCAAAGCATAAATCACTTATATGTCGAGAATACAAGATTAATCTGCTTGTCTGTCTTTGTAAGTTAAACTTAGGCCGAAAGCCCCATCAACCTCCGAGGTTGTTTTTTTAATCGAAAATCAATACAATTCGACTCAGGAATTGTCCCTAACACAAATGCCATATAGAAAATGAGCTACTTGATACCCGCTAGTTGTCGACGCATAACGCACCACTTTCCTTGTACCATTTCGGTGCATAGTGCCGTGCAACTCGGAGGAGTCTTGAAGGCGGAGACTGTTGAAGCTTGGACAGGAGCAAGCGCCTCAAACGCTAAACTATCTTGAGCTCGACTTTCTACGAGTTAATGCCATGTTAACTTGACCGTTTCTGTGGCCTTCAGGACCGGACTCCTCAGCCCATCAAGGCAGTCGGTATGCAGTGACCTAATAGAAAACCAGAAACCAGTAAAAGATCCCAGGTTAATTATTGTGCTGCAAAGTGATCGAAGCTGTGTCACCATTTAGAAGAACTACCCTGGGCTCTACTGTGCTTCCTTGGTGTAATCTAAGCGGGATTTTCGCGCCAGAACAAGGGGACTATTTGAAAGATTGATGCGGATGAAGGTGCACCCTTGAGAGACCACCTCAAGAGACAAGCCAGAACCGTTTTTTCCATAGAAAAAATCGCTTCCGCTGCTATTGATGGGAAGCTGTTCGCGAATGGCTTTCAGAGTTTATTAAACATTATCTAAAATAACTACACGTTCTAGCTGGTATTTCCACACAGGTGGTCGGTGCAGTTTTATTCCGCTCTTTTTAAATGCATCTCTTTGCGTCAACTTTGCCTAATTGATTTCATTTTCCTCAATCCTGTGAAAAGATAATCTAGTTTGACGAGAATTATTCTCAGAGAATTCCAACTAAGGTTACGAATTAATGGTACCTGATTCCATTAGTGTAAAGATAAGTCCGGATCTAAAAGTCTTCATCACAGTGATCTTTCCACATTTCGGGTTAATCAATTGGATATTGTTGGGTTCGACCGTGGACGAAAGGTTTTCGAGATCTGACCGGTCGATCTCAAGGAACATGGCCTTGACATGATCTCGAGATGTGGTTAGCCTTGGTAGTTCCATCTACGTTGCATTGATACCTGAGTTGCTAATAGCACCTCGGTAATTGCCTCTTTTTTCATCGATGTATTGTACGAGTATTATCGGCTCACACACTTTCCAAGATGGGGCTGACCTAATCCCTCCTGCGTTTGGCCAGAAATGCTTAAAGATATGGTTCCAAGTCGCTATCGGTGGTGTTCGTACAATCAGTTTCTTTTGTCCGAATTGGTGTCTCGAGATGTGGACGCCTCGGAATGATTGTACCAGACTAGCAATAGGTCCCTTCTTCCTACCGTTTTATATTAGTTAGGCTTCTAAATAAGTTATGGTTGTACTGCATTCAAGCATCCGTGTTCAACACTGATATTACACTGTCGATGATGATGACCTAGGCGTTTACTGCTCCTTCTCATTGTAGGATACGTTGCGGCGAGGATGTACAAGTTCTTGGGAGGTGTTCGATGGAAAACCAATGTGTTACTCACTGCGACGGTCTGTCCTGCGGTCGTGTTCATAATCGTCTTCATACTAAACCTGGCCTTGTGGATCTTACGCAGCGCCAATGCATTGCCCTTTGGCACCATCGTGGCGTTGCTAGCTCTATGGTTCGGAGTTAGTTTACCACTGTGTTTCATTGGTGCATTCTTCGGATTCAAGAAATCTGTAAGTTTATCGATACGTACTTTCCGTTACGGTGTATTTGTTGTCCCTCTGAGCTGATTATCCCAAGGACTACCTGCCATTCTCTTGCTGAGAATAACTTTACTGTCAACGACCGCTGTTCTACACAGAGTGCAACTAACTTGGTTTAACCCTAAAACAGCCCTGATGTCTTTGTTTTACAGGCCATTGAAGTTCCTGTGCGCACAAACCAGATCCCTCGTCAGATTCCTTTCCTCACTGCTTATGGTCGTCCGACGGTAACATTCTTCCTCGGTGGACTGTTACCCTTCAGTTGTATTTTCATACAACTGTTTTTCATATTTAACAGCATCTGGGGTACACAGTTCTATTTCATGTTTGGACTTCTATTCCTGGTTTTCCTGATGTTGGTGATCACATGCTCAGAGACCGCCATACTTCTGTGCTATTTCCAACTGTGCTCTGAAGTGAGTTCGTATCTTTAATGTGTGCCACATGGTTTGTTCTGATTCGGATCTAAATGTAATCGGCAGTTTACATCCTTAAAACAGTTTCTACGGCATTTGACAGTGCAAATGAAGAAGGAAATTAAGTCAGATCCTTAAATGAAGAAATCAGGACGGAACGTGGGTTGGAGGGTCAGAGTGAGCGAGTAGACGGGACAACGCCATTGGCTACTACATCTTGCCACGTCGCTGATGCATTAGGTCACTGATATCCCAAACTCGCAGATCAGCCGTTGTTAAGTTTGTCGTGCTTTGACCCTCCCGTGTCCTGTTCAAGTCAGAGTAGGCTTTAGGAAGCATGGTATGCTGATCGATTTCCCGGTGTACCACCATATATGCTTCGACCGTATCACATCCCCGAATGAGTAGACGCTTGATTTGTGTCCGGAAACCACTCCCCAAATGTCAGTATTGTCAACTCCCTGTTCCTACAATGCTTGTGCGTTGTTTAGAAGGCACTCGTTGAAGGAAATTGGTTTTCGACTTACACACTTATCTGCATGCCAATTTGGTTTTGACGGGATTCTCACCCGGAACCCCGTTGAATCTCTTTGATGTTCTCAATGAAGCAGAACATAAGGTTGACGGACTGTGCCTACCTGATGAGCCCCAAGAAGGGCGAAACTGGTCGTGGGTTGTCGAAGAGTTTTCAGCAACCTTATGAGTAGTGTAATACGTCTATACAAAGTGATTTATCTTCGTCTCTTCACAAATATGAAGCAGCGTTTAAATCTTGGCAGTACACTTTACCGACAGGCTAATGTTATAGGGATCTAAACTGAAAAAGGACA
This sequence comes from Opisthorchis felineus, assembly GCA_004794785.1. Taxonomy (NCBI): domain Eukaryota; kingdom Metazoa; phylum Platyhelminthes; class Trematoda; order Opisthorchiida; family Opisthorchiidae; genus Opisthorchis; species Opisthorchis felineus. The sequence continues at coordinate 313,442 of SJOL01004833.1, read as the reverse complement.
GTACATGTCTTAAAAATGTTAGTGGTCATTTCGTTGGCCGTACTGTCACTCGGAGAGGTACAAACACTCAGCCAAATGAGCCTACAAACTATGTCTGGCACTTCAGTCTCCATGAGCAAGTTCGATTGAGTAAAATGGTGCAATTTTAAGGTACGAAATGCGTTTCGAAGCCTTATCCAAAATCGAATGGCGGTCAGCATCTGCAGATTCCGGTCACTGGAAGAGGCGTACCGCCAAATGTGTGCAAAGTATCACGAAGTTGAACAGGAAAGATGATAATTGTTGCCCGCGTGTTTTGACCAAATAAGATCAGGATTTCTCAGCTTAAGAGGCGTATCGCCACGAATCAGCACGACCAACTCAGTCAAATTTCGCTTTCAGACCCAAGAAGATGGCTATTGTTGGTCTTATTTTATGATTTGTTGCAAAGCGGAGGTATGATCGATTCATCCTCCGCAACTTGGGCGGAATGCTACTTAGTTTTATGGGTGGTGGTGACTGTTATGTGGTTAAAGGCGATGGTCACTAAGATGATGTCCAAGTGAGAATGTTATCGCCTAATTAGGGTAGATTGAGCTGAACTGAACCACACACATGGACCTATCCATTTGACTGTTTTCCGATGATACCAGCCTAGCCTTGTCGTTGTTTTCTCTCTGTAATTCTGGTTATCATCGTCATCAAAGACAGCACCATCAGTGTTGACTGATGCTTCACTGCCTTACAATCACAAAGTTTGTTTAATTACACCTAAAGCCTTAAAGTGCAAAGATGAGAAAATATTGGTTAAAGGAGGGACTTGGTTCTAGACTACTCCAAGCACTCTGAAATGCCTACACCTTCAGGCGCTTAAACAGATACTCTGGAAATAAACTGACAGTACGGACGACGCCGACATGGAATAGCCGCCGTTTTTTGCATTATCTCCAGCCAGGCACAGGAAGGATCACGAGGACCTCTTCCTGGAAGATGGACCACGCCTAAACTCTTTGTCGTCCCTTTCACACCCTTCTGCCACTCTTGAATATGATCACCTGTGGTGCGTGAAACATCAGTCAATACACTTCGGTACCTCACCACGTTTGAACCGTAGCAATGCGCCAGTGGTTATGGCCCTCAATTGTAGTATTTTTTATTTGGAACGACAGTTGAGACCTCCTTCTTGGACACTTCTGTCGATTTCGGAACTTGTGTATTTATTTTACGCAACCTTACGAGTAGTGCGTTACGTCTAGATAACGTATTGCGATATCTTGAATATCGTACGAACTGAAACATGAGGTGGCCTGGTGCGACACACTCAGTTGAATCTGGATTCAGTTGAATCTTCTGTCAAAACCAAGTTCGGGTGCAGAAGAGGGTAGTTCTCGCAAACTCCTATTTGGATTCAAGTAGAACATAAGGTGGAGGGGAACTCGGGACTGCTCCTTCTTAGTGAGTCTCAACAAGAGTAGATCCGGTCATGGGCTATCGAGTTTTCAGCAAATAAGGTGGGTAAGAGTCATACCGAGTGTATTGTCCATTCTCTATGTAAACTATTGAAAATCTGTAATGTACTCGGAATTCGTCTATAGCCGCGACTGGCTGATTACTGTCCCAGTGTGTCTGTCGTCACGTTTGGTGCAGGGGGTCGTCTAAGTTGTTCTACAAAATGTCCTCCCTATCCGTTCAACAAACGAAGGGACTTCGAGGGGATTGTACATCCCTCCTGCTATCTTATTTTACCTGGAGTTTTGGATTTTCTCGCCTCAACTGCCATATCAAAGGGTTATGGATTAGTTTTTTCATATCATTGTTCCCCATTTTCGGGTTGGTTTGTATTCTGTTAGGCGGAATCCTTCACCAAAACAGCTTTACCGCTCGCAGTTAGGTGCTGCTACGGCCAAGAATCCTAAGCCGTACGTGATTGACCAGAAGACCGGCCTGCTTGCCGGTCCATCATCTTGGCCGTCTGTGATTGGCCCAAACTTGGACCCAACAGCCAATCATGATTCAGTGTGCGCCAATTTTCAATGCCTTGCCCAGAAGGCGTCGGAATTTCCATAGTGGCCTTATGCACTTTAAATACGGTATCCTGTAACAGTGTTTTTGACCTGGGTTTGGGCGTTTAATACACCTTGTGCACTAATTTTGGTTATTTTGCAAAAAACCCTAGTTTCGAAGGTTCCGACCGAAAACTGAGCTTAGGCACTACCGTCATTACACATTTTGCGCCTAAACTCTACTTCTACATTGTGTGATAATCATGATAGTCGCGAGCTCAAGATAGCTCGGCGTCCAACTATTGAATTGAAAAGAACCCTGCTTCTCCCGTTTTCGTTCTATTTTCATCAATTTTCTACTCTTCATTGGCAATTCTATAACTCGGTTACCATGTTTCTATTTAAGGTTATTTCGGATACTGGATACTCTGTTTGCTGTCACAGTTTTGATTCAATTTTCCAATTGACTGCAACTTGGTACGCTTACCGACCTCACTTGTTCATTCCACTTTCCTTCCCTTAGGACTATCGTTGGTGGTGGAAAGCCTTCCATTGTGGGGCTGGAACTTCCTTCTACCTATTTATCTACTCTCTGCACTATTTCATATCACGTCTGGAGTTCCGAGACGCCATTTCCGGGTTTCTTTACTTCGGCTATATTTCAATCATTGTGTGGCTGAGCTTCCTGTTAACAGGTGAGTGCCATTGCAAACGAATCCCGCTTAGCCGGACTGGCACACTAAATGACAACTCGGGTTTATGCTTACATCTTCACCGTAAAGGCAGCAAGCATGGAAACCCGGTGTACGACCCCGACCACAGTCGCTCAGTGCACGACAACGAGTCGTGCATTGGCCGTTAGACTGAGTTCGACTAACCGGGGCATTGCGATTGGCCAACATGCCATGGGGAGGAATTTAACGTCTATCACATACACCAATATTTCATTATACCGTAGATTACGTCTTCTCATGATAGAGAACTCCAAAGACTACATCAAGCGACTGGGAGGCAAGTGACACAGCGAAAAGCACTGAACCGTTTTTGGGAACAATGATAATGGTCGTATTAATTCGCTTCTGCGAAATGGACTTGCCATTCTGTATTCAACAAGCACCCCCACGCTTTTTATCCATTGTAACTTACTTTTCAAGAATCAACAAGGAAAATGGATCACAAAAAGTGACTGACTGACTCATGGAGTGTTGTTAGCGCCGTAGACTATTGAGTCAGACGGTTGGTCTCCCCTATCGAAACTTCTCTCCAGAAGAACTTTAATCTGTTATTGGTTGAGGGTGGACTTCTGTATTTCTAGTTGTCTGTCAGTCAGAGTGATAGGCGTATGAATCACCTAACTTGAGACACACCCATTCCTCCGTAATGGCACCTTCATAAGGAAAGCCGGTATGTGTGTGTGTGTGCATGTGTGGTCCCTCGTGGTTGCGGGCATATGTTTCACCGAACTGCGCCAAATTGCAGAAGTTCAAAGGAATTTCAGTTTTTCGATCAATCCCAATCTTCGACTGTTTTCCAGATTTTTTAGGTACAAGTTTGCCATATTTTCTACTGGATTATTGACTTTGATCCCCGAGTTGCGTCACCAACTTTTATTCATACTTATTCTCCCGTCGATGTACTAATCCAAACATTCGCCTTCCTTCCAAATCGTGCTGATAACGCGAATCTTGTGGGTTCCGTCCCCATCCGGGCCACCCCTTTTTTTGGGTGAGATGGCTCAGTGGTTAGAGCGCAGTTTTACTGACCGGAAGGTCCGTGGTTCGAATCCGACCTCTGCATCTCGACTTCCTCTGTCTAGGCTTGGGCAACCTGGCAGTATCCCAGCCTTCGTGCTTCTTTTGGGTGGCTAGACCTTCCAAATCACCTTAATTACTGTTGTCATCCGAAATAGATGGCACTTACTGAAAGAAGCTCGCCAAGTCACACATTTATCCGGTAATTTCACACCCCAAAAATCTATTTCATTCGAAAAACAATCTGCGGTCACTGTGACGAAAAAGCGGTACTTTACCCCCATAACCTATTGAACTATACTGTTGAGTGTACGTGTGACACTCACAGAGCCTGTTCTACCAGGTTGATCAATGAGTAGAGGCCTGACAGTCTCCTGATCCTGCAGGTTAGTGTTGCAACATGTGTGACGAATCGCTCCTTAAAAGTGTAGGCTGTTCTGACGGTCTTACGCTAACCACAGGCCTCCTTCGAGTACCCTGATCGTTCTCCTGTCTAGGTCTACACGCCCTGGTAGTCCCCAGGGCCTAGTCCATGTACAACCATGAAGTGCACATTTGTACGGCAATGAAGCCCGAGTGTTCTCATCTGGCGTCATAGTTAGTGATAATCGATCTGCGGTTGGTGTTGACCAACCGTTCTCAGCTGGTTTGTTCTAGGTCCAAACAAACAAACACTCTAATGCAACTCGACAAACTTCTCACACCAACTTTGTCCATCTCTTTTTCAGGGAGCATTGGATTTTTTGCGTGTTTGTGGTTCATACGAAGAATCTACGCTGTCGTCAAAGTCGACTGATTTTTTTATATTCCCATCTATTTCACTGCGCTTTGCGTGTGTGTGTGTGTGTGTGTGTGGCTCCCGTTGATGCATCATTTGGGCGTTTGCGTTTTGAATTCTACGCTGTTTTCCTGTCTCTTTGATCACCGATTTCTTCTTCCATTTGGTGCTAACACGTTTCATGTTTGTATCCCCGTTAGTTTCTCATGCTATGCTTGGACACACTATTGAATAATAACTGTGATATCGTCACCACCCCGTCAGCCAGCAGTTCACATTATCGCGTTTCTGTCATTACATTAATTTCACTCATAGATTGTTCCACATTGATACACGTTTTTGAGACATCTGATGGACCAGTTCCCATCGGTAAGATGTCGGAATCGACAACTTAAAATAGGGCGGGTGTTAAGGTGTGCGTTTTTAACCGAAGCAGGACTACGGTTCCTGCTTGTTGACTGTTTCCTCAATGGACCGGTAGTATCTCTGTGGTTTGCACAGTTCCAGCGAGGCACCCCGGCCGTATGATTTATTTGTTTCTAATGGAGCTTTGATCCTATGCGTGACGCTGCGCTATGCGCAAAGGTCCGGGAACATTGTACAGCAGGTGTTTCGGCCTAATTGGGAACGATAACTGGTGCACGTTTTGCTAGCACTTTCGAAGATTTGCTCTCGTTACCATCCGGCACTAACCGTTCGTCTATGAATGACTAATCAGCAATGTGATTAACCTGAACGAAGGTGGGATATGTGTGTTCAGTTTTGATAACGTTTATTGTGCGAAATGATGGTAGGTTTTCAACAAAAAATCAAAAATAGTCATCCGGCTGTAACACCCTTTCGGTATCTAGCCGCCATTCCACCCCAAGGAAACACGAGCGCTGAGATACTGTCAGATAACCAAAGCCTAGACGGGCAGTCGGGATACTGGGGTTGGATTTGAACCACGGACCTCCGGTCGGTAAATTCGCGCATGAAACACTGATCTATCTCGAGCTCTTTGTCTATCAGGCCACGAATGGAATGTGAGCTGTACCACGCAACGGTGCAAACTTGGACTTCCTTACACAGTTCAACTTAGGGTAGGTTCTCCGCTCACTAATTCTTTTATTGGAAGTCCCCCTATTCGATGGAGACAGCTTTATCACACCGGCTAGTTATGATAAGTCATAACTTTGAGCGACAGATGAAGTCTGGAAGACTTGGTCAGACCGTGACGCAACATTTCGACTGAGTTGTTGTCGAAACTGCTGCAACTAACGATGATCATGTGCGGTTTTTTGGTCTTTAGGTTAGAACATTCCTACGGGGGTGGATTTTGAAGTAAGCAGCTCTCTTAAGTATGAAATTCCTCACAGGTACCTGTGTCAGAGCTAGAGGTAGCTCAACGATTAAGGCGCAAAATTACTGACCGAAACACCCGTGGTTCGACTCTAACCACAGCATGGCGACTGTTCCTGTCTAGGCTTGGCCAACCTGGCAGCATCTCAGTCTTGGTGGCATGGCAGCTATGCACCAAAGGGGTGTCACAGCTGAACGCTTGTAATTTTTACTTGGCATCGAAAGGAACGTTTGCCATGGTCTCATTCACACGAGCTGATTGACCAACTAAAATGTGTTCACATATTTTTAATCGATCGAACGTGTAGCCCGAACACAGAGTGGAGAATACAAAGTATTTCTGTACGGATAAATCCGGTCGAGCAGTTGAGTGTGCAAAAAGGAACAGCCGTTTGAGCAGAGAATTTTGTTCTGTATATCTTCAGTCCATGGACTGAAGATAAAACAAACAGATAAAACAAATATCAAGATAAACCAATCACAACAACGAAAATTGCTTATGAAAAGACGGTCGAATTTAATCCAGGTGACACATGGCTTTCAAGGTTCGGTGCAGTCTATCTGACGGCTGCTAAAACCACACGGTTTCCCGAATTCCACTGACCATCTGAACTTTGTTCGTATGCTTCAGCGGAATGCAGGTGCTGCGAAAACCACTGTGGATGTGGATACCGTCCTAAATCGAAATAGTTACGAAATCGTTAGGTTAGAAACTAAGCAGGTCCTACGTGGTTGAACTACGCCTGGCCTTCGCCACTCGTGCAGTGTCAAATGGTTAAAGACCAGCTTTCTTGTTTAGCCACATCCATGTCTTCATGCCGGTTTACTTGCTACTGTGGCGCACGCTACATCAGCAGAACGGTGAGGACGTCCTCTGAGCAAGTGTCAACGTATTCCATCTTGGCTAGCTGAGGGGACTCCACGAACTATCAACAGCCCAGTCTTGGCATGTCGTGAAGACCCGGGATACCAAGTGAATAATGACACTATTCACTGTCATCCGCCAGATCACCACACGTTTATGCAGAATGTTTCGCACAGCAAAGGCATTTACCATCCACCGACACGGACTGGATTCATATGTGCGGAAACATTTTCTGCAATCCCCACCGCTAGCTTGGCCTACACAAACAGATGCTCTGCATTTGCGTAACCGATCACTGGTCTAGCTTACCGACGATACATGTGAACACACTTGAGTTGACCTGTGTGAATCCTGCTCCCTCTGGATAGATGGGCCGAGCCAGACTCAAGGTCACTTGGATTTGATTCGACCATTTTGTCTTAAATCATGTGATTGGTCCATCTTTATCTTTATGTTTGTAAAGGCCGGCTGGTTTATCAAAAAAATTCTCTGCTCAAGTGGTTGTCCTTTATCCAACCGTTAGAATTTTCATGCTGTACAGAAATTGTATAGATGACGATAGCTTAGTTGTGGGATGATGCCGGTACCATAGGATACGTCTCCGATTGATTGGGGCTAGCCACTTACAGTTAGACCGTATCCTATTACCCTAAATACTATGTGTAATCCAATGGCGATTCGGTCTACGAATCCACCAACCCATATTAGCTATGGGTGGAAATCTCACAACTGGCCTACACTTTTATGCGTTTCTAGGAAACGAGTCGGTCTCCGGAACTCGGGCCGCATCTTTGCAGAGCAAGCGCGGTGTGGAACACCAGACGGGTAAAGCCGAAACTGTCAGTTGGATATGATAGGAGCTAGTTGAAGTGGGTAGCTAATACATCCTGTGCGCTCCAAGGTCACACAGGGGCCGAGGATAGACTCACGGGGATTAGTGGATGTGATTGGATAGCCGTGGGCGAAAATGGGTCGTGGATTCTGAGATTCGTGCCAAACGCCCTATAGATGTATGTGCTTCACATCGGAGGGCGATCGTGGCCAGCCGAATGCACTCAGTAAATTTCTACATGACGTTTCGCAGTGCTTCATTGAATTCAGTTTGCGTGGCCTTGTAATAACCGCGGATGTGCTGTAGTGTGCTCTAATGCCAACCGATGTGTGTAAAACTTGATGAAAAAGCTGCGCTCTGTGTGACGCCAGAGCGCTCAGCAGTCCTTAAATCTCACCCAAGCTCTTCGCTAAGTCAGTTTCCCGAAACTTGCGTGTTCCAAACGGAGGTTTCGAGTACTGACCAACCTAGTCTGTTGGCTGGCGCTTGACTAATATGCTTCTACAGCCTACGATTTATTGTGTGCTTTGCCGGTTGCAAACACCACATAACAGTTCTAAACTGTTCATGACGTTCATTTTCGCGATAACAGGCCCGAGAGTCCTTATTTAACGTGTTAGAAGATGCCCGCCTAAGATGGTGAGCATATGCCATGATTCTGTCATCATCATCCACAGCATAACACCAGTGTTCAATACGATTGCTTCGCTGCCGTACAACCATGATTTAATCACCTAGGTAACTTATAGCTTGATCATTTCCTGTCGAAAATTCATTTGCCCAGTGTTCTCTAAGCTTTTTTGCCAGCTCTCGTCGTTGCAATTTCCGCTGTTGTACTTCTTCGCTTGGCGTAAGCAGAGTAGCCTTGGTTACACATCTGAATTGTTGGTAGTCTGGCTATCACTGTACTCAGGATATCGTGGATGAAGCCACGCAGACACGCCCAAAGAAACGCGTTTACTGATTACAACTACTGCGAAGTATGATGTAGCCTTGAGTAGGTTGATCCGCCAATACTGGTATCACCCCACAGATGGACATGCAGCCTGACTAAAAATTCACGGTTTGTAGAACAATTAGCGCTTACCCATAATATCTTAGAGTACTGTAGTTGTGTGTTGCAGAACCCACGGTGTCAGCTGTATGCCATGACTGACCTTCCCTGGCTGATACCACACAACTTCAAGACGATGTACAGCAGATAAGCAAAGTTTACCGGCTGGGTGCAACGAGTACCGACTTTGAGTTAGATGGGACCGAGTAGACGGCGAACGAGCAGTGGTGTACAGTCTTCGCCCGTCTGTCGTTCCATCCTTTCAGCTATGCCTGAGGTAGACAGTATTGTACCAAAAGCTGTGAAGAAGCCTACTTGCAGATTCCAGTCAAGCGAGAAGTACACCTATGCAAAAACGCCCATCGAGGTCTGAGAAGAACTCAACTTAAGTTTTGGTAAGATGAAGAAATTGGCCTGGTATCTTAAAGCCCATAAGAATCACGGGATGAAGTAGGTGGAACGGTACTAAAAATAGCAACTGAATGTAAGATTTAGTGATCGGAAACTATGTAGAAGAACGGCAGGTTTAGGTGCTCCAGTGAAAATTTTGTTCTGTCCGCACTGGTCAAATCTGAACCACGATGAATCACTACAGACTGGCGTCACGTCATCTTGAAGTTAGTTCGCAAGCACGGGACTGTTGGTCCGCGAGGCACTAGCTTCGAACGGACCAACTCCTGGACGCATCATCATCGTCATGGCAGCTGTTGATAATCTAATAAACCAGTTTAACCGATTGTTTTAGTAATGCTACTCCAGTGGTGAACTCGGTAGTAACGTTGCTGACAGAAAACTTATTTATATCTGGAGCATGAGCCAGTTTAGATAATCTGTGATATCTCGTCAGGTGGTACATTAAGCGGTAACCTTCAAGAGTGAGTGAGCGACGAAAGTTACCTTCATCAAGAGAAAATTCTTGCATCAGAGACCTAAGAGAGATACTCCCTATTGCATCTCTCTTCAGTGTTATATCATTATAATTGGATCAGTATTCTTTTGTATGATTGGTGAAGGTTCCCCCGACAAGGTTTACCTCCCGGCGGCTGGAACCACCTGAGCTGTTCCCCTTGGATAGTCTTTGTTCGTAGGGGGACATTATATTCATATTCCGCTTTATAAGAAAATTTTCAGGGTTGCGCCTACCTGATGAGCCCCAAGAAGGGCGAAACCGGTCGTGGGCTGTCGAAGATTTTTCATAAACCTTATGAGTAGTGCATTACGAATGTACATGTATCGCGATATCTCGGATATCGTAGCAACTGAAACATGAGGCGGCCTGGTGCAGCACATTCAGTTGCCTGGAAACATCACAAACAAGAGATTCAGCTGGGGTTCCAGGTGAGTTCCCCGCAAAACCAAGTTGGTTTGCAAATGAGTGTATTTCGCTAATCTAGTAACTAGTTTGGCCAGGAAACCGACCCTGTCGCTATCATCAAGCGTCTTTTGATGCAATTTTGGAATCTTAACAGAAACTTGATCCAATAGGGGGATATGGAAGGAAGGAAAGAAGCTAATATTTCGAAACACTCATCTGGACAGTTCGTAAGTGATATCGTGCGCAGTGTAAATTGCATTTAAAAAGAATGGCTTCAAACGGGTTTATAAACGCCGGAAACGCGTATCTATTGTCCTGCATATGGATTTTCGTACAACCGAAGGGAATCTACACCGAAGTTTATCACAACGGTTTTTCCTTAGGATTCCCCAGCTTGTCGGCTTTTAGCTATCCAGTAACTTAAGTCGGGTTATTTTGAGTGCTCTGCCTCAACAGTGGCTGGTATACCACGCATGGTATCTGCCGACCACGTGGAACAGCATTTTACTGCCAGCATTTGCTGCTCAGAAGGAAAATCTCGGCCTCAAATGGTCCTGTACCGTTCTAGAGCCCTTTTCGAAGAACTACACGGAGGGTGAAAACGAGCCAGCGGAGGTCAAACAGTGACAACGAAGTGGCATTAGCAACAAACTTAGCTGCGCTGGTCATTGCCGTCTCCCTGGATGAGGATCCCGAAACGGAGCACATCGGTGATTAGAGACACTGACAGACATGGTCCAGTCGCACCCTCAACGGTGCTCATGCATTTCACTTGTTGCCTTCAATGCATAGCCTCCCTTCCCTGTCTTCCCAATGAAATGTCCGCTGACACTCCTGAATCAGCCAGCTCCTCCAACGCGTAGGTACCCGGCTCACCGGTGAACGAAACTGGTAGCTACACTCACTGTACAACATGTGGGCGATTTTCACAACTGAGAAAAATGATGGCGATGATAAGATGTGGGAACACAAAACCCTGTTTCCGTGGATCAGACCACAGCAATTCATAAAGTCGTGGGTCTGTGTTGCTGGCAGGCTCGAGACGCTGACTTAAGAAATCAGATCATCATTCTTCAGGCGCTTCAGATGGCTTTTCAGCTGTTCCTGATTTGTCTACGTCTGGTCTTTCGCCTTTAACTATTTGCTAAATTTTTAATTGTCACTCAAGATCTACATCGCCTGAGCATCTGTCTTGCCGGCACATCACTAGACTCAATGGCTTTATCGACTGCGTCACACATAACTGATTACGGTCACGAGATCAATTCAAACGAAACGTTTCTACCGAGTACCCATCGTATCGATAGTATCGATCCAATGGTGTTACTTGAGTACAATCGAAGTGGTCGCAATACGATTGCGAAATCTGGTACTATGCTGTGCGAAACGATTCGTACGAGCGCTGAGTATGTCTTGGTCCTGTGACACGAACCGGTCGACCTGGTCGCTCAGCTGGATTTCACAGCCTCCAGTTGGATGTTTTCTAATTTAGTAAACAATCTGTTTGTTTCATTATTTATCCCTATTTTGACATTAGACACGTACTAATCTGATGAAAAATACTAATGTTTGCCACATTGTATTCATGCTGAAACCATAAGAGTGTTCAAGCGAACGCACTTAACTTGGACGATCTTCCCATATTTGATGGAATTTAGGGCTGTATGGACAGACTTAGGT
>SJOL01004833.1:215057-268196 GCA_004794785.1 Opisthorchis felineus | reverse complement strand
TGCGATTGCTTGTGGAACACTAAAAGTGGCGGAAGCGATTATTGCCCACTCTATGGAAGTAAAATAACTTAAGTTGATATCCAACGACATAAGGAAGTGTTGTTACGTGGGCATTGTAGCATTTCTGTAGCAGACAGGTTAAGAGAACCTACGTGTATCATTCCCCCCTCATCAAAATCTGGCCGGGGTAGAGACATTGACTTGTGGACCATGCTCTGGGCAGTACAACCAACTGCTTGGAGTGGTGCAGACAGAAATCAAGTGAAACTAATTACCAGTCTGAAAATATGAAATTGTTTTCAGCGGTCCATCACTTAGCATCCAAACTTGTGAAAAGTAGAAAGGTAACATGTATTTTCATCAATTCCCTTAGGGTGGCTCGGCCAAAAGCCCGACTGAGTCACACATTATTGACACCGGTCACGTGAGTAATGCGACCGATTCGTTTCACTTTATCTGCAGATTACCAGTATCGGTCTAACGACCGGACTTAACTGCAGCCGAAGCGATCACTACTGCTCTCTAATGAACTATTCGTAAAAGCTCTGAGTTGGGCTTGGTAATGTGACACGAATAGATCGACCCAGTCGCTCACCGGCTCCCTAGATATACCTGATGCCGCCTTTATTGCTGGAATCATGGACGGGGCTACTCTACTTCCTCTGAGTACAACGCGTGGAATGTGTTGAGTTCTGGTGCAGTGGGGACGGGTCAGTGAGTGCATTAGTATTCTGAGTAATTTGGAAGACAGCAAGTTATCTTAGAACACGGGTGAATGTTCGCATCCGAGAATGGCCTTATACATTTGTGACTACAAATAGTTCAGGTTGAGTATGCGGTTACCAACTGCACAAGAAAGGTGCACTCGCGGAGAAAGGGATTCGAGTGCTTGAGGATGCCTGTTAAAAACGAAATGGTTTTCCAGGCCACATAGGACTGAAACAAATTGTGACCTTGATATACTCAGAATGCTGAGCGAAATTCGCTAACCTGGTCCTCACGAGGGGGACATCATGACATCATTGTTCAACAATGATGTTTCGTTACTGTACAATCATAATCTATTTGAAGGTCTTATTGTGCCAGCCTGCCATCACCATTCCTCCAGACACTCACTCAGCAGCCATATAATGCAGCGTTTCCAACCAGGTGCAGTACTAATCACGTGGTTCCCATCCTGGAAGGCTGCTGCAGCGACCAAACCCAGGCTTTTCGTAATCTCATTCAGACCTTACTAACAGGCCAAAGCTTGGCCAACTCTCTGCTTCGGAAAATAGCTCCCACTTGAGTAAACGATGGTCAGCATGTACAATACATGAACCAAGCAAACCAGCTTTCAATACTGGACACATTCTTCCTCGTTACGGATTAGCCGACTCCAGCTTACACGAACTATGGTCCTAAGGCAACGATTGTCGAAGACCTGAAGACGTATCAGTTCCGCCGATCGAACAAACCAAGTGTCGCAGTCATACAACAAAACAGCCCATACTGTAGCCTGACACACACGTCCCTTGAGATTAAGGGATATGCCGCTTTCACGCCATAGGTGTCTCAAATTAGTAAGTACGGCCAGAGTCTCTCAGATTCTGACAGTGACCTCATCTACCACACTACAGTCGAAATTAATGTAACTTCCAAGACACATAAACGCTCCACAACTTCGAGGGCCTCTCCTCGAATTGTAAGTGGCATGTTGATAGACTGCATCTTCAGACGCATGACCTATTGCTTTGGGGGTGCAAAGAGCACGCCAAGGGACGGGGTGACCTTGGTCAGTTCATCCAAAAACACCTACACCTTCGAAGACGAGAATGACGTCGTCCGCATATTCGAGATCAGCACCGTTTTCGTCAGCAGCTATCTGAACACCAGGGTTTTGAAAAACTCCCAGCTTTCGTCTCATTGTCTTGTCCATCATGAAATTAGACAGCAGTGGAGATAATGGGGACCCCTGGCAGACACCACTTTGTGTACGGAAACTTTTGGAGAGCGAGTTGCACGGTTAGTGGCTTCACATTTTTAACTACGACTTCGTACTCCTGTTTCTAGTACGTGAAATCCTTATTGTTGATTTGCTACAGGTATTCATAAAGGCCCCACAAAAGTACTCCTTATTAATGTTAGTCAGCAATTCAACTGGATAGAAACAAGTTGAGCTACTCGGAAAGAGATTCCTTAGAATTAAGCAAACCGCCAGTTTTTCCCAGCTAGCATGACATCGCGTGAGAAGCTGCTTGATTTTTCAATTTGCTTACCAAATCACTGAGTAGACGAGAGTTGCACTCGTGTTTACGTAACCACGAGTAACTTTCGTGCTGGATACATGATATCCGAAATTACAGTAATACTTCAGTCTGAATGGTGCCAAACCTATCTATCTTCATGCAGCAATCATAACACACATTTTCTTCGATAACTTGTCACAGGTCTATTTCGGGCAGCTGTACCGAGTGGCGCATCTACTGGAATCCACGAAGCAAATGAGATGCGCGACAGTGGCCCCGAGTATCATGGCAAAGGCGTCATGAAGGCTGTGAACAACGTGAATAAAATAATCGCTCCTGCTCTGATAAAAAAGAATTTGTGCGTGACAGAACAACATGCCATAGATGAATTCATGGTGACAGAATTAGATGGGACTAAGAACAAAAGTAAGTTGTGTAAACAACAACACTTTGTTAAACTACTTATATGTACTACTCACGCGGCGCATACAAAACAAAGTGGATTCAGACGTAGCCGTCACTGTCTTATTCACGTTTTATTGCTTTGTGTACGTATGTGTGATATCGCCTGTGCAGCTGTACATTCTTACCAAATAGACATCTCGGCATTCGATTATATTTCGTAGTGTTTCAGCAACAACGCAAAAATGACCCTCTTCAAATTTTACTTTTCCGGGGAGGGGACGACAACTTCCACCTCCAAGTGGTTGATCGATTGATTGACTGTCAAATTAGTGCGCAGACTGAACCAGTAGAACTTTTTAGATTACCAAAAAAATTGTTTGCTAGTAGAGTTCTAAAAAATAGTGACCTACCTTGCGAATCAACACGGCCTGTTGTTACGTGCTATTGGTAAACTAACCTCGAAAAGTAGCCCATAGGAAGGATAAAATTCACCCGATGAGTGAAACTTAGATCTGAGAAGTCGTCACTCAAGTCAGTCAGCCAGTTAGTCAACGTGTGACCACGTGATGTGTTTTCCGTGTTCGAAGGACGAGCGGTGCTATATGCTGTCTAAATGAAAGCTAATCGCAGTACTGATCAGCCGCTCGTGGCCAAACAATTGTGTTCAGCCACTGGCCGGAGGATCGCGGGTTCTAAATCCCCAACTGGATGTTCGTGAAATGCGCCACTGAAGGAGGAAACAGTTGCACAGTGTTTCTCGGTTTTTCAGTACAGATTGGCTACACTTACAGAATGAAACTTCCATTAAAGGTTACCATGTTTGTATAGATCCATTGAGGAACGATTTCCAGATCTCGGATACAGTATCAGCCCACTGACTTACAAACTGACTTCCCGGTATCCAGATCAACCTTAGCCTAATTGAGTAGCTGCCCAAATCGCTTTGAAAATCTAATGATAACCAATTTAATGTAATTTAATGAATACCAATTTATAAGAATAATCTTGGAAAGTGGTAGGATCTCGTTTATTCAGCTCATGGCTGATGAGGTAATCTTTTGAGGTCTCAGGAACTTTAGTAACCTCTTTACCTGATGATTCGTGCCACTGATTTTTCAATTCCTTAACAAAAGAAAGACGTGTTCTTCTTTCCGACGCGTTAAAAAGCAGGCTACGTTGTTCCTGATAAACGATATTAGGAGCAATAACTAAGATCACCTCAAATTTGATCAGAGAGTTCAAAAGACCACAAGAAATTTCGAACTTTTTTTCAGCTCACCTGGGTGCCAACGCAATTTTGGCGGTTTCACTGGCAGTTCTAAAGGCGGGTGCTGCTGAAAAGGTGAGTTGGTTAATGAATATGGCGTTGTATGTTCCAAATCGTTCTGCGCACATATATATAGTTGTCAGCAAATGTCAAGGCACCGTTTGAAGCCAATATTGGATAGAAGCCCCTTACCTTGATCATTGATCATTTGATTGGTGCGTTAAGAATTTGAGGTGCGTTGTGGTCTGGCGCGTTTGCTTCTGATTTACTCGTTTATCGCCTTTATCTAAGTAGCTTTGTTTTTTCGACTTGCTCGCTTGCTTTTCGTTCAAGTAACGCAGCCAAGCTAGCGAAATTTGAACATTTCCAAATGCTTAACAACTGAAGCTAGCTAAGGAAGAATGCGATCACTTCAATACTTATAGTTCACTACACTCGGTGCAAAGTTCGCCTTGGTGTCTCTGCGTTTAGGAGAAGTCTTGCCCCGTGGTCGTTACTTGTGTCCAATTCCAAACCCCCTTATTTCAAAACATGAGGCTTGAGATTCCCAGTGGTTGACACGAGAACTTCCCAACCTGTGGCTCAGTGGTTCGAAACCATTTCCCGCCTCTAAACTGCTCTCGTCTACGCTTTAGCGACGTGGGAAAATCTCAGCCTTCGTGCTTTCTTTGGTGCCTAGCACAAACGCTAGGCATCGAAAGGATACTACACACGGATGATATCGCTGCCATACTAAATAAAATAGTATCTGAAGTTTCCATCCGCGATAGCGAGCGGTTGCAATGAGTTTTAAATGGGGTTTAGTACCAATAATTCGTTCTCTCTACAACCTAAGAGGGTTTTACGTTCTTATGAGAGACCCATAAATTCAGTGGTTGGTAACCTTAGTCGTTCAGTTCGGAGAAAACGTGACAAAAAACACAATAAATGAAGAGTTTCGCCTGAATTAACTCGGGAAGAAATCTATACCAACTACTCCGATCTGGTCAATTTGACCGAGTGGAACACAGCGTCTGAACGCAGCGAGTTTGCTAAACGAGCTAAACTGATTCCGAAATCACGTGAAAAGCCCAAACGGACTGTGGGCATACTTTTGCCAAATTCCTCAGACTGGCGGATCAAAACTGGGTCCAAACATAGTCACCTGAAAGTACAATACATATGGTTTTTAGGCATAAAGACGGTTCACCAACAGCGTTACTTCAAGGTCATAAGTTGCCTGTTAAAAGTCAAACTAACAAACAGCTCGGAAGTTAGCTATGAAAAATATCGCACAAATAGGGTCTGATCGTTTCATTGATTTGGGAACCAAGCATGTAGTCGTATCATCACTTGGTCTAGAAAAAAAACTGGAAAAATCTTGGCACCATTCTGCAAAGCTTTCTTGCGCGAAGAGTGGAGTAACACATCCCGTCAAGCCCACAGGCATACCATAGTCTGATGTATGCCATCGATTCGTCTACTAACAATTACAAGGCATCAGTAATATTGCATTGCGTGAATCTACTACGATGAACAGTTTGGATGCATCCAACGGATGGCATGTTGTTTGAGACCCAGGTCAAATTCGAGGACAAATTCTCAGTTATTCGACATATCCTTAGACTTGGAGTTCCGCTACCAAAAGGCACTCATCAAGAAAACCATAAGTTAGACTTCCTCCCCCTGCTGGTGATACGTGAATCCGTCTATCAGATGAAGCCTAAGACACGTCAGGGTTATCACATAGTCTAAGCACTAGACTACTCACATTAAATTGCGGAGACGCAAATGGTCTCAAATCAAGCGCATTCACCGCACCTGATCTCACAAGCCTGTCATCGATGATTCACCATGGTAGCAGACAAGCCGATCGATATGCTCGCCTCAGCAGGTCGATCGTAAAACAAGTCCTGATGGAAACGTTGCAGTCACGTGTTGGTAAGACAGCCAATCAAACGTCAGTTTGGTGGCAGTCTTAGCTTGTCCTTCAAGGGCCAGTCAGAAATTGCACGATATAACGATGGAGCTGCTCTACGCATCATGCGAACCGTTCACCGGATAAAGGTGAAACTTGGACTGCAAATGCAGAGGTGGGTTTTGTACAAACTGTTGAAAACACCAGCGCCTTTTTCGGAGCCAAAAATGTTAAGAAGGTTTGACTGATGCACCATTTCTCCAAGAAGAATCCAGGCGTCCTGATTGTAAGTGAATCAAGGTTCAGTATCTCATGTCTCTGACTACAGTTCTTATCACATCGAACCAAACACGAAGATCCACCCCACACTAGTGATGAAAGAAAGATTAAGATTGTATTTTTGACTAAGGCATGAGGTAAATTCACTTTTGTCAGGCTTGCTGATCTTGGTACCTCTTTGGCTATGGACTGTATCTAACCGCCTTTATTTTACGTCAACAAATTCGAGTGGTTATCATTTTCTGCTCATTTCTGTGGCTAGACAAGATGCTTGGATGTTCTATTAAGGCAGCGTGGTGTTTTTCACTTGCAACATGATCGCCACATCGCTTTTGATCCACCGAGTAAAAACAATGAACCTACACACGCCTGATCATAACCCAAACGTAAATTATACATACTGCCAGACCACGTGTCCAATGATTTGTGACTTGGAAGAAGGGGTTGGAAGAAATTATTACAAAGAGTTTGGGTACTGTTGATGCGGTCCACTTTCCAGGATGGGGTTATAATAACTGCTTCCCTGCGCTTTTCTGGAGAGATTGAAGACATAAGGGCTAATCAGTGTTAGTAGCGTTTGTGCTGCCAGTTTTTCTCCTGATTGTCTGATTGGCTTATTTATCAAGCTTTGGGACGCCCAGTGAATCGATCTGCACTATCGATTTGCACGTGTGGCCAATGGTCTTTGTCATCATCAGTTAATATGAGGCAACGTTACCACCCTTGTACTACCACATAAGGTCGTCTAACTCCGAGTTCCATATCAACAAATCTCTTCTGTAACTTGCTTCACAAGTATACTTACTGTACAAGTTCAAAGTACATTCAAAGACCAAAACTTAAGCTGCGTTTTCTGTATATCCACCGAAAAACAAGGCTTGTGGATCATCCATGAATACACAAATAACTCAAATTTTACAAGAATTATCATGTAACACAACTGTGTCCAGTTGACCCGGTGTTGACCCAATTTAGAGTTTGGTTTGGTATATTTAGTTTATTTCAACCACGATTCGTACTGGCATATGTTTCCGATAATGCTAGCCTCTGTTGATGTTGGTGGGTGCAAACATTTGGGTCGTTTTAAGTCAACCACGGTGGCTTAGATCGGTTTTGTCTGCTTGCTGACCCATGCGACCACCAGATCCTTCGATTTATCTCGTTGCAGAATTTCTACCGATTTCGTTCTACTGTAAACTAAATCTCCAAATTAGTCTTACTTTGGTTTCACTAAGAGCCGCGGTGTGACTTTCCTGCTGCCAGTTTGCCGACAATCGTTCAATAAAATTCACCAACGACAAATTCGATATAGCTGAATGTTTAAGGCACTAACCGAATGACTGGAAGGTCCATGGTTCGTACCCAACTCCGGCATCTTGACTACTCCTGTCAGGGCTTTGGCAACCCTAAAGTAACTCAGCTCTCGTGCTTTATTTGAGAGGCAGAGCAGCTATGCACGGAAAGGGTGTCCGACCTTCCACATGCAATGTTTCATAGACTTCCATACATTCACCTGATGCGCAAACTGGTCAGTTTTCGCTTTCTGTCAATGTACACTTTCTAGCGTCGGTAGCTAACAGATTGCTTAATGCAACTAAAGCTGTTTTTAAGGTTCTGTCGCTCAATTTGTCAGGAATTGCGCTGATAAACTCGATACATTTTTTGAGAAGTACACTTATTTGCACACCAATTTGGTTCTCACGGGGAACACCACTGAATCCCAGCCTAAGCTCTTGTTTATGATATTCTCCGACTGAATGTGCAATACAAAGGTCACCTCATGCTTCAGTTGGTTTGATATCCCAGGTGTTGCAGTATATTTTCCTCAAAGAAACTACTCACAAGGTTTCTGAAAACTCTTTATCACCCCACAACCGGTTTCATCCTTTTACTCTGGGCTCATCAGGTAAACGCAGTCCCCGAGTTTCCATCAATAAAACTCATGTTCTGCATGAACCTAAATTGTGTGAAATTCGTGGAATACATTCATTTGCACATCAATCTGGTTTACACGGGAGACCGAAATGAATCTTCGCTGTTTATCTATTTGTTGTGTCTCAAGCCTGCGGCCAGTGGTCATATGACACCTGATATTTAAAAGCACCCATGTTTTTTGTGTGTGCCAAATTCTCCTTTTCTAGAACCTTCCGGTTTATCGATGGGTAGCCAACTTAGCCGGAAACGAAAAAGTGACACTTCCAGTTCCAGCCTTCAACGTGCTTAATGGTGGCAAACACGCCGGTAACCGCCTGGCCTTCCAGGAGTTTATGATACTTCCTGTTGGTGCAAAGTCTTTTGCTGAAGCCGTTCGTATGGGAAGTGAAACGTATCATTGTTTGAGAAATATCATCAAAACGAAGTATGGACTGGACGCATGCAACGTCGGTGACGAAGGAGGATTTGCTCCCAACATCTCGACTCCACATGATGGTCTGTTACCAAAGTTTGATTACTGCTCAGTAATTAGTATTTTGACCCTTTATAGAAACTGATCGATGTTCAATGTGCAGTTATGTCTCCTAACGGAACTCAAAAGGTCCTTTCCAACATTTGCTAGGGGTTTCCTGACTGCTGAATCAGACATTATAGTCAGAAGGAGTGACTAATGTGTGAATTGTGGAAAACTGGTTACCTTGAGCACTTCGCCCCGTGACATTGCTACTGTAATGCAATGAAAACACAGGACCTCATGTTCAGAGTTATGGGTGAAACCAAACATCGAAAACCCTAGACATGTACGGTGATCATGTTGAACTGTCGTCGAACGACCTGGCAAACGGAAGAGTGCTGAGCGATATCAAAAAGCTCACCTCTGCTTCCTCAATGCACTAATGTGTATTCTGTCGTTACCTAACTGCTTGCTTGAAACAAACATGCGCAACAACATGCACAAAAACAATGACCTTCCAAGTTTTCACGAATAATTTTTAGAAGGCAACGGTTTACCTTAAATCCGTCTATAAAGAAGAATAGTTGGAAGCCCTTGGAGGAGAAGTCTGAGATGGAGTTGGTTTGTGATATGTGAATGCCTGTCAGTGATCAATGCACGAACATTCCCCCCTCCTCCTCATCATATTCATCCCACTTTAATCGAGACATCTTACAACGAGTGCCAGGCTGTCTTCGATGGTATAAGCTAGGTGGCCGCTGTACCTGATGTGGTTATCTCCGTGCGAATCCACAGGGGGTTTGTCTCCCGTTTCTCAATGTAGTCTAAGAATATCAACAGCCGTAAAATTTACACCAGCTGGAAGTTATTCACACTACACCTGGCCGTAGAAAAACGGGAGTTTTCACACTTGTGTATTAGAAAAGGGAAATGGGTTTATTAACAGAGGCCGTTATGTCCCTTCTCACCCAATTACCTGCTTCGGTGAGTCATTTCCAACTTACTTCCCTTCAAATAATTACGGCCTTCTATTCAGACGTCCGCGATTCGTGTAAGAGAGAAACCTGAAGTTGGAATTTCTACCAGCGTGTTTCTAGGACAACTCCTAGGGCAAAATAAACAATTCAGCTTTGGGAAGAATCCAGTTTTTAAGAGCATTTGGTCACATTTGTGTACTAAAGTCAGTTAGCCATCAATCTACAAGTAACTCGGAGGGAGAACAATTTCAAAAGCTGAGTGTGACTTCCATCTGAGAAGTCTTCACTCAGGCAGCTAGTCAATCAACGTGACGTGAATTACATGACTGATGGATGAGTGGCGCTATATCCTGCCTAAGTGCAAGCTAATGAAACTGATGATCAGTCGGGCACTTGTTGACGAACGGTCAAGTGTTCGCCCACTGGCCGGGAGTTCGCCGGTTCATAAGATATGCACTGTTGTGGATTCCCAATAAGTATAAAACAGCTGTACAGTGATTCCCGGTTTCTGGCTTCACTGGCAGCATGAAATTTCAATTGATGGTGAAAAAAACTAGGCATACTTTCATCAATTTAACCGATTTTGGTTAATTAACATGTGAGGCGGAATCAGCAGCTTCTAGAATAATTGACATGAAACCTCTTGCTCGTTAACTGCATATGTGCTTGAGTGGCCCCACACGTGTCCTCCACGGTTCACTGGAGTTTCGAGTGAATGTGGTCTGTGGGCTATCCTCTTCTCCCTTCTTCTTCACAGGCTTTAAGACCATCCGCTTTAGATGGGTCCTCTGAACAACCTTGACGCATTACTTGGAATGCCCAAGATCCGCGCGTTATTCAATGCATATGTGGCACACCTTTGAATAGAAAGGTGCACATATACAAGATCGGCACAAAGCTCAAGAATTATAATTGGTGCTCATTACCCTTGATAAAAAATAATGGCAATCGTAAAAACACCTGGCTGCCACGCCACCCGCAGGAAACACGAGGGGTGATATCCTACCAGGTTACCCAAGCCTAGACAGGATCAGTTGAGATATTGAGGTTGGGTTCGGACAGTAAGTGCGCTTTTTAATCACCGAACTATCTGGAGCTCAGCAAAGACCTTGCTGTAAACTGTGCATCTTGTGAGCCATGCCATCAAACTGTAACAGCCACCCCCGTTGTTGCCTCTCGAATCATGGAGCGTAGAATGTCTATGTTTTAAAAATCTATCTAACTGAGTGCTTGGCGTGGATATCACTATATCGTCTGTATATCATTGGTTAGGTATAACAGAAGTTCTATTATTGTCCATTATTCATTTGGTCATAACAACATTTCCAACTGGCAAAACACCAGAGTAGTGCTCAGAATACTATATCCTCAAAATGATAAAGGACACAGAACAAGAATGCATCGAGTAATGAAATACCTTGTGTAAATATAAATTTGCCTGAAAATCCCACAGATTTGTTTTTAAAAGGTTGGTAAAAAAAAGGGTCACAAATTTTGACTGGTCCATTTGTGCACTTGCCTCAAGGGGGAGGAGAAGTTCTCCCATGTTACCCTGTACATCCACAATATTGTGTTGCACAAGTCATGTGCATTGAGAGTTCAAACTGGTGTGTTGATTCAGCGATGAGGAAGACGTTGTTAGTCCGGATTAGGAAGCAGAGAGTTGAGTTGTTTGCGGTCGGAGTGACATCATCCGTGCCAGCTTCGGTGTTTAGGGAAACACACTGACCTATCGTTAGACCATTTGGTACTTTCACATCGCTACTCACTAACAATATCAAATGGGTTGGTAACAAAACGCCATCAAGGTCAACGAACGATACAGCCATCTTTTACCAACGGCATGGTATTCTCATTTTTAGCGCTGGATCTCTTGGTCGATGCCATTTCAAATGCTGGCTATGTCGGCAAGATCTTGATTGGCATGGATGTTGCCTCCTCGGAAATGTATACAACCGCAGGAAAATACAATATGAATTTCAAAGACGCACGACAAGATCCAAATCAGTTGATTAGTGGGGATAAACTACTGGAAATCTATGTCAGTCTACTCGGTCATTATCCGATCGTATCCATTGAGGATCCTTTCGATCAGGATGACTGGGAACATTGGATTAAATTTCGAAGTCGATCGAAGGTTCAGGTTAGTGTGATTTCACTTTCATGATTTCACAATCCTTGGTGAATTCGAGTACATAAGTCCATTTTTTTATGTCTAAAACGATACATTGAGTGAGCACTTTCGCAGAACTTTCAAACAGTGATTGACTGTCAGCTGAAACAGGAACTGACGAAGCCTTAATGAACAGGTTGCAAATCTCTTTACCATGTTTAGCCCTCCCACCAGAGTTACTAAACTGCTGTTGTGAATGACACTTGCGAGAAGCGGGCCCGTCAAAGAAGTAACAGGACTCCCCCGTTTTTATTTTTCAGACACTGACCAGGTAGTCTCATTTCGAAGAGATCGTAGCCACTGGTTCTCTAAACAGTGGTAAAAATATTTAGGAAATTTTATGAGTAATCCGTGGGCAAAGGTTTTGTACAACCTAATTGTATTAGTGAATTTTTTTTTTTATTTTTTCTAATTTTTTAAATTTTTTTTTTTTTTTTTTGTTTTCTATCTTTTTTTTTTTTTTTTTTTCTAAAATTTTTGTTTTTTGTTTTTCCTTTTTAAAATTTATGCGTGTATGTTCTTGGTGCAGCCAGTAAACTCAGCTGCTCTGGTCAATGTCGTTCCCTGCAAGGGGATCCCGAGACAGAACAGGTCAGCGGTTAGGGACACTATCAGACACGGCACAGTCGCGCCCTCAGTGGCGCTCCCGCATCCAAGCTGTTGCCTTAAGTGCATAGCTCCCTTCCGAACTCCCCTATTAAAAGTCCACTGACACCCCTATGCTGACGCATCAATTTTACCAGCTACTGCCCCCAATGCGCGATATCTACCCCGCCTCCCCAAATCATCGGTCAACGAAATTGTGGCAGCTATAACCATTGGACTTCTACTGCTGATGACTCCGCAGTGCAGTTTGTACACTACACGAGTTAATACCGTCAAATTTATTCCCATCCGCTCAACAGTGACCACTTGGAACCTACCAGTCTGTACAACATCTGAAATCCGGCTTTATTCGACTATCTTTACTGAAATTCCCGTTCTCTTTGGAGAAGCTGAGGTACTTGACGTGAGCAGTAGCGCAGTACATTGTTCGGGATGTGAAAGAACGCAAAGAACGCATTGAAAGGACAGGAAACTAAAAATAACGAGGAAAAGGGGATGTGCCAACTGAGGCGGAAATTTTTCAACGAACATACTAAGCTTGCCTCACTTGTCAGACTTCCGGAGTTCAGTCCCCGACCGATACGGCCGAAGATACGCACTGTTGATAAGACTTAGTAAGCACTTCCTTCCTGTGTTATGGACTGCAATAACTGGAATAACTGCATCAGGATTGTTCAATCGATGATGATGTGAACGGGAATTCAACGGTCGTATCTCGCTGGTACGCTTCCAAACCCACAGGAGAATATTAGTGTTTTCTTCGAGAAAGGTACCTTTAGGAGAGACCATTCCGAACGGGCCACTTTCAATCGATTTCTTTTAGCACAGTGTCCCTGCCCCAGAAAAGAACATGCTTGATAGGAGAGCACTTCCGGTCAGTTCTCTGAGGCGGTCTGTCAAAGGTTTTCATTCTTTCTGACTGATATTTAAATTATAGCTCATATCTCCAAAAAATTGATCGATTTGCTCTACTTATTTGTAAGTTTCACAAAGACATTTTTTACTTTGTGATATTTGTGGATCAGATTGTCGGCGATGACTTGTTGGTCACTAACCCTCAAAGAGTACAAAAAGCTATCGAACTTGGAGCGTGCAATGCTTTACTCTTGAAAGTTAACCAGATCGGATCATTCTCAGAGGCACTGGAGGCCTGCCAAATGGCAAAGCGGGCAAACTGGAAAGTAATGGTTTCACATCGATCTGGTGAGACAGAGGACAGTACAATTGCCGATTTGGCTGTTGGTCTTAACTGTGGACAGGTAAACAAATTTTAAACCTATGTCGGTTTCAAACTACTAGGAGAATATTAGATTCGTGCGAGTGTGGTGCACGTTTTCAGTTTTCACTGATTTATTCTTTTACACACGACACTAGTGTTCTTGTGTCCGAATCACGACAGTTGGACATTCAATGGCCTGTTCATAACATCTGATGTTACACCGGTCTCCGTTTCATCGAGTCTCCCCGGATTACTCCTGTAAATGTAGCGAATGTTGTTTGGGACCGAGTGAGTAGTCATCTTTTCACAGAGGTTTGGCAAATAATTAGTGGATTTATTGTTTGGCAGCGTTTCGCTTTTGGCGCAAGTGAATAACTTTCCAGGTTGACCGAATTTTAAGGGCAGTCAGACAACCAGTCGGTGAGATCTCTTGCGACTAGCCGACTTGATCTGCGCTGGGTGTCTGTCTGAACGTACTGTCTGTCGGTTAGTGTGGATGACTAACACTTACAAAAAGTTGGTTGAGGTCAAATCAGGTCAACTCAGGTCAAATCCGGATTTTGAGGCCTCGCTTTTCCGGTCTAGGATACCTGTATGGAATATTCCCGTTTGGTGTCGCTCACGGACCTTTTTGATCTCTATGCGTTAAGGGGTGCCAGGACAATTGGATTGGGGTTGGGGGTCAACTGGATCTTACTTTGCTTGGCTTTTGTACTTTTAGGCCCACATCATCTCACTGATAACCGTAGACCACCTTGTGTCATCTCCGCTGGTCTAAAACTCGCACTTGCCAGTTCTACGATCTCTGTTCTATTCACACTGGGATGCTTGGCGATTTTCACTGCCCCAGTCATCCGTCGCTATGGTGTGAATCTTAGTCGTCGCCTCATAAGTAACCGGCAACCAAGACCGGTAGTGGTCCCAATACCAAGATCAAACAAGGAGTGGGTCGGAACAGCGGTCATAGCACTCAAAACAGGGACACCTGAAGCCATTAGAGTAGCACTCCAAAAGCGGAAAACTTAACGCTTAGTATTGGTGCAGTTGGAGGACCAGTTGACCGGACTATGTACTGTGTGTACAAAATAAAATGTAGCAATGACACGAACGCTGACGTAGGTGAAACATCGAGGGAGCTGAACAGCAGGATCGGTGAGCATACACGGTGCATAAACAGACCACCCTGAAACATAGATGAATATCGAGCGATAAGCAAGACCTCCACAATTACTGGGCATGCATTGGACACGGCACAGGACAGATTTGTAAAACATGGAAATTTTGAAACGGGGAACGAATAACTTGTCTTCTGGTGTAATTGATTCTGGCTCAGGTATACAGTGGATTTCGCATACGCTCCCCTCGTGATTTGACCTAACTTGGTAGATCAGTTCCTAGCTGTGAAATTCCCGTAAAAAACTGATTCATCACCATCATGATCAACACACGTACAACCGTGCCGCCACAAAGAAACTGGACCTTAACGTGGTGTGACAGTTTTAGTGCCTCCGTGACCTATTGAGCTACATTGGATGGTGTCCCTGCAACACTCGCACAGTCCCTCACACTAAGTTGGTCAATGGTTAGAGATCTTCTAGCCTTCCAGGTTGGCGGTTGGAACATACATAGCGACTTGTTTCGTAATGCACTTGCATTTCCAGCCGGACACCATTGCATTTGGGTCAGGCTTTTGAGCCAAAGATTTTGATTGAGGACGTTAATCGTCCTCCCCTCTAGGTGTGGATGCCCTGGCAGTATCCCAGCCCACGTACAATGTACGGCAGTGCAGAGTCAGTGTCAACACTGATATTGCTGTCTCTGATGATGATGACGATGACGATTTTATCTCAGTAAAGCCATATAATGGAAGGAATGAAGAAATCGGGCGGGCAGGGAGACCTAGGGCTAGCCCACCACAAACAACCGAGACGATAAAACTGACTGCACGAAGGCCTCTGATGTCGCTTAGCTGTCATATCGTACAGTGTCTCCAGCCAAGCACCGGGAGGGCCATGTGGAACCCATCCTGGAAGGTGAAGAGCACCAACAACCTTTTACTTGAATTCCTTGAGAAAAAGAAGTTTTAGCTTTTGATAAGGATGCCAGTGACTCTGTTTCAATGTATGAATGAGAAAGTGTGTGCATATGAACGGTAGCATCATAAAATTTACACCTAGTGTAAACGTAACCACATATTTGCCAATTTTACATCCCTTTCAGATAAAAACTGGAGCACCCTGTAGATCCGAAAGGCTGGCCAAGTACAACCAATTGTTGCGTATCGAGGAGGAACTTGGCTGCCATGCTGTCTACGCCGGTAATGTGTTTAAACAGGGTACACTCTGTTAAAACCTCACCGAATGCACGCGAATTCGGATCACAGCCACTAGCACAGTGCTATTCGATGTATCACAT
Organism: Opisthorchis felineus; assembly: GCA_004794785.1. Taxonomy (NCBI): domain Eukaryota; kingdom Metazoa; phylum Platyhelminthes; class Trematoda; order Opisthorchiida; family Opisthorchiidae; genus Opisthorchis; species Opisthorchis felineus. The sequence continues at coordinate 252,341 of SJOL01004833.1, read as the reverse complement.
TTTAAATTTCTCAATTTGACCATCTTCAGTAGATTTTTCCTTAATACCCGCATGTCATTCAGAATTAATTTTCGTTATTTACGTCGGCACATTTTTTGTTATTTCGGTTCTGGGTGTTAAGAGTACCTTAATGACCTCTGCGTTGACTGAGGTTTATCTGATTTATTTTCAATGAACATTTTGTCGTGAAACTGAAGCCAATCTATAGTGAAACGCCAAGAAGCACTGCACAGCTGTTTCATCCTTATTGAGAATCATCAGCAGTGCACATCTCATGAAATTCCAGTAGGAAGACTCGAACGCGCGACCTTGGTTGTTGGAACACTTAAACGTTTGGCCACGAGCGACCAACAAGTAGTGTGATTAGATTCCACTAAGAGAGGACATTACGCTTCAGCTTTTCTATCGTTGAATAATTTTGTTTAGCTTCTCTTGAGTAAACAAGAAAAAACAGAACTTGGGGGGAGGTACACACACAGTTAGACCTCTCTAGAGAGATAGCACTAAGGAGAAACTTCCCCTTAAGGGACGACTTCCGCTTGGCCGATTCTGCTTGCTCCCTCCAAAGGGAAAGCAGCATGAATCACCTATAAGTATTTCATTTAGACTGTCCCAACAGAGGCGAAAAACTCTAGATAAACCTGTTCAACTTTGCAACTTCAAATGCTACAGGGGAAACAATATTTCCGCTGGTTCTCACCCTAAATGGACCAATTGTCTATCGCTGAAGTATGAAACTGAACTAAGCAACTGAGCAACTCAGATAAGCACTCATTAACAAATAAAGCGACCTTGATGGAAGATACAGCTGAAATTCACTTGAATCTCTCATTTATGAAAACTGTTGAATGTTGCTGAATGTCCTCCGATCAACATGATTCAGTAAGTGGCTCGTAGGGATGATATGTGAAAATTCCTTCTGAGAAGTTGTCACTCGATGAGTCAGCCAGTATGTGATCACGTGATGTGGTTTCCGCGATTGAAGGATGAGTGGGGCTGTCTAAGTGAGTGCATATCACAATGCTGGTCAACCGCTCGTGGCCGGGAGGTTGCAGGTTCGAAATTCCCAACTAGATTTTCGTGCGGTGCGCACTGCTAATGATTCCCAACTAGGATGAGAGAGCTGTAGAGTACTTCTCAGCTATTCAGCATAGATTAGCTTCACTGACAGAATGCAATCCCGGTTAAACGTTTGTGATTTTCTTCGCCTGGCCGTACTGCACAAGTTTAAGTTAGGACGATGCTTAGAATATCGAAGTAAGGTTTAATACTGTACACAATGTCGGTGAAAACACTGGACTCCTTTGCTGGGGCTAATCAGTCATAACTTAATTGCATTTGAACATCAAACTGTAGGACTTACGTTGGCTGCTTAGACTGTCGATGGGCGATTCACTGGAAATTTACTTAAATAACAGTTGAACGACTCAGGACAATCAAGACGAACAACCAAAAAAGAGTCAATCGATCAATACAGTGGTATACCATATGGCACTGCTATGACACCCAAGACTAGATAGCTGTGGTCTACAGCTTGTTTGGCTTAGATTTCCCACCTAAAGACAGTGGGCTCCGCACGAGTAGTCTGTCTTTCAGAGGTAATGCCACATGTTCTGTTCGTAACCTGGAGGACCGGGTAGTTGTGGGCCAGCACAATTTCAAAGTTGTCACAAATGTCTTCTTAATTCAAAGGTCAGGATTGCTAGCGCGGATTTTAATGGTCTCAGTCATATATAGCAGCAGGATTCTCACAGAGTGTAATCGTTAGATAAGTAGCAGATGATCAGGAAGGTTCTATCTTTATCTGGTAGGTGAACGGTTTTGGCCAGTTGCAAAACTATGTCCGAAGTTTTCCTTAATCAGCAAAGATAGACAGTGTTCGCAGATTCTCCCTTCACTATCAGCATAGAATGCATGGTAAAGGCACATACGAACGAGAAGACAACTGTGTGTGCGCACCTAGACGGAAGCAACGTGCACTTTTCGGCCAGAAGCTCATGCTTTAATTTATAAACTCTTCAAGTTTACCCTCATAAAAAACACGGTACATGTACGTGAGATGGGTTGTTTCATCAAAGTTCCCTATCCTTATCTTGGTCTCCAGCCGTACCCAACAGGATTATCAAAACCGTGCAGCTGATTGGATGGCGGCCACCTGAGATTGTCATCAACAGCAAATATCAAAGTTAATAATCCACTAAAAACAGCTATTTCACTTGCCAAGCACGCTCATTTGCACACCAATTTTGTTTGCAAGCGGACATCCGAATACCAGTTGAATCTGTCATTTATGGTCATCATCATCATCGACAGTATGACATCAGTGTTTAACATCGATGCTCCGCTGCCGTACTGATTGTACGTGGGCTGGGATACTGTCAGGGCGCCCACACCTAGACAGTAGGACGGTTAGGGCCCTCAACCAAAGCCATTGGCTTAAAAGTCTAACCGCAAGGCACCGGTGTTTGGCGGGAAATGCAAATGCGCTACCATTTCTAAGGAACAAGTCGCCACATGTTCCAACCTCCAACCTGGAGGACCAGAAGACTGTTCGTCAGACCTCTAACCATTGACCAACCTGGTCAATGGAGAGACTCTGTGAGTGTCACGGGGACACCCACCAGTATAGCTCAATAGGTCGCTGAGGTGCGCAAACCATCACACCACGGTAAGGTCCAGTCTCTTCGTGATGGTCATTTATGGTACTCCTCAACTGAATGTGTTGCACAAAAGCGGCCTTATGTTTCTGTTGGCACGATATTCTGGGTATCGCAGTATATTTTCTTGAAGGAAACTACCCACAAATTTGCTGAAAACTCTCCGACTGCCCACTACCTTTTTTGCCTTGGCGCTTTGAGATTATCAGATAGGCCCAGTCCTCACGTTTCCGTCAGTAAACCTTATGTTCTACCTGAGCACAAACTGCGAAATTTGGTTCTAACAGGACACTCACTCGAATTGAATTTTGATCTTATAAACGAGAGAATTATGGGTTTTTGTAGAAAAAAAAACAGGGGATCGCAGTATAAAACATTACCGAACTTAGTCCACAGAAGGCGGTCCCATCGGTTTCCGTTGCGGTGTAAGCGCGGTAATTCCTGCAGAAAGTAATATTCTACCTTCCCTCTTGCTATTCAGAGTCGCGTGATAAAAGATGTAGTCCGTTGACGACCATCTTTGAGATTCTTTATTGTACCCGTATTTGTTCGAATAAAGTCGTGGTAAGCTAACACTGAGTCCCTCCCCCATTCTATTTTGTTTTTTTCACAACGAGGCCTTCAAATAAATTATGACTGGAAGGTATAGAACATCAGTTTTGTGCTGTCGATGACGAAGTTGAATAGGTAGCTGATGCATTTCGTAGTAAGCACAAACACATCGCCGGTAACCAACCACCGCCAACTATAAATGGATTCAACCCTGTTTGTACGAGCAAACAGCTGTTCTCATCCGTTGACATTATCTCTATCTTCATGTGGTCATTCTAAAGCTGTAGGCTGCATAGGATTGTTTCCACATCTGTTCAAACGAACCAAACGTAATACAGCACTTTATAGCACATTTCCAGATGAATCAATGTCTGAATGCTTGAATGTAACACTGGACCAAAAAAATCGTTCAGCTGTAACACCTTTCCGGTGCCTAGCTGCCATGCCACCCGAAGGAAGCACGAACCACGAACCCGATCTCTGCCTCTGGACCAACTAACTGACGAATTAGCCTGCAGCGACGATGTGGACTAACAGTTGCCTTCAAGCTTGGAACATGTTGTGGAGAATCCTCCCGAAACCAAAGGGAAGACTACATGTAATGAGGGAGATGAACTGGATCTACAAAGGACTGCGAAAAACACTATGTTGGCCAAACTGGAAGAAAACGTGCCAACGAAATAAACGAACACAAGATTTTAAGCAGAAAATAAAGCCCAAATTCACTTGTTTCAATTCATGAAGACAGAGGTGGACGTCACTTTAATGGGGATAATTTTCACATACTTGCTCACACAAGAACAAAACGGCAACGGGGTTTTCCTGAGTCATGGTACTCCAAACAGAAATCGATCAACAAACACATCTATATCGGCCCAGTCTATCGGCTGCCATAAGCGGGACTCTGAACCATATGGGAAACCAAACAACCTAACGATAGGCAACGGAATAATTGGATCAAAGAAAAAACTACTAAAAATAGACTATTCAGCCAGCCAATCAAATTGAACGAAATCGGATCACAAAGAAAGAAGGAAACGGCCCAATCACAACGGAGGAACAGAACTGTCTAATTGAAAACGCCCAACGAATCAACCACATACAAGGAAATGAGGTCAAACCACAACTCAGATTCCAAGCTGACCAACCAAACTAGTTGAAAACCACGGGACCAAGCAGTAAATTTGGAGCTATTAGATACTACTTGGAAACTATATAAGCGCAGGCGGAAGTGGACGACTTTACCCACTTAATCCTGCACTGACGATGTCACTTCAATTGGTGATGAAAAGTTTGCACTCCAACTGTAAAGGTCGGCGAATTGACAAACAACGAATTAGCCTGTATGTTTCAGCTGCTGTAACAGAGGTCCGTAGCACGCATTCTGAGAAATCATGAGTTACATGAGTGAGTAGCTTTGTTTACCATTAGGTGGATCCGAGGTTTAAAACCACAAATTTCATAGAATGGCGGCAAATTATTGGGGCGACGAAAGTGAATTACCAGGATGCCTGAGGGTTACTGACCACTTGAATGGCACAGAAGAGGGCGGCGAAGCAATGATTTGACAAACAATGACCAAGTTTGAAGTGGCTTGGAGTATGCAACATGCTTACTGTGTCGTTCCACTTTTGTTAATAAGATTAGTCTACCTGTGTTATCGGTTCCCGGATTGCGCGGTATTTTCTCACCAGATGTGCATGTCAAAACACCTGGTTCGCAAGTAGTCCACAGGCCAGTACTCTCGGAATCCTTGCAAAAGCCGTCCTTATACTTCCGTTGTTGCAGCCGTACGATAGGCCAAGCTGTGGTTAACCTGTGCTGTGAGAACTGTTTTTTTAGCGCCGTGTGATATAAATGAGTTGTCCAGCCGGCACCTTGTTGATCAGGACCATGTTAAAAACTCTTCAGGATTCATAGAATCAATTACATCAGCTACTGCCTCCAACGCGTAGCTAACTACCTCATCTCCCAAAAATCATCGGCGAACAAAACTGTAGCATTTCTAACCAGGTTACGGTAAGTACGCGGTTTTTTCAGCTGAAGATGATGACGATAATGATGATGATGACAATTCGAGCTACGACCCAGTTGCTTTCCTGGTAGATTCTAGTTCTGAACAACAAAGCTGTTGCCTTCACTGCATAGCTCTCAGCCTATCCCAACCTTTGTGCTGCACATTCATCTGAAAAATATCATAAACGAGCGATTCAGTTGAATTGATATGCAAATGAGTGTGTTTGTGGAAATCTGTCCAATTTGGATTCAAGTAGTATACAAGGTTGACGGAAACTCGGAGACCGCGCCTATCTGATGAGCCCCAAGAAGAGATGTCGAAAATGTTTCAGCAACCTTGTGAGTAGTCTGTTTTTATGAAAATAACCATTGAGAGTTAACCAAGTGATCAAGTTACCGCCTCGAACTTGTGGTTCTCGTTCGCTTGGTCTCCCTATCCTCAGTAAACGAAGTTGTAGCAGCTGGAACCATTGTGTTTCGGCCCACGGTTTTTAGAACTGAAGAACTGAACTGACCTGAACATGTGATACAACAACCGTACAAAATAAAGTCTGAAGCCACTCCGGAACAAGCATTCACATCGGTCTGAGTCGTCTGCGCAGGACGTGTTTAGTGAGTTGCGGGCAGAATTTGAATAAACCTAACACCCTTCCCCACTACTACCAACTACCATTCAGCGAAGCAGTTAGCCGTCTGTTGAAGATTACTCCAATAACTACTAAATATAGTACCCAAATTATCGTGGATGGTGCATAGCTCTGATGGGTCCATCATCATTAGACTTCAAAACACACTTGTGATAAAAAATCTATCGGTATTTATGCTTTCAGACGTATAAACAATACATGCACGTAAGTTCCATCAATTATTCAGTACTGGGAACGTCCAACTTTCTCCATTCATTTAGTAGGACATGCATGAGTTGATGAACAGCATGAAATTCATTCAAATCTTCGAAATTTCGCACCACTCGCCAACCGAAAATGCATCCCTCCTAAGTTTTTGTTCCACATTTTGGGCGCTGCCATCTTGACAGGAAATGTCCTTCCTGATAAAATCACAAACGTGGGGGAAAGAAAGAGCCTAATCGAATGTAATCTTGCGTGTGTCAGGATGCTTGTCATGGGTCTTTAATGCAGACCAAATGGACTAAGGATTTATCACGACTTTCAGATAACCTATCACGAGTCTGCTATTCTGATGTGCAAAGTGGGAGGACGCCTGTTCAGTGCCTTGTCCGTTTGTTCAGTGTTTTTCTCAAATACGGTCAGTGATCCAACTAGTACACACCCGTCTCCATAACCCAGCTGATTGGAAGACTGATGAGGACTTCAAACATCAGGATAGTGGCACATTAATCCAGATATGAGAATTCGTTACTCGAGGAACAAGTCAATACGTGACTACGTGATTTGGTTTCCCCGACTGAAGGATGAGTAGTGCTGTATCCTAATCTAAGTGAGAGCTATTCACACTATTGATCAGCCGCTCGTGGCCAAACGTTTAAGTGTTCACACTACTCGACCCAGGAGGTCGCGGGTTCAAAACTCACTACTTGAGTTTCATGAGATTCACACTGCTTATGATTCCCAACGAGGATGAAAAAACTGTTTGATGCTCCTCGGCTTTTCAGAGTAGATTGGCATCACTCATAGGACAAAATCTCCATTTATAAATATCCAGTTCGGTTTAGATCAATGCTCGTCTTCGTTCAACCTTGGATCGTGATAAGTCTTATGCCGAACTGTCTCGAAGTAAATGCACCATCGCTATGTGTGAGTCAAAGTTTGTTCGCTAGTTAGCTAAATAATGAAATGGCACGCAGTTCTGAGGAGAGATGTCGTGGAATCATTCGATTTTCAATACAGGTTGACTTCACTCGCAAGTCGTATCAGAAGACTACGTTTTACGCCATAACGGGAATTCAGTACACTTACCGGAAAGGTAAGCTTCAAGGCACACATCTCAGTGAATTTATCTGTTTCAGGTTCGTAGTTGACAGTTGCCCACACAGAAAGAAGTCACATTTCAGTCGGTACACTTAGGGATAGCAGCGTTAGAAATGATTACCTTACAAGTCCGAAATCAAACAACTTGCTTTATTACGTAATTCAGACGTTTGCTTTTTGGAGGAATGGTTTATGAAGTGAAAATCCGTGTATATATTGAGGTGTACAGGAAGTCCGATTTAAGGTTTTTTATCCTAAGGGTTAACTGACTCTCCCTAACCTCACGCTTGCACTCAGCATGAAGGACTGACAATATTATCTCAACTGGTGACGAAAACACATTGCTCAGGTTATCGAACAAACTAGCTGTCGGATTTACTCAATGCTGAGAAGTCAAGACTGAATGAGCGGCTGTTTTATCCTCATCTGGAATCACAAACATCGCATGTCTAACAAACGCTTATGGAGATTCGAACTCGTAACCATCCGGTTGGTGGCTTAGCACTATTCCAATCGGTCATGAAAGGCCGACCATCAGTGCACTGAACTCGCTGTTAGACAGCATATAGCAACGCCATCCTTCCACTACATTTCACGATACGAGACTGAATCCTCGAGCGACGACTTCTCAAAAAGGGAAGACCTGTGGGTTCCCTTCCTCTTCTGGGCAGAGTATTTATGGGGAATCCCGAAGACATAACCTGCCAGTGAGACTACCAAGCAATAACTGTTGCTGGTTGTGTGGAAAGATCGCGGAATTTTTAATGGATATTTTGTACCATAAGTGAAGACACCATTTGCTGATAAGCCGGGAGGCACTCTCATTCGTCTTTTCAGCGTAGGTTGGCTTCACACAGGCTGAAATCTCCATTGAAAATACCAGATATTGTCACAATGCAAACAATCCATAAGTTGCTCAGAGAAAGCATAAAATTCACCCGATGAGTCAATGGGTCAAAATATTGGTAGCTCGGGTGTGTGTATTGGTGGTTGATCAGATGGTCGTTGATCTGTTCGCCGAGCTTGGCTATTCGCCTGCAAACGTTTCATCCCCAGTCGAGGAGACATCGTCAGTGCGCAGTTGAGTTTGTGCTTCCTCCGTGCTTCGCCGCGTTTATGTAGTTTTTTGAAGAGTATCTAATGTCTTCTCATGTGATTGGCTAATTGGTATATACTTTTCTTGTACTGTCATTGGCCTGGTCGTGACTTGCGCTGTGTTGTGGCCTGTATGTCTCCCATTCTATTGGTTGGTCAGATGGCTGCCTTGGGGCTTTTGAGGTCCTTTCCCGATTGGTCCGTTTCCAGTTTGTGTTGCGTTGTGGTCATTTTCCTTAAATTTGGTTGGCTGTGATGGCAATTTCTATTTTTAGCAGTTTCCTTCCTTCAGTCTGATTGGTCCGTTCTTAGTTTGCATAGTATTCTCATCTTCTTGAGTCTGATTAATCGCTTGTACTTTGACGTAGGTTTTTTCCTCTCAGTTGCAGTTGGGTGGGCGCTTTGTTGGGTTGATCCTTATCATTCTCTGATTTGTCGGTTCGATGGCAGTCCAGAAAAGTGGATTGCTTCCCTCGATTTTTAGTTTGTTTTTAGTTTGTCCGCCTCTGCGTTCTGTGGTTCCATAGTTTTTTTGCTTGCAGAGGTCGATAGACTGGGTCGATTTTGGTGTGTTTGTTGATGGCTGGAGACATACAGACCGCATCTCAGCGCAAATCACGATCGGGCCAATAACATTACAAGAAACGTAAATGTCAATTAGCCAACCACATAGGGGGATATTAGATACTCTTCAAAAAACTATATAAACGCAGCTAGGCACGGATGAAGCACTCACTCAACTGCGCACTGACGATGCCGCCTCGACTAGGGACGAAAGGTTTGCAAGCTAATTGCCAAGCTCGGCGAACAGATCAACGACCATCTGATCAACCACCAGCACCTCCATCTGAGAATTTGTTACTCGAGGAGCCAGCCTATCGACACGTGATCGCGTAATGTGTTTTTTCATGGTAGAACGATGGGTGGTGCCATAACCTGTCTAACTGCAAGTTAGTCACAATGCCGAACAACCACTCGTGGCCGAACGGTTAAGCGATCAAAGCACTAGCCGAAGGGTGGCGCGTTTGAACTTCTCTTGAGTTTCGTGAGATGCCCACTGGCTGAACAAATGGCTTTTGTTCAAGTGGACCACTCAATACACTCGGTTGGAAGAGCAATGGGTCCTTCACTTGGACGTGTTCTGGCCGATATAATTGAGAGCTAAGTTGAATGTCAACTTAATCCTGCAGTATCGAATTCATCACTGTCCAAACGCTAACTTCGTTACATACATGTTCTACTTTATTCGCATATCACAATCAAAGAGCTGGTTGGACACTTGGATTCGGGGCATTGACGATTTCAGTTAACCACGTTGGAGGAAGATAAAAACGCCTACCGCTTTATGGATATCGTATATCCGAAGACTGGATAAAAAACCTCAAATATGAACCTACCGGAAACGCACTTGATCTGGCCAGTACACAAACTTCCGTAGTTTCATTAAAATGCAAGTTTCTGACCAGCGGGTCTCGTAGAATTTTCCCCAACAACATATTAAATGGCGAAATGGATTTTATTTCAAGAACCCCGACAGAGCATGGATCGAAAAACGGATTGTTCCGCACTACTGATGATCCCCCAAAATTAGGAAACAGTTGTACAGAACTTCTTAGCATATATCGGCTTCACCGACAGGATGAAATCTCTATTGAAAACTACAAAACTCCTCAGATCCTCATCAATCAGTAAGTAGCTCGGAGGAAGAATAATTTTACAAGATGAATGAAACTTTCTTCTGAGAAGTCGTCACTGAAGGATCCGGTCGATACGTGACCACGTGATGTGGTCTCCGTGAGTGCGAGTTAACCAAAATGCCGATGAGCCGCTCGTGGCCGAATGTTTAGGTATTCTGACTAACATCCTGGAGGCCATAGTGTCGAAACTCTCTACTGGAGTTTCGTGAGATGCGCACTGCTGATGAAACAGATTCCCAGTAAGGCTTTTCTTGGCTTTACTTACAGGACGAAATCTCCAACGAATTGTGCTGGGGAGGTAAACGGATAACAATGCGGTCCGTTACAAACTTTCTATCTCACATGCCTCTAAAGAGGTAAATGTGTGATCTGTGATGACTGGTGACCTGTTGCTTTTTCTCGTTCCTGAAGTCGAAGAACGTCTGTGCAGATAACTGCATTCCTCGCCTTCCAAGATGCACAATTATTGAGTGAACACGCTTTGTCTTCTTTCGGGCTGTATTCGTTCTTATTTATTCCCGAACGAATGCTTTTCTCCGTCAGTTCAGTCATCACTGTGCTAAAGACGACGTCTACCAAAGGTACCGACTGAATGCCAACGTACTGGCTTACGATTCATAATAGAGGGTGGACGTTACTGATTATCAGCTTGATTGATTGGTATGGTTGCTCTCCCATCGCTGGATGTATACTAACTGGATGAAATGTACTCCCGGTGTTTCATTATTTTATAGTTCCAACAGCTATCTTTGGTAGGCAGCGGGGTGCATAAGGCACATCGGTCAGATAACTGAAAGTCAAATGACCCAGCAATGTGTATTTGTGTGGTGGGAAGGAACTGAAGAGGGAAGTCGGTGAACAAACAGCTGTGTGTACAATTGATATTTCCGAGTTGCCCAGGATGAGGAAGGGGTTTTGGTTGAGGTACCCATCAAAAGCCTGACCCATGAGGCAGTGGGAAGCAGGGTTTACTTTGGGGATCCTGCCCGGAGCCGTTGACTCAATAGTCTGACCTGCTCGGCTGCAGTGGTCTGGCCTTACTCGAGGGTGCATGGAGTAAGACATTAGTGGCTGACTCCCGATGCGGCTGCGCACATCAGGCTCCATTTTAGCAGCACCAGACTCTCTGGTTTTAAAAGTATTTCGACCGTATTGAATAATGCGTTGGCCGTCACGGTCTACCGTTGGGGGATCGGAGCATGCGGTTTTTAGCCCGTCTTTTCTCGGGGGAAGGCAGCATCGCTGCACCCATGTAAATGGACATGCTGGTCGCCTAGGGGAAACAACTTACTGCCTTCATGCTACTGTCGCAGACTTTACCCCCATACCGCCTGTTATTACGATTATTCGTAGTACGAGTTCTCGCTGCTCTTGATCTCGCTGCTCCAATTTGACCGTTTTGGCATGGTTTCACCTTGTGGAACAAAGCACTAGCCAGTGTAACCTGTGGGATCATTGAAGCACTCAAGCACGACAACCACGTAAAGGTGACAGCTCTCCAAATTATCGGCGAGCGAAACTGTGGCAGCTGAAAATTGTGATGATGGGCTCTCTTTAATGGGCAATGCTCACACCTCCCAGAAGCGACTGCTTACAGATGAACTCTAATGAGTTGTCTTAGAGTTTTTGAAAGGCCCGGTGGAATCAAAAACTAAGGAAATCTAATGAAAGCTGACACCCTGTTGTTAGAAAATCTAATTCTCAATAAACAACATAGAACGCAGACTAATTTGCATGACCAACTAGAAAGGGTATGTTTGTGCGTGAACGCGGTCGATCAGGCGCACTCGTTACATTCACGAAGATTAGCCGGCCTAAGTATGATCACAGTTACAACCTTGTTCCACAAGGCCCCCTCATGTTTGAAAGTTCACTCGGTTCCTAATATGTACATCCCCACCCGACCCACACCTACTCACAAGGGTGAGTTGCATAGCCGCGGTGGCGAAAGGAACAACGGTGTTTAGTGCGGAGTTCCCTACAGGCCAACGCGAACTAAGCACTTACATGCTATTGAACACGAAGTTGAAAATCTTATTTGCACAGATTTTTGAAAAGTGAACACTCTCAAGCGTTCTCTTGAACTATCCTGGACGTTCTGTGAGAATTAAACAATGATGAACAAGAAGTCTAAAGCGGCTCCATAATTTCCCTACTAACCTTCCATCAAATTCGGGAACGGAACTTTGAGGCTTGACCAGAGGCTACTCGCACGTTCCGTCAGTAGTATATACCATTGCAGTGGTACTTTGACCGATTCTTTCTATTCCGATCACAGTCCTGTGAGTATTCCTCTCTGTCCTAGTCCAATTATTCTGGTGAACACAGTGACGAACATCAAGGTTTTCGGGATCTCATCGTCAGATCAGTACACATCGGATAGTTAAAGAAAGGGGTAAATAATGAAATAAACAGTTAAGATCGGTCACTGAATTAGAACACACGGAAACACAGACGACTGGATATCAGCGAAACCAAAGTCTTATCTAATTAGTTGGCCGACCGGGTCGGTCGATTCGTGTCACATGACCAAGGCAGACGCAGAGCTCGTACGAATCTTTTTTGACAGCATAGTACCGGATCTTGCGACTGCTTCGGCTCCAGTCAAGCCACGCCATCGGTTCGTCCACACGAAAGACAGGGACAGCACTGGACTTGAGCTTCAATCTTAGTAGAACTCATCAACGGTGGTCTGAGGTCCGGAACTCCGACATGCTAGGAAAGTATGTTACTGCTACCCAACCAGTCCACGCTGTACGTACCTAAGTAGCCACAAATGAACCGGTAAAATTGATCACACTCAAGCCCCTTGATTGATTTTCCCCAGAGAAGAACAATGTATCTAGTGGCTTTCACGAGTCGGAGAAATTCCCCTAAAATGAACAAAATTCAAATTCTTCAGGACCGAAAAAAGACCGACATTAGAGGGAGAATATCGATTTAGAGGACCACATTGCAGAGCCGTTTTACGCTAAACGCACCATCCGTATTTTTGCAAGCACACAGCTTGTCTCGTCAGACCGGGAAAAGCTTCGCTACAAAAGTGCTTCTGTCTCTATTAGGACTCCGTCTAAGTCCAACTGAGGGGTCTAGATAAAGACGTCCAGTGTGTGTTGAGGAAGTAAGTGTAAAAAGTCAGCCTCGCATATCAAATTTCAAACCCGAAAAGGGCCAAGAATATATATTACTGATGAGCCCTAATAAGATCGGAACTCGAATCCTGTGCTTCCCGTTCGATGTGGACTAACCAGAATAAATATGTCAGGATGGGAAGAGAACTGCTCAAACAAGAAATGCGTGAACGTGAATTCCACAAACCCAGCAACTGCAACTAATTAGAAGCTCCCGATAGCTCAGTGGTTAGGGCACAAACTTGTTGGCCGGAAAGTTTGGGGTTCGAACCCAGCCCCGGTACCTCAACCTCTCTTGTCTAGGCTCTGGAAACCCAGCTATATCTCATCCTTCGTGCTTCCTTTAGGTGGTATGGAAGCTACGTACTGCAAGGATGTTACAGTTAAACGATTATTGTTCATTCAAAAGCATGGCTTTTAGAAAGAGGGATGATGTGTATCAAAGTTCCGTTTACCTTCAACATGTTAGGAGGGAATTCGCAAATCTTCCGAAGTATTTTTATGTAGCTTTTACGGTGTCAGGTGAATCATCTCGTGAAAAGCCACGCAGTTATCATATTCAACGTTTCGTTAGCAAAAATAGCTTAAGAAGTCACCAACAGAAAACAAAACCGAAAAGTATAATAAGAGTAAACAATTTTTATCCTTTCATAATCAATAAACAAGCTTCATACGATCATCAACGGAGCATCAGTTTAAACCAGAATAAACGAGGTTTAAATTAGTCTAAAGTTCAACAAAATTTGAAAATACAAACATAAATCATACGAATAAAGTACCTGACTTGTATTTATTTTGGCAGGCAGTTTCTGTTTTGGCGCACACTGAGTTTAAAACAATAAATACATGGTCGTCAGGGCCGCGCTTAGAATAAACAAATTTCTGCGCGCGGTACGATCACAGACGTTCGAAGTATTGGTTCGTTTGTTTGGTCGGCAACGATGAGCAATTCTGTGCTGCCTCGACTACGTCGGAATCCACAGTCAAACCACAGTGCACCTTGGATCATCTGGCCACACCAGCATGGCTTGATGATTCCGCTAAGCGTCTTTTCCGGCGTTCGCGCTGTAAATGTTGTATTCTAGCATAGAACCTGATGAGGCAATTCAGACACAGTCGAACACATTTCACTTTAGCAGATATGATGGCTAACCGGTGTAGAAGTTCATCGATGAATAACAGAAGCGCTGAGAGCAAGTGCAGGATACAAGCGAACCAGGTGACTCCGTAGGCTGCACCAAAATTTACCGGGCCCGAAACGTGTTGATGGTGAACGGCCATAGTTACGTGGTAAACCATAATGGACAAAGCTGTGACAAAGGCTGGAAAAGAGGGGAAAAATAAAACGGAGTTGTTATAGTATAACCGCCTTGACAAATTCGATTCAGTGTCATCTCTTTTGGGTGCAAAAGTGAAGGACGAATTTGTAAGTGACAGATTTTGTAATTTTGTGAGAATGCAGAATCTGGTACTTTTGGCTCCGCTGCGGTGGGGTTCTAGTTTGTGAAAAAAACCCACTGATGCTGGAACACATTACTGATAAGTTTGTTGGAAAAAAACACTCCGACATCCTACTTAAACCCACCCCACCCATTTGCAAATTACTTTAGCGTCGACGAACTGAATAGAGAAAAGGATAAACCCCAAAATTAACTTTTGTATCCAAGGTGAACTTCGATATCAGTGACCAACTTTGCGAATATACATGTTTCCTCGATCAACTGTGGTCCTTTCCTGAAACTACACAATTTTTTTCAAGTCACCAACAACTTTTCTTGAGCGATTCGCTTGCCCGGGTAGCTGCATAAGCTATCAACTTAATAGTGCGGACCAGTGAGGAGCAACGTATGTTGCGCGGGCATAGCATGACAATCCATTTCGGCAATCTGTCGGAGAGTAGGAAGTTGGGAAGTGAACACATGGGTTTCCGAACCGTGAAACACGGTTACAAAGCGAGTTATCTGACACGAAGTAGCGAGATAGAGCTGATGGAACAACTGTGCTGAGCGTGCAAAGAACCCTAACGAAATGAGTAGTACCCTCATGAGTAGTGCACCACGTCTAAACATGTATCGCGACATCTCGAATATCGTATCAACTGAAACATGAGGCGGCCTGGTGCAGCAGATTCAGTTGCTTAAAAACATCATAAACGAGAGATTCAGTTGGGTTCCAGGTGAGCCTCTCGTCAGAACCAAATTGGTATGCAAATGAGTGTATTTCGCTAATTTCGTGCAATTTTGGTTCAAGTCGAACATAAGATTGATGGAAACTCGGGGACCGCGCCTACATGATAAGCCTCAAGAGGAGGAAACCCGTACCGCGCCGTCCAACGGTTTTCAGTCACTGTGTGAGTAGTATACCATGTCAGGAAATCGTAGATTCTAATGAAGATGACGGGGGAATCAGCTGAAATTTACCTCTGTTTACTTTTAGGTGGCTGTTAAATGAAGGTTGATGAAAATTCGGAAACCCTATCCAGCTGATCAGCCCTAAGAACAGCGAAAATGATGGTTGGGTGACCAGAGTTTTCGTCAAACTTCTCGGGTTTTCCTTGAGTGTTATGGACCATGTTTATTGTCGCAGCAATTGATATGCCATATATTGGGCCGTTGAGTCAAGTGATATCGGTCTTCTGATTCAAACTTTGTATCACTGAACTTCAATCTATTTCATCTGAGCCCAATGCAGAAATTGATTGTTTACAGTTGGACGATTAGGGCTAAATCTGTCCATTTATCAGTCAATCGCTTACACACACACACACACACACACACACACACACACACACACACACACACACGTACAAGAGTGGAACGGATGGAGTCGATTGGACGTCACCTGAGTACAAGCAACTATGGGTGAGAAAGATAATCGATACCCACAATCGGACTTAGTTTTTTTCAAAGCGTACATCATAGCCGGCTGGGAATGCCAGTTTGTTAGCAAAATGACAATGGAAGATCAGAGAGTAATCGAATTCTTCTTCTACAGAAAGCATAAATTTGTTTCTTTGTTATTTTCGCCGAGATAAAGCTGTAAATCAGGTTACTGGATCAGCTTTGGAGACAGACAGAGGGGGCGAATTGATGGAAGAGACGAGCAGTAATCTGAATGTTTTGCTAAAATAAATTCGAAGTTTCTCTCTAAGAAAAGACGGAAGTTTTCCATAAACCTTTAACAAACGCTATACGTCTCTCACATCCTGATCGCGACAAAGACAAAGAGGTCTTCCGGGCGTAAACTCTATCTCCGTGTGATCCGGAATCAGCAGATGAGGTGGAAAACGCAAAAAAAAATGGTGAAAGTTGCACAAATGATTTTTAATAGAAGATGTGGCCGTTGTGAAAACCGAGTACACCCCACACTGTACTTCTCCAACTGTCCCCAGAAGAGTTTTTTTGTAACCGGAAATAAACGCCAGCAAACGAACAACACACACACACACACACAAAACTGCACATAACCATTCTATCCATCACCTCAAATACGGCAATCACATGAGTATCAGCTTGAGTCTTCGATTTTGGTGGCTTAGGAGTCTCCAATGTTATCCTTTGCGATAAAAGTACTATTGTCTGCTCAAAGAACAATATTTTAATCAGACTTTGACCATATCGTTACGCATTAGAAATGTGTCCTCATTTGGAGGATTATTACAGGTGTCGTGGGCTTGAGAGCAGTCGGTCCATCAAAGCCGATGGGGTTAAAGTCAGTGAATCATTAGGTCCAAAACTTTTATTGATCTAGTCACGAGGGTAGCCATCTTGAACTCGGACTGTTGTGACGTTTATCCAGGGTAGCCCATTTATGAGACAAGTTATAAACAGCTTTTCATGATGGCATATTCCAGTGCCCCAGAAACGTTTCAAGACAAGCCATTAAGGCCTACTATCTAAGCGAAACAGTGCAGCCAGAATCATTTTTGGACCCTTTTGAGAAGACCAATTAAAATTTAGTAGAGCGAACACCGCGGTGAATGCGAGACGAAAATGATATACGAAGATAGTACGGGAACTGACTCCTCGAGGAACCAGTCAATACGTGACCACGTGACCTGTTTTCCGTGATTGAAGGATAAGCGTGACATATCGTGTCTACGTGCAACTCAATCACAATGCTGATTGGCCGCTCGTGGCCAAACTTTTAAATATTCAACCAGTGGCCAGAAGGTCACGGGTTTGGTAGACCCTACTGGAGTTTCGTGAGATGCACACTGCTGATGAGGCAGATTCCCAGTAAGGATGAAACAGCCGTATAATGCTTCTCGGCTTTTCAGCGTAGATCGGCTTCACTGACAGGACGAAATCTAATCCCCCGCATGTTCAATTTTCTGAATGGCCGACTAACTGCCGCGGTCAATTGAATAAGATGTTCCAAGGACAGTTTTCTATTCGTCAGCCAGCTCGGACAACCGAATTTTTGATAATTATCACGTGATCAGCAATATCAACCCAACCGAAATCCAAAACAGACGCAACTCAAATCAAACTATACTGGTTGTTCCCGAAACCGCTCACACCAAGCAACTGCGTTGTAATTCTGAAAAAGACCAAAAGGACCACACAGCAAAACTTCGCAGGAGGAAAAACCTAAACGCGTTTCAACGCGTTTTTTACTTCAAAAAGAAAAACGAAAAATCTGTTTGGAGGGTTGCCTGAGCGGACGGTCAGGACAAGTTCTCCAGACTGCCTACACGAGAGGTGAAGCTTTTGAAGCACACATTCTCGCAAAACAAGTCGTCCGCACCGCATACGCTGAGAGCCAACAGAAACATTGACGGGGAGGCGTGTCTATTCAAAATTCTTGTATAATGGCTACCTGAATTCATATCTGGTTCCCTAAAGGCTGTTAACCTGTTCCATTCTCAGGACACATTGGGAATACAAACTGAAAAAACTCCATCATCAACTTTTGTGGATGCCCTTGTCAAGTCTCCTATTTTACGATTGTCGCATTTTTCGGTCACGTGAAAGCAGTTTTCCAGACAAGTGATCAGAAGCATAGCTTAGGTAAAATTAATTTGTATCTGGCTGCAGCCGCTCATAACGCAGACATAGAAAATACCTGATGCTGTCAATTGAGTCAATAACCGTAAGATCCTATGATGAACTGAACTGAACTAACGCTCACATCTATTTGCAGCTGGTCTATGTGTTATAGGGGTTCGAATTTCAGTCCTTCCTTTATCCATGGTTTGGATCACTCCAGGTGTGTTGTTGCCTTACACCTCATGATTCAGTTCTCCCAGAGTTACACTTTGTGTGGATTTTGGCCAACACCTCCATGTTGAAGTCCGTTGTCATCGGGGGATAAAATTGTACACTTAAGACGGGTTTGGTCCCTGTGAGAATCTGTAGCGGTCGACCAAGCTGATTAGCGCATACACGTCCACTGTCTCCCTCGCGCCTTGTTTTGTTCCACATGTCATAATTTGCATCACGAAACAACACCATGACATGAATCCGAACATGAATCTGAACAGAACACACAACACAGTCAAAAGAAAAGAGCAGTCGCGACACTCAGACTCGCGCGCACGCAGGGAGCAAGGAGCCAGCCAAACACTCCAAGTCAACTGAGTTCCACAAGTCTCCACGGACAACTACGGAACACGTGTAGCAGATATACTGCGGAGAAGACACGTCCCGCGTCCGGAGCTTCACTCAGGAACTCTCAACACGCTCAACACTCTCGACGCACACACGCATCACACACACGTCAGAATGTAGGCAGGCTCAACACACCAGCACAGCGCGCCTCAACTGCACGCCGCACCGTCAACAAACATCAGGCCACGGACAACAAGGAACAAGTGTGGTGATAATGTTGCCAAGAGAACACTTCCTGCATCCGGCCTCTCTTCGTTCAATCTCACCAAGGACCTCACAAAAGATAAGTCCCCTTTTCACTTGCTCCACATTTCATATTGTCTTTATTTTATACATGATGCATTTCGCTTCTGTAAACTACTGTCAACCACAGTGACGACTGTTAGTAGTGCATACACCTGAATTGTATTATGGCTATCATATTCCCGTGCACTAATAAATCTCGTTAGGAATGCAAGTTTCCATTTTTTTTTTGGGGGGGAGGAGGAGGATTCATCCTAAAGATGACCTGTTTTTGGAAGGGGACAACCATGACGCCGTGAAGCAAACTTGTAACAAAAAGGAATTTGGGTTGATTAATCCAGGGAACAAGACCATAGATGTGTGCCGGATAGCACCAGTTATGTTCCGTTAGGCGGAAATCAATACGACTAAACTCATACACAGGTATCTTGAGAACTGCTGATCAGCTCCGATCACACCTGATTTCACCTATTCTACATGACGAAGGTGTACATTGACGCCACGCCAGTAGATTAGAGGTCAAATGTAAGCGGGCAGCCAATCACTTTTTCAGCCATGCGTGTCTGCATTTTCCGTGACCCTCAAGAACTCAAGCGACATGAACTTGTGTAGTCAGGTCCTTGATTTCTACTCTGCGCTCGCAATTGCAATGTATCAGAGGAGCCTTACATGGAAACAAATGCCCAGCGAACTAGTCCTCTGACGGATAAAGTGTCCATTCTGGAAATCGCGTAGTCATCATTTTAACAAAACACAGAGGGCGTACTTTAGTAACACAATTTAGAGGTTTCCAGAACCAGTATCTGGCCTGTAGACAGCTCAGGTTAATTTTATTCAGTAGTTTCCACTGATTATCTCTCTTGCCATTTCCTGAGAGTTTTTATTGCAGCCACGTTCTTTCAATCAAGTTACCAAAACAAAACACTCATTGGTTTAGATCTTCATACTCATTAGAGACGTGAAAATGAATTTCATAAACACATGCGAGTGAAAGATTTCTCATCCGAGAAGAGTACGCTGCTAGCCGGTCTAAACGGTGCGCGGACGGGCGCTATAGTTATACTTTTCGTCTGGTTCTCTCTCTTAAAATTGACGAACTCTATTCATGAGTATATATTCATCTTGCTTGCTGGATTAAACTTACCTGCGACAACGTGTGATTCGCCACCAGAATGGAAGTAGTATAACCTCCTTGCGAGTGTGCCGACCAAGTGTCCGGCGACGGCCAAACTTATACCGAGAAAACCAAGCATCATGGCCAGCAAAAGCATGCACAGCACTCCGTCTTGCCAGCCTGCAGACGAGAAAATACATTGAAATCATTTGCATACCAAGTTGGTTTTCATGGAAGACTCACCCAAAAAGTTGTCAGAGTTTTCAGCAACCCTATTAGTAGTATGTTAAGTCGATACAAAGCACATTGAACTTTAGATGGGAATCATCAATTACTATGTAGTTTCATTTGGACCGCTTAGTTGGTAGCCTGATCTGATTCCGTGTAAATGTCACATTTTCAAGTTACGAAATGTAAGCTATCTAGCTACTCTGGCCAACAAATCGCTTCATAGGAAATTACATAATGACTTTCAGGCAGCACCATTTCGCTCTCAGCTTTTGGAATTTCCCGCGGATACTGTCATCAAACATCCAGTTCAGTTCAACTTCAAGGTCTATGTCCTTAGCAGTTCATTTGTAGGCCTGGCCATTATCAGACCTCCAACCTGGAATATCGATCATTCCTATTGATGTCAGTCTCAATTTAATGAATGTCCAAAACTCCAACAACCTCCACACGCTGTAGGCTCGATAACTAACTGGCTAGGTCACACAGTCCCGCATTACAATTGTACTACCGAGAGTGGACACTGTTTCGTTTGAATTAAGCCGTTTTCCTCGTCTTGGAAGCACAGACAACGGTAAAAACCCTCGCACTAGCTCATTGCCGATTTGCTGCTTACTGTCGAGGCCCCATCAGCGCTCCCTTCTTCATTCTCCTCCTCATCAACACTGACTGCAGTGTTAAAATAAATTCATGCCGAAGTAAGACGCAGTTAGCGACATTGACCCACCATCTTTTGCGAACTTTGCTCGATCTAATCCCAGAACACAAAGACAGACAAACAGTCTCACCAGGAAATGACAACAGGCGTTTGTGTGTCATGTTCTGCAGGGTGTCCAGCCAGCTGAAAGCAGGGTCACACAGGACCCAGCAAGGAAGGCATGGAGATCCCACAGCACTCAGTTTGACAGTAGCCGCTTTCATTTCACCATATCATTTTATGGCCTATCCCTCGGGAACCTCTGGTCAACAATCGTCTGGAAGAGAAAACAGCGATTTCTTCGGCGATTTCTTCTTCTTAGCGTTTTTACTGATAAAAGAGAAGCTCGCTTCTGAGGTTTGCTGGGGACATGTTGTGAAAACCTACACCGAACAAAGACGTGGTATGAAGCGACAGCATGCCACGACTATCCAAAACGATTAAACCGGCCCAATGGTAGCTGTTGTTGACGTGGTCAGTCTGACTCCAAGGGCAGTTCAGCGGTGCAGAGACGCTAGATAGCACAACGGCGCCCACTGAGTGTAAAACCAGTGCAGCTGAGAATCAACTGGTGATTAGCACAAAGTTGCAAACGTATTTCACCAGTATCACTGAGTTTTGTATTCAGGCTAAACGTACCACTCAGACCTGCTTCTGATGAACTGAAGCTTTCTGTCTAAGCACTGAAGTCTCCTGCAACTATACCCATGTTCTTTGTGGTGAATATCAGGGCGGTCAGGTTTCGACAGAAGGTGACGTGACAAACAAAGGTTCCGCAGTATTTCGACAGGTAAGATTTTTTATCGAATTAGAAGGTCATACAGCACAGAGTCAGCTGTTTAAAAGTACCTAGCTGAGTTGTGAAGCCTCTGCTTGCCAACTTAGGGCTATATCAACACCGGCGGGATCCACCGCCGGAGCTTCAGTAGTCTGCAGCTCCAAGAATGAGAGATGCAGCAGTCATCAACAAATAGAGTAACTAGGATACGCGTAAAAGCAGCCTGTTGGCCGATTTGTCCAAGAGTTAAAGGCTACAATAAGAACAAGATGACGAGGCCAGAATGGCGAATGCAGATCGGTAGTTGTCAGCGTCGTCGTGCAATGTGTCAACTCCCTAAGTGTCTACAGCTGAAATCTAGATAGGACTGACTGTCAAGTTGTACAGGACATGATATGACAATGATGTGAGGCGTAAGCAGTCACATGTTTTCGCTTATCCACTCTGGTGTATGCAGCGAACAAGACGACCCGCCTGATGGCGCCGAGTGATGGCCGATGTAGCAAGTTACGTTTATCTGTAAATTTCATAGCTGTACGTGGGCTGAGATACTGCCAGGGCGCCCAAACCTAGAGAGAAGAGCGATTACGGCTCAAAAGCTTGACTGCAAGGTAGCGGTGGTTGGCGTAAGAGTAGCGCAGATCTCACAGAAGTGTTTCGACCTGAAAAGCCAGGAGAGTGTTTGTCAAACATCTATCTATCGACTATGTGGATGCCGCACGGGCGATCTTCGCGGCAGCTCATTGGTAAGTGCGGACTGAAGTAGAAGAGTGTGGTATCGTTCAGCTGTAGTATCCTTTCGGTGTCTAACTGCCATGCCACCAGAGGGGAGCACGAGGGCGGGGATACTACCAGGTTGCCCAAGCCTAGACAGGGGAAGTCGAGAGGCAGAGGTCGGGTTCGAACCACGGACCAGCCGGTCAGTAAAGTCGCGCTCAAACCACTGAGCCATCTCGCCTCAAGTAGAAGGGTACTGACACATTACTCCACCGACTTGCGCTTTCGGAGCAACAACCTTCAAGTTCATGAGTCGGACGTTATTTTCTCACCCATAGAACGCGAAAATGGTTGTCCATACCACAAAATACCCTCTAGAAAATCTTCAGCTAACATGAAGGTGTTTTTTTACAATTCATTTCAGCAATAAGCTAGACGATCTGAAGGATGAAATTCTATCTTGTCACGGAATTCTAGGGAAGGCAACCGAAACGTCGGATTGTAACATCTTATTGCACTACGCCACGCTCTGACAGGATACCCAGTATGAGCGCCCCCATGCTTACAAAAAACCACGTTATAGATTGCATCGCATTCTATCATCATTCGGGTGTCCGACTTCTTCCACTAAAAATCGAAAGCTGCTGATTCTCATGAAGGCTCACCGACGTTCTCTTCCAAATATTAGTTACCCAACGAAATCTGGAATCAAAACATTCCCCTTTTGAGAGTAGGTCCCTGTTTGACTGGATTTTTGTGAAGGACAACAGTGCTTAAAATAGCCACTCACTACATTCGGTTCATCAAACGGTCATCTACCCTCATATTATTCCGAATGATTGTAGAGAACTCATACGGGAAAGAAAAAGCAAGATTTTGTGGCTGTCTACGGTGGAAACGAAGTAGTTTACCCTCAAGTGCACTTTTAGTGCCGGCCCATTTTACTCAGCAGCTTCGACAACTTGATGTGTAATGAAGTGGCAGTCGGTGTGTGTGTGTGTGTGTGAACAGCGAAAAGTACTCACGCCAATTACCGCACGCTTCAACTGTACAAAAAAGATACGGGTTCTAGGAAAGTTGTATGGGATATGAGAACTGGGCTTACCAGTTCGTTGGGTAAAAAACGGTATGGTATATTCACATGTGCCGTTCTGTTGATTACATCGTTTCCAGAATCCACTGTAGGTGATGTTGCTTCCTAAAAATTCGTGAAAATAAGAGACAACCAAGCGTACATTAGTAAAGTGAAACTATTCCTCTGAAATTTTCTATTCATATTTGTGGCAAAAAATCGACAGCATACACTGATTTACGTCCATAATCGTAGTGCTTGCCTCCGCATTAGTTGATTAGCTTTCGGTCTGTTCCGTTCTGTAACGGCTGGTTGCGCAGGGAACCTAACTTCATCTCCGAGCCCGTTCATCATTGACGAGATTGCTTAATTACCGGAAGTGAACAGTTAGTTCAGTGCAGCGATCCGAGTAAGGTTGCACGACCAACTGAATGGTGTACTCCTCTACATTAGAACAGTAGTGCCAAATAGTGCATGTGCAAAAGTGGGACTGGGCAGCTTTCGTATTGCTATAGATAGATAGATAGATAGATAGATAGATAGATAGATGGATAAATTGGTGGACTGGTGGGTGGATAGAAAGCAGACATACAGGTAATTATCTTAGTTCACTCATTCTTTGGAATGATGGGCTTTTCTCATCTAGATGCTGCTTACCTGAGGAGCTTTTGAAAACCCATTTCACTAGTTTGCAGTTGAGTGAAGATCTTGACAAATATTCGAACTTTTTTGTTGTATAAAATGCGGCTGTGCTACAGTTCTTTTCGTTACTCTCATGAGTTCTACATAACTGGATGAGATTGTACCTGACACTGTAGAAAAAATTCAAACAAATTGTCTAAATCCCAAAGAAGCACGTTTTACTTATGGAAAGCAACCGGAAAGTCAATAGTTCCGACCATTCTATTGACACTTTCAAGAGACTCGATTTCTGGGGAAAAGCTGAAAGAAAAACTAGGGTAGATATATTTCATTTTCGTGTCGCTGCTTTTGGTTTAGGCTTTTTATGTATGTATGTATGTATGCTCAGAACGGCTAACGCAAGGACATCATCTGTTTGGTTCAAGAACAACAGATTTCCCCGATTGTGTTCTAGGCGTGTCCATTTCATTTCCCAATTGGCTTCTGATGTTGAATCTATACTATACTACACTATACTATACTATGCTATGCTATGCTTTGCTATGCTATGCTATATTATACGTACGTATTTGTCGTTCTCTGAGCTGCCAGTACGCAGTTTAGTGACCCGTCGTTTGATACAGTCAGTCCTTTGCTTACGGAATCAGTAAACCACCAAACAGTGGGTTGGTTTCGATGGAAAACATTCGCGTCCCGTCAAATTCACCCCTTCGATTGTATGGGTACTGTGAGTCACATCTTTAGCGGGAAAAATTTGAAAAATTTATTACGAAATAAAAGATGGGCCTTGAGACTCTTGGTGTAGGTTTGTGATGCAAAAAATGAATAACTAAGTTACATGCTTGGTGAGTTGCTGTCATTCAGTGGTCAAAGTAGTTGTCACCAAAGCCACACTGAGGGATTCAAACAGGCATATCATCGACATCAACGCAACTGGGACTTGTCATCTGTGTGTGAAGACGTCGGAAGATACAAAAAAACACTGATATTTACCCACACCACAGAAGGTTTCGTACAATGAATCCAATTTTAGCTAAGGAGGGACTCGACGCGCTGTGGACTGACAGCATAACATTGGTGTTTACACCGATTCATCGTTGTCGTACGATCATAATTTAGTTGAAAACCTTATTGTGAAGAAAAGAATAAAAGTGGATGGGGAACGGACTGAGTGCTAGCCTACCACAGTCATTCCGCCACTGACATTGATTAGGATCCATAACTTGAAGCGTCCCCAATTAGGAACAGTGGTGAACAGGCGGATCTCACAATGGACTGTGAGTCGCCCTCTTTCATGCCCCTCTGCCAGGTTAATGGTTGGCCATCTTTCTACTTGTGTCATTCTGAATTGGACACGGAAAACAGCCCTGTCTTCGGCAAACGATGATTAGGCATACGCAACACGTGTCCCAACCAACGCAGCTTCCGGTGCTGGGCACATTCTCCAAGGGTAGTACCCGTTGCACAACCAAAAACTCGCTTTCTAATTGCCTCGTTACAGATACGCTGACACCAACCCACACGAGCTTTGGTTCTGAGACAACGATTGTCGAACACCTGAAGACGTCTCAGTTCCGCTGCTCGAACAGGCCAAATCTCACAACCATACAACAAAACAGTCCGCACTGTAGCCTTTCGCCGAGGTACTCACACCGTCACACCACGGTAAGGTCCAGTCTCTTCGTGACGGGTTGAGGTTAGGGTGCTCGTGCGACGAGACCTTTGTCAGAGAGGATACCGGATATCAATCAGCTTTGCTGAATAGTAGAAAAAGCCAAGCTCAGGTGTCGTCGTTTCACACCTGACTGAAGTCGGTCACGCCACACCCAGTGATAATACCTTTCAGGTTAGTTACCGGAGGTCTTAGTCAGGAGGTTTGCACTTGGATTGCTGAGGCTACTGAAACTACCGAAATCTTTTTTACTCAGATATAACCCATGTGATCCATAAAAGCCAACAATCATATGGGACCTTTTCACCGTAGCTTTTTGGTGCTGGATGCTTTCTTCAATTTAAGCGCCTGTTGCAAAACAGAATACTCGTTTCCTAATTGTGTCGCTGCGGCTTGGCCGACACCAGCCTATACGAGCCATGGCTATGAGACAACGATTGTCAAAGACCTGAAGAACTCTCAGTTCGGTCGCTCACAGAGGTTACATCTCACAGCCATACAGCAAAACCACTCGCAGTGCAGCCTGGTCGCTTGAAATTCAGGGACGTCATAGGTGTCTCAAATTGGACCTGTTTCTTAGAGGTTCGTGCATTGACCTCATGTATCATAATACCGTCGAAACTAATACAACCTTCAAGATAATTAAACCGCTCCACAATCTCGAATGCCCTTCCCCGAATTATAAGTAGCGTATCCCCTGACCGCATGTCCAGGAGCATGACTTCACATCTTGTGGGTCCAATGCACATGAAAAAGGATGGGATGACCTTGATGAGTTCATCCAAAAACACCTGCGCCTTCTCCTCTTGGAAGACGGGAACGATATCGTTTGTCGAAGTTATTGTCAACAGCTGCTTGAACAGTAGGGTTTTGAAAACATCCCAGTGTTCGTCTTATTACCTCGTCGATCACGAAATCAAATACGAATGAAGAGCATAGGCACCTTTGGCGGACACCCTTTTGTGTACGGAAGCTTTCGGGGAAATCTCCTCATATGCTCACAAGCCCGGAAGTCTTGCAATACGAAGAACGCATTATATCAAGACCTACCTTTTGACACAATAGGGGTTAAAATTTCATGTGCACAACCCTGCTTTAATTGGGTAACAGCGTTGACGAACTATTCCAGTCCAGTCGAGACCTTCATCTAACGAAGGAACCTGAATCAAATATATTGGCGGCTGACTTTCCATGCTGCATACAAGTCAGCCTAACGTTTCTGTCTACCAATTCGTCTCAGGTATTTCACATACGGTAGAAGATAAAACCCCTCAGCTAGCAACCTGAGTAGTTCTGAGCGATTCCTCCAATTATAGCTAATTCTTCTGTGTGAACAGGCTTTTCTTTCTCGAGCCACACTCAGTTGCATACCAGTTTGATTCAAGAGTGTGTGTGTGTGGGGGGGGGGTGGACTCAGCCGAATCGCTCTTGAATCCCTCGTTTTCAGCAAACTTGTGGGGATTTTCCTTCAGGGCTTTTCTTTGTTACCAAAATAGAATGATCTGCTTACCACTTCCTTGGTATATCCATGTACTGGCGCCAACTGCGCATATGAGGCAAACTGAAGCGACACCGGCCAGACAAACTGCAACCACCCGGGCCTTTGTAAAAACACAGTGGTCCCAATATTCTGCAAACTCATTCATTTCGGCAGCTGTCAGGCGAATAGACGGTTGTGCATAGTTTACAACAGTCATCTTAGATGGCAGACCGTGGGAAGGGCAGCGCTCTCCTTTACGGGATGATGTGCTCGGAAAGTATGTTTCAACCGGAGCCACTTCGATGAAAGTTGGTGTTTCCTTCTCCAGAGCATCATCTGCTAACAAGTCAACCCGAGCCATTTCCTCGTCTTCGGCCTTGAAAGACAACGTTCGATCCTCATCTTCGGGAGAGCGTAGACCTCTTCTAGCGCTCAACCGACGTTTTGGAGACCTGAGCAGCTGTGAGAAAAGGGAAACAATGGCGTGCATTAGTGTTCATTGGAAAGTTACGGAAACATCAGAAAACAAGTAAGAACAGGTGAGCTCTGAAATCCAGTACATTAAATCCGATCGTTTGACCAGATGGATTATTTTGTATTACTGATGCTGTATTACTGATTCGATCGTTTAAGATACTCACTCTTCCACTAATTGTGCACCTGAAACTTTCCGTGGATCAACGCATGTCTACTCCGTTAACCGACTTATCTGTGTTCTGGGGCTCAACTAGCGAGCGTCGTCTGCGAATTATCATGAAATTATCGTCTTTTTTGGATACGTAGTGGTATGGGCAGTGAAATTTCCAGGTATTTACATACGGCACTTGTACAAACAGCACTGCGTCTACCCCAGTAGTTAATAACTGGAACAACATTCAGAATCAAGCTACTGAGGCGTGAAAGCGCTGCGCGAGTTGTCACAAATCGGCATCCAACTTTTGCGGCGAACCACGTGATCAAGGCTGAGGTGTGAACCAACTAAAATGGGCTTTATTATAGTTCTCCCTACATGCCGACTGAATGAATGATTGACTGATTGACTGACTGACTGACTGACTGACTGACTGACTGACCGACTGACTGACTGACTGACTGATTGACTGACTGATTGACTGACTGATTGACTGACTGACTGACTGACTGACTGACTGACTAGCGATATTTGTTGAGTTTCGCATGTGTAATTAGGGTAACTTTTTTATGAATATTCATGGAGTATGTTTATTTGTTTGCCTCCAAACCTGAGACAACGAACTGCCAGCTGTGGGGAAGTTTCACTGATCTTACGAATGATACTGCCTGTGTCATACAAACGCCCGTGAACAAACATGAGGGAACATTTTTTTCGGCATATAACATCCGAGCCAGTCCGCGCTTGTCCAAATTTAGAAGGGTTCACGAAAAAGCTTATAAATAGGTTGTTCCATTTATAGACGCAATACACTCACTACTCATAAGGTTGCCGAAAATTCTTCGACAGCCCACGACCGCTCTCGCCGTCCCCGAGTTTTCGTCAACCTTATAGTATACTTGAACCAAAATTGCACGAAATTAGCAAAATACACTCATTTGCAAACAAATTTGGTATTTCGAGAGACTCACCTGGAACCCAGATGAATCTCTCGTTTGTGATGTTGAAGAATTTTCAGTACCCTTATGAGTAGTGAATTACGTCTATACATGTATTTCGATATATCGAATATCGTACCAACTGAGAAATGAGGCGGCCTGGTGCAGCAGATTCAGTTGCTTAAAAACAGCATAGACGAGAGATTCAGCTGGGTTCCAGGTAAGTCTCCCAAAGAACAAATTTGTTTGCAAATGAGTGTATTTCGCTAGGGTTCTTCCATTCTTCTCCCACTCAAAACATGAGGGATTTAGTTGGAAGCACTGTTTTTCGAGTAGTTGTGAACACAGTGGTCTCCCCTGAATAGGGACACTGGCCGCTCCGTGGCCCTTGAGAACAATGGGTAAAGAGCGAAAGCTTCAAAATGGTTTAAAGCGCTGACAATACTGGCTGTACTGCTTCTCAGCAGAGACTGCCGTTTTCGGAAACTAAGCAGGTCTGGTGGAGCAGCTGACTCCTCTTCAGCTGTGAGGGCACCGATGCTGAGAGTCCAGGGTCAGCTGTATTGGAAACTCATCTATGTGACTGGTAATTTAGCGGAGTGGCTCATGTGGTCGGCGAGTCACATCCCGCTCTGCTACTTCAAAGGTGAACTGAGTAACATTCAGCTCCGTCGAAGATACCTCACGGAGCACCAGTCAACTAATGTAAGACTGGTAATGGGGGTACAAGACCTTGCACTTACTGCTTTTTGAAGGCACATTCATAGACAATGTGGGTCACCGTTTGTGCACTCGTGGCTTGCATTGGTAAACGCACATCATATCATGCTGTTCGGTTGTTGGTCTATTTGGCGAGCTTGGCAGTTGAAGTTTAAACATTTCATCACCAGTCCAGGTGACATCGTCAGTGGGAGATTGAATGAGACTTCCTAACTTTTCTTTCCTCATTCGGCACATTTACTACGTGGGTCTATGAACAGAGAACAGGGTGCTTAGCCATCATGGAACTGCATGCGCCTTTGGCGCATTGTTCAGTTGGTGAAAACTGCATTATCAACGTTCCACTATACTGCTACTCATAAGTAGTGCCTTACCGGTGCAAATCAATATCGTGTGTAACGTTTAACGGAAACATCAGGTGACCCTGGTACCACGTAAAAGCTGAAGGATAGCACAAAAGGTACGGTCACATGGATCCCTCTTGGATACCATCTGAATTTGCAAACGACTGTTTATCTTCATTTGGTCACAAACGTCTGTAAGTCTCAGTCAAGTCGTTTGCACTTACAGGGAAGATCAGATCAGTTCAACTGAGTGGAACCAGAGAAAAGATCAAGAGAACGCTGCATCACGTGATGCACGTGATACTGACGAGGCTGTAGCTGATTCGGTGTCAAATGAACAGTTTTCGTGTACTTTTGTATAAAATATTCAGATGTTCAACTGTCTACTTAAAGACATGGAAAAAGCAGGCCGAATGTTAATCCTCGCAATAGCCACAACAAGTAAGTAACCGAGCAATTCTGATGGGTACTATTTGCCGAAGATGGAAGTACGGAGTAAGTCCCGTTC
Source organism: Opisthorchis felineus (assembly GCA_004794785.1). Classification (NCBI taxonomy): domain Eukaryota; kingdom Metazoa; phylum Platyhelminthes; class Trematoda; order Opisthorchiida; family Opisthorchiidae; genus Opisthorchis; species Opisthorchis felineus. Next base: position 221,848 of record SJOL01004833.1, on the reverse strand, counting down.
CATAAAGAGCGCCAAGCTTTCCTGGTCATCGCCCTGAGGGTCCTTTACGGTTTAGCGTTCTTTCTATCATCATCATCATCATCATCATCATCATCATCATCATCATCATCATCATCATCATCATCACCATCATCATCATCATCATCATCATCATCATCATCATCATCATCATCATTATCACCATCATCGTCATCGTCATCGTCACCATCAGATGAATCACATCTCAACCCTCCATTAACAGCGTAAAAGTTTAGAAGTGCATACCGATTTTTTTTTCTTTTCTGGTTTGGCACCCTACGACAAAAATCCATAATGACTCTCCAATCTTTCACTTAAAAAGTTGCAGTTTTACATCGCAAATAATAGTTACTTTGTAAAAGGTCACCGTAAACCCAGAGTTATTCTGCACTTCTGATCGTAGGTTGACAGATAACACAATTATCCCAGTTTCTACCCTGCGGGGACGAACAACTCTCAAGCTCGTTTGCTATGGCAACACAACTTCATTGTCAATATTAGGCACCTGTTTGGGATGCATTATGTACAAGCCGACTGCTACCGTGGAACATGTTCACACGGGTTCATTAAATCGATGCGACGGAGTGTTTAGCAGGATCACAGTAGCCTTAACAGCTGTTCAAATTGGAAACTACCCATCAGGTTCCTGGATCAAAACACTTGACTTCTTTCCCCCAAGGTCATAAAGTCTAACCTTTAGGTATTCGGGTTACACGCACAAGCGAGAAATATCGAATCATCACTGTAAACAGACGTAACAGATGAACTACAAGCGGTGGGAGATTGTAGATTACAGAGTTTTCGATCAGTCTAACTAGAACACGAGAGTGAAGGTTAACACACACAAATTACGATGTGTAACAGCCGTCAGTAAATTGTCCGAAATTATCAGTTCTCAGACTGGAGGACTGGTTAGATTAACTGGAGGTTTAAGCGTGCCAAAATTTTTATTCAATAACTTGTGAAGGTGTCACACGGTTTCAACTGTGAGTAACTTTTTCGTAGAGGCCATATGTGGTAGGTCCTCAAAAACCAAACAGTTAAAGTTTTGTCGTGCCTCTGGTTGTCACTAAACCTCCAAACTTCGCGTCAAGTCCATGGCTGCATGCACCTGATCATCCACATTCAAGTTGGGCTGTCACATCGAACTACCCCGAGTCGGGAGCAATGGGTAATGCCACATACGGTTAGCGCTGGGCCCTATGCGCATCCTCGTGAAGGCTTGATGTAAACCCGCTGGAGTAAGATTAGAGGGTGAACAGGAGAGACCGTTCTAAGTCCATTAGCATGCCCAACTGGGGGCCCATTATTACCAATGCAAGTGGGCACAACCGAACATCTGAGCCCTACAGGCCATGCAAAATGGTCACACCAGGTCATAAAACGTAGTTCAGGCACGCACTTATGGCTAGCTAGTGTCAGTTTGGTCAAACTAGGTCAGTTTTCGGATGGTTGCATATCCAGCACTCTGGAATATCCACTGCATTACTGACAAATGGGAACAGCCTAGCTGTGTCCGCCTCGGATAGGTTGGAGACTGCATTACTGATAAACGTAAATCAGAATTCATCCGCATGATTCCGTCCAAACAATGGTGATCATTCCTACAGCACCGTAAAGCACAGTCTTGTACAAACGAACTGTTAGGAGAACCAGCTCCGAACGTAACTGGACTACACAACTACCAATGGAATAACCGTTTTCGTTGAGACAGATTTAATTGGTTGTTCTTCACCGGCCCTTGACAGATGAGTTCTATTTTTAGTATCACTTTTTGGCCCGCCTAGAACTTTCCACATGAGCTTTATAAACAGCCCGTTTTCGGCTGCACATGACACGCCTGTACGCGTCAGTGATCAATAGATGAACTGATTCGCACGTTCATCGGCTTTCTGGTTTGGCTAAGCGCATCAGACTATCAAACAGCTATCCAGACTCGGGTTCACGGTATTAAGAAGGCATTAAGAAAACTGTAGTCCACAACGCGAACAAACAGTACAGTTTTACTGATGTGAGGCTGCCTCACATGGGCACGTCTCTATCATCCCAGCACTATCACATGAGTAGGAGTGATCCTTCACAGTTTTACACAAGGTTGAAACGCAGCTTGATCCAGTCACGGGAAGTGGGACTTTCATCAGCTGGATACTTCAATAGTAGAAGGACAGATATGTGTGAAAGAGTAAATCAATATCTTATTGATAAACTTTATTGGTCTTGAGGATCTTCAGTAGAGTGGATAAAAAGGGGATGGAAAGGTGAATTGGATTTTTGTCTGGTTTTCTTTATACTCCAAATGGAACGAAAATTAATGAGCAAACAGACCAGGGGATGAACAAGAACAGTCTGTAACGGGATCGTTTTGTTTGCCGTAACTGAAGCGAATGAAAGAAGGTGTCTAACAACGATGCTGTCGCAATATCAGGCTGACAAGGTTGTCAGAAGACGAGGAACGATAAGTGACATACGGGTCAGCTCGAAACGTTACCAAATTTCCTAATGGCTGGAATTTTTCAAAAAGACGAAAATCACAATAGATGCTGCCAGGTTGCCAAGCTTAGACAGGATTAGTCGAGATGCACCCTAACCACTGAGTTATCTCGCCCCCCCCCCTTCAAAAAGACGAACAATGCATTCCTTGTTCATAATCATCGATCAGGATAGTGACTTTTCTGAAACAACCACACCGGCATGTTCATAATTTCTCAAATGTAACACTTGATGATACTTTGCTTGAAGCGTTCTCATTGGACACGAAGTTTTGTGTACCTTTTGTCAAACCGGACCAACTTGTGTTTGAAAACCAGGTTGAGGATCTATTCAGCCAATCCACTCAGTTAATAGCTACATCAAAAGACACACTGGAACAATTTAAGACTGAAACAGTCGACAAGCGTCCCATAAATGACCCATTACATAAAAAAAACACAAGCAGGCATTACAAGACTTGCGACGTCGAACCGACGGGATTTCAACCCGGCGGGAAAAAGGATCTACGATATTCCTTTTGAATAGAACCGACTATGTTGACAAGACGTACGTGATAGCTTCCGACGGACGCAAATTCATGAGGACAACCGGAAAAGATAGAGACCCAGTTGAATGACTCCCTATAAAGCGTCTCAAGAGCAATGGCTGCATCACAAATACCCAGTTTGAAAGTATGTACGGGCACAAATAGGGCTGCCTACTTAGTGCAATACCAGACAGGAGTGGCACACCCTATCGCGTTGGCTGAAGGAGGTGTTAGAGTCCATCCGGAAACATCCATTCGTCCATTCGTTCGAGTTTATTGAGTCTGTCCAGAATATAAATCCCAACGCTATAAGAATAAGCTGTCTAGTCATCTGTTCTTACTGTGTGCCGCTGTCCGAAGCCGTTCATTGTATTTGTGGTCCTATAACCTGTCAGGAAGGTCAGATTCCTGAAAACAACTCCAGAACGTGCAAACCTACTTGGAACCACCAACCTGCCAAAATCGCTTCAGGAAAGTCGTCAAGTCTCCGGGCCAGACAAGCCAGCCATCGATTGGACGTCCAAGCAGCCATGATCGAATGCTCAAGCCTGTCTTAGAAGCGGTCCCAATCAATCACTGCTTAATTCACAGTCAGAAGTGCGCTTTGAACATGGCGGCGCTCCCCGTAATTTTGCACTCGCTTGCTCGCAATGAAGTTGTGATGTTCTTTTCGTGTATCCTTTTCGTCATTGGGGTTCCAGAGCCGGAGTTTTCAGTCACTTACAGCATAATCCAATCAAACGTTTGTTTCGTGCGGGACTTGAAATGGTTACTTTCGTGAACTACATTTAACACAAGTTTTGATCAATATATCCATTTATATAGACAGATGAATGGAATAGCCATGAATTATCCCCTCAGCCCACTTTTACCTGGTATTTTTATGCGTAAAATCGAATGTGGCTTTTTCAGCCAAGTTAGATTAGTCGCTATTTTACCGACTTTATAAGCATGACAATTTTATAATTCACGATTGTCACACTATAACCAAGGCGATTCTGAACACACAGTCGGCACAATCGGTCCTTCACTTCACGGCGGAGCAAAGGGTCAGCAGCAGACTTCAGTTTCTTCATGTTACATTAGTTGGGAGACGAGACCAAATGCTTCAGTGACGGGCATGCCAAAAAACAACGCGGCCTGGCAGGTACACTCGTTTCTGCATCTTTGTGGATATTAAGTACTTCCATGGTAATAAATTCATTCATTTTTTAATTTTTCGCAAGCTGCATCGGTCGAACAACTCCAAATCAACCTCAAAGAATTGCTAAGTAGGCTTCGTCACGCAGTGGGGCAGCATTAGCGAACCGTGACCAGCGCGAATGCAGCTCAATTGGTCGGTACGAATCAACGAAACAGTCCGGCTGAACCGTTCAGTAAGAGGTATCGAGTGACACCAAATGGTTTCAAAGTCGTTAGACAAATCGCAGTCGAAACACCTTGGCCGACTGCCATTCGGCTCAACCAATCATCGAAAAAGTCACGTGAAAGCACTGACCCGACCAATCCGCTTAAGTGACCTGAGTAGCCTAGTACGCTTCACCGCCTAGACTGTTTTTATGCAAATATTGTAACCTTGTATTCCATTTACAACTGTAGTTACCAGTCGAGACTTTATCAAAACAGTTTTTCGCAATACTCGGTGTTCTGCACTGGTTGTTCACTGGTCGTCATTCGTTGATGCGTTTTGCCTGGTCACCGAGTCATGTCTTGTTTCGCAAACGATAATAGGGGACTACAGTGGAAGAGAAGCGATCCAATAGGATTCCGAGGAGCCAATGATCAGAAAAGACTGCCACCAAATCTTGGGATTTCCTTTCAAACTTATCATCGTCCCACTGTCGGTGATTTTAGGATATATGAAGCTTCATACAATAACCGAGGGTAAATGTTATCCTCAAACCGAGTACCATACGCGTTTCCACAGAAATACTAAAACGGGGAATGAGCTACTTAAATGCGACTAAACACAAAGCATTAAGCGTAAAATTATGAAGGTAACATTTTGATAGGTTGTTACGCAAGCGAACCATTTGCTTAAGCTTTCGCTGTATAAAAATTGCTCGGTTGTAACACAACTTCGGTGCTTAGCTGCCGTGACACCGCGAGGAAGCACGAGGGCTGAGATATACTGTCAGGCTTCCCAAGCCTAAACTGGAGTAGTCAAGATGCTGGGGTTGGGTTACAAACACCAACCTTCCTGTAAGTTCAACCCTTAACATGAGCTACTGCCGCAGCGGCGGATACTACTGGCGAGGCATGTGAGTAGTATGTGGTTTTCTCGTAACTCCGCCTCGCGTCCAATGGAAGGTGGGGTTTATTACGGAACTTGTAGAACCGGTTTGAAGCGTTCGGTTACAATTGCGTGACAGTCAATGAATATCCACGAAAGTTCAAGAAGACGCGTGAGAATGTTCAGTTTTTAAAAACAAGGTGCATATGAGCCGTTTAGTTTCCTGTCCAATAGTTTGTGACCGTTTAGTTGGTGTTCGCTAGTGAACGACTTCGCGGCGAAGGGCCTTCCTACTTACATTACGAAAATAACATTTTGATGGGTTGCTACGCAAGTGAACTAGATGCCCAAGCTTTCGCTGTATTATAATTGCTCAGCAGTAACACGACTTCGGCGCTTGGCTGCCGTGACACCGCGAGGAAGCACGAGGGCTGAGATATACTGTCAGGCTTCCCAAGCCTAAACTGGAGTAGTCAAGATGCTGTGGTTGGGTTCCAAACACGAATCTTCGTGTAAGTTCGCACCATAACCTGAGCTGGTACGTGTGTGAATGGAACGGAATTAATAAACGATATAACCGATGGATCACTTTTAAACGCTCGTGACTTCTTGTGCGTAGTGTCCGGCGTTGTGAAGGCCAAGGAACTTATCGTGAGGGCCGCGGGCATGGAAAAAAAATTGAAAGTGACTGCGCTGAGAATCGGTCCGATATCGGGTGGATTGAGAAATATCCGAGTGAAATCTACCAGATAATTTTTGTTGAGCCTAAAGATTATCGCACGGCATGAGATCTTGGCAACTGGAAAAATTACGATGAATGTCACTGAAAAATCGGCTAAGTTTAAGGGGATTGGATAGCAAATAGAATTTTCTCTTTGAAGTCGTGAAACCGTTTGAAAAATACGCAAATTCGGTGATAGGGAATCAATAAACATTTATTATCTGGTTCAAAACGAACGGAAAAAGCTTCCAGTCAGTACGTTAATCACTATGTGTCCGTGCGGCACACGAGTGTCCTAAAACCATGGGTTTGGGAGTTTAATCAAAAGCTATTGCCTTACAAAGACTTGACATCATCTGACAGTTTTTTCGAATAAAGCGGCGAAAGAAAATTACATTTGAAGCAGGAAGCGGTGACAGATGAATAAGTCGTCTTGAAAAAGATGGGAAGCCTAGTGGAGAGTACAACGCGGGCGGATGTTAGGTAGCATTTGCATAAGAGCAGAGTTACAGTTACAGAGACTGCTCCGGGGAGACTCTTCACACAGGAAAGAAGATATGATAGTGTTTGAAGCGTCTAAGCAGTTACCATGGGCAACGAGGCACTATAAGCGGTGAACCCAATGTAGTATTGCGTACAACTTAACCAAGTTGGATTAGGTTGTCAAGACTTTTGTCAACAAGTGGCACGAGTAGCATGCTTGCCAGCGAAGTCGTTGCATTATCCAAGAATGAAAATAACATCCCATTACCTCTCCTGGTTAAGTTGAAGCCTTCTTGAAGCCTTCTTCCCACCCCCACCCC
>SJOL01004833.1:196138-215032 GCA_004794785.1 Opisthorchis felineus | reverse complement strand
CCCCCATCAATCGATGAGATACTGTTTCTGGGTGTTTGTCGTGAAGTGGTGAGCCATATTGGAAACGGAAGGTGTCGTTTGATCAAAACCAGACCCTTTGACTTTGTTTGGGCTAATCAGGTAAACATAAATGGGCTGGTTGTAAATTTTCACCAGTAGACAGAAGTGAACCACATAAGCCTATCCACCATTAGTTTGAAGACTTGCTTTGTCATCTAAAGAGCGACTGTTGGTAGTGTGAAAACATGTGGAATTTCTAATAGAGATTTTATGCTGTAAGTGAAGCCAACCCAAGGTGAAAAGCTGGTAATCATTGGCAGTGCATATCTTACGAAATTCCAGGGAGTCTCGAACCAGCGACCTCACAGCTAGTAGTTTGAACACAACCGTTCGGCCGCTCGTCTCTTGCATTTGTCTTGGTAGGCAGACGGAGAAGAACATTGATGGATGACTTTATTGTGGGCATTGTCGCTGCTGTTCTTCTTTGTCTTTCTCTCAGTTTTTGGAAAAAACCGTAATATCACACCGCAGTTATCGAACTGGTCCCCCAAGCGGAACAACCACTATGGACAAATCGATTGCGTTGAAAGTTCGAGAAGGGCTTAAGGAACGCACTGCGCATCTTATTCAAAATGTGTGCAATGTCTCCAGGACCCGACACCAGTAGCTGGCATCTAGTGGAGACTGAGATACGACTGACTGTTGGGTCCACATTTTCCACCAATCATAGCACAGCCAGATTCTGGACCGGCTGGCTGCCTGAGCGGTTCACCGGTCATGCGCCAGTCCAAACGATACACTGCCGATGTTCAAGCGGCAAGGTAATTTAGGCGTGCGATTCCATCCATCAGATTTGGAATTTTCAGTCTGCAGTTTGCTCGATAGCGAGGTAGTTGTGTTATCTATACATGCATCACAACAAACGATAGGAAATGAAGTGCCTTTCTCTTTCGCCCTTCACCCTGACGGCCTCATTGATTAATCGGTATGCATAATAGGGGAGGACGTTTGGCTGTTTCCAAGCGCCCATTCCTACCCCGAGGATTTTCCCGCAATCATCACCACTATAACCTCGGTATTTCTTGAGGTTATGGGTCATTCACTGCTGCGGAGTGCTTCGTACATTCGTTAACCTGGAAGCATCAATTTTCCCTCCTTGTCAAATCGAGTTGGGCCTCACCTGCTCTGTTGGTTCGATCTGTTCATCACAGTTTGTGTCGGCCTTTACCCGACTGCTTAGTGTGGCGCATATCCCAGAGGTTCTCATCAAGATTTTCCAACAGGTTTCTTCCGTATGTTCACCGCAAGGATAAGGTAAGCAATCACGGTTGTAACTGGTACTTCATAGGGCTTGTCACTTTAGAGAGAATGGACAGATGCTCCGTCCTGGATTCCAAAAGGGAGGTTGTCTGAGATGCCCTAACCAAAGCCGTCATCCGAAAATCCAAACAAAAACACACTGAGAACATGTCTTTCCCAGAAGACCTTCCAGCAGCCCCAACTTACCAGATGGACCTCCAGGAGGACCGTTTTTATGGTTTTCCTGGAGATTCCTCCCGGCGCTAAAGTCTTCATTGTTTGAGCCATCCGTTTGGTCCAAAGGTATTGAAAGTTAGACTAAGTAACTTGAGCTTCAATGAAATTGCACACAACAAATGTGTTCACAGCCCAAGAAGACGCTTCCTTCGTGAGGTTTATAGCCCAAGATTCGAAAACGAATGTTCCAGTAGCTGACGAAGTGAATTACCTACTGGAGATGTCGTAGCATAAACACATTTCTTGCAGCTGACCAGTCCTCCGACAGACCTGAGGTGACATAATATGGTGTTTCATTTCAGTTCTCTTGAACATTTTCCAAGCTGATTCTTGACTAGGTTAAAGTTTCTTAGACATTTCTTAGACGTTTGTTTCCTTGTGCATTCTCGGCTCGTCAGACTGCTTCAGTATTCCAATCTACAAAACTGTACGTTAGTCAGTACAGCACTCTGATATTACGAAACACATCCCGGAACCTTCTGAATAAGTAACAGTTGAGTAAGTAGATGAATGCGTTGTCATGCAAGAACATTCCGCTGTCTTGGTTAAGATAGAAGCTGAAAAAGCCCAACAAGTCGTGCATAAAGTCAGAGTTGTGTCTGTTCGCTGAGCTTTTCAGACAGATAGAGCTCGTCAAGAACGAACCTACCTTTAAATCACCCAAGTAAGCCGAGAACAAAATTATCAAAATCGACATCAACGCACGATTAGAAAAAGCATCATACAACCATGAGTCGGGGTCGAGACATCCCAGTGGTTAGAGCGCGGAGGGTCCGTGGTTCGAACCCAACCTTTGCATTTCGAATACTCTCGTCTAAGCTTGGGCAACCAGGCCGAATCTCGTCCCCCGTGCTTCCTTCGGATGGCATGGCAGCTGGACACCGAAAGGGTGTTACGATCAAAAAATTATTTTTATTATTACCATTATTATTTCAACCGTGAGTAAAGAACGCCCTGTAAAAGAAAAATACGGTTCAAGAAATAAGAACCCCCGTAGTTTAAGTCTTCCAGGTGACCACATTTTGAAGTCGGATTGTGTTATGTAGGCTCACGTGACCAAATGTTGCAAGGTAAATACTGTTTTCAGGTCCGGATGTGGCACGTTTTTCATCGAGCTTGGCAGTTTGCTTGCAGACATTTCGTCACCATTCATGAAGACATCATCAGTGCACCGTTAGATCTTCAGAGAAATCACCAAACATCATCAAGTGCGCATTGATGATGTCTCCAAGATTGGTGACGAAACGTCTGCAATAAAACTGCCAAGCTGATCAATAACCACCTGATCTGCAACCAGGGGGCAAGTTTTGTCACCATAGAGTAAGACTCCTCTTACACTTGCCTTGTATGCACGCTCCTTAAAACTCAGTAAATTCTGTTTCGCACTCCAGAAGTGATGTGAGCTAACAGTGTTAAGGCTGACTTCATCTGTCACATTGGGCTCCTGGCTTACTTGGCCACAAGAAGGGAAACGATCAATACAAAGCAGCCTTGAAACACCGAAACATGACTTTGCTCTTTGCGAATTTCAAGAAAAAACAAGGCCTCACTTCCTACTTCCCACTTGGTGTAAATAAAGTGGACCCATGACGATCGATTGACACAAAAATGTATGGCCGTGTGGTCCAATTGAAAGAATTCTGCGCTCGGTGCAGCTTCATTCTCTATATTCATAATTCCTTGGAGTGTTCAATCCATGATGATTTCGGCGACTCAGCCGAACAAGAACGGACCCCGTCAGTTTTGAGATATCATTTAAACATTCTTCCACTGCAGACTATTACATCTGCTTTATGTTCGCCTGTCCCTAGCGAAAATTTCCAATCGTTTTTTCAAACGTTTATTTGTTGCACTCATTTCAGGACATGTGATAGAAATAACTGATTTGGTTATCTTCCTTGGCCATGCCCTCCGGTCTCGAAACCAGACTCACATATATACTATGGTTCGAATCTAATCCCGGCATCTCGATTGCTCCGGTCTAGACTTGGACAACCTGGCTCATCCCTCATGCTTCCTTCGGGTAGCATGTCAGCTAGACACAGAAAGGGCGTTACAGCTGGACAGTTATTTTGCACAGTAGTACTTGGTTTGTGACCCGGCAAAATTCCATGCGGTTGTAAGTATTCCTAAATTAGTTCACACATCTTTCTGATTCACGGAAAAATTAACTGCTGGTTGTACTGTTCCCGTTCCCGTTCCCGTTCTTGTTACCGCTGCTGCCGAGGCAACATGTTTGTGAAGAGGTTCCATGGGGAGGGCTCGATGGGGATGCTTTTCTCCTGTTCTCGACTCCACTGTGCTGTTGAACAGATTTTGAATACAACTCTTCCTTTAGTTAGTTTGGTAGTTGGTGTGACCATTCAGTAGCGATTTCTTGTTTTCCCTGGTTTGGTTGTAAATGTGATGTAGTTAAACAGTTTCTCATCAGGTTGTGTTCCCCTCGTATTGCACCTTAGTTGACAGGTGTGGCCCACCTAATGGGTCCGAAGCGTGAGGTTGCTCAGTGGTAGTACCGATGTTAGTTCTCCTACCAAAGTTTCATTCGCCATGTTCATCAGACTTGAGATAATTGATTGCGAAAAGATCCAAACCTTTGTCTATTCTCTCATGTTGATCTACGTTGATCCCGAATGGACTATTTCACGGTTTCTTGTTCAAAAAACACGTTTGAGGACACCAAGTTTCCGTGAAATTTATGGTCATCTTTCACAGAAACATCACCTAAATTGTGCAGGAACTATCTACCAGTAAAAATGCGTAATTCAATCCAGAATTAATACTGCTTAACCTCCGTCCAGGCTCTTTTTCAAAATTGTACACTAAAGTTCCTGGAAAGGAGATTGTCAACTAGGTTGAACTCCATTCCTCCAAAGTCTATAAAATCGTGCCGCGTTAGCAACGTCAACCTGAATATCATAAGTTGATCGTGCGACGCGATCTTTGTCAGTTAGGATCATCATCATCATCATCGACAGAATGACACCAGTGTTCAACACTGATGCTTCGCTGCCGCACAATCATGATTCATTTGGAAGGCTTATTGTGAAGAAAAGAATAAAGGTGGACGGGGAAGGGACTTAGTGCTAGCTTACTACAATCAATCCGAGGTGCCTACACGTCCAGACACTCATTCAGACAATCTGGGTTGAAACTGACAACAAGAACGACATTGACGTCGGTTGGCAGCCATATCTTGCAGCGTCTCCAACCAGGCGCAGTGGGGATCACGCGGTCCCCATCCTGGAAGGCGAGTAGCACCGACAGCACCCAAACGTTTTGTAGTCTCCTTCATACCCCTGGGCCAGGGGTTGGCCACCTCTCTGCTTCCGCCACTCTGAGTTGGGCATGGAAAACAGCACTCTCCTCGTCAAACGATGGTTCGGCATACGCAACACATGGCCTAACCAACGCAGCGCAAGCGTGTTGGAAAGCAAGAACTTGCTGACAGAACCACACACCTGAAGTCGAGGAACAACAAGAGCGTCTATGCCCATGTTCCGCTCTAACCCTTTGAAGGATTATGAAGATGTGATCCGAACTACTGCGACGTTTTTTTTTCAGGAGACCACACAGAAATAACCCCCAGATAATTGGGAATGTAGAGAGTGAAGTTTAGAGCTCCACTGATCAATAATCCACGTGATCGTTCGATTTGAAGTCGGGTGCGTAGTTCAGGTGTGTCCAGATGTGGGGTTTCTCAGAGCGGTTTTGAAAAGGATCTCCTGGGGCTTTGTCGTTGGGGTTAAGCAATGAGCAAACAGTCCAGTCAGATCAGCACGGCACAACCAGAACAACTAAGATTATTGCGGCGTTTGAACCTTCCAAAGCCTGGAAGATTTGGCATTTGAAGTCAGCTCTGTGATTCTTGAATTGAGGCTGTCAGGTGGAGGATACGTATGTTAGGACGTTCAGGGAAAATGGCATTCCTGTTTATCGGAAATCCACCGTTTTGAAGTCACTGTGGAGCATTGGGTTGTAATTTGTCGACTAAGCAGTATGTAACGCTTCTTACGGATTTGGTTTGGTTGGTTTTTCATCTGAATAGTCCGGTACCTCTTAGGGAGTAATTGGTTATTTTGCAAAGTTCACACCAAAGATTACCAACAGTTTTGATGGAAAAACGGGACTAACGGGGAACGGGGAAACACTGTCCATTGGAACCCAAGTGGACTTGCGGATAGTGACAGGAATCAAGTTCATTGAAGATCGTAAACCAGCACATCAAACAAACATGGTACAAACCAGCGGGTTCCTTAGTTCAGGTTCATTGGTTGTCCGGGAGATAGTCTTTGTATTTTATTCAATAATGACGAATTTTTCACGGCACACACTAACTGTATTTAAATATCATCAAATTGCACTCTACAGGCATCACATGGTAGGAAAGATAAAAAGATAAAGAGTACAAAATTACCTTCTCTCTGGGTTCCTGTTCAGAGGTGAGCGTGTATTCCAAAGTGGATCTTGTTGAAGGCTTGCGTGGCTCTGTTGTGCGGTCTCGAGTTACGAATCGTTGTGATGGAGTGACGTGCGTACTTGTATAGTCCGGAATAATCAGAGGACGATCGATACTACTGGATCGTATGTGGGAGCCTCTCACCATGGAGGAAGGTGGAGATTCCGCGGGTGGTTTTCGTCTAAAACACCACTGTTGCCCAGAACTGTCTGCATTGGAAGTCGGGCTCTCCTCCGTAATGCGTGGCGTTGTCGAACCATACCCTCCAACTCTTTGAATAGCAGCTCTGTTTGGAGGAGGACTACCTTCTGTCGTGTGAGAAGCAATGGCTTCAAAATGCCTTTTACTCCCAGGTTGATAGGATGCTGAGAAAACTCTGCTTTTCGACGGTTTGGTATCTTTTTGCTTGGCTTCGAATTGTGGTCCACCTAGAAAGCAACAAACCAAGTTTGTTAGTAAAGTAAAAACTTGGTCAGATGAGAGATGATTTGCCATAACGATAGAGCAATCAGAGTAGTAAAACCTTTGAGGAAGTCTTGTCCTTAGTATTTTGATTCCTACTTCTGTAGCGTGACATTTAGGCGCTACGTACTCTACACAAAAGTACTCGGTGATGTGGAACAGAGGGCCGTTCCGCTTTGACACCCCTTCGGAGCCTAGCTGCCATGCCGCACGAGGGAAACACGGGAGCCGACAGGTCGCTGACAGGTTGCTCAAGTTCAGAAAAGAGCGGTCGAGATGCTGACGTTAGAACCATTGACCTTCCGGTTAGCAATTTCGTGCCCTAACCACCGACACTTTTGAAGCTTAGTAGTTTAGAACGGCAAAACAGCAAAAGAAAAACCAACACCCCAATTTTATTAAGTCACATATTATAGAGATTGTGAAAGAAATATGAGTTGCCGAGGCAACCTTTTCCGAAAGAAAACTCGCCACCAGGTTTGAATAGTGGGTCACAATCCACCAGGAACACTTTAACATAATGGTTGTTTTTTTCTTCGGGAAAAGATCATCCGTGTTGGGACGCAAAACGACACTCCGAACAACACTGTGGTGTGTTGGTAAGACCTCGCCAGCCGTGAGTAGTTACTCGGTCAGACGTATTTACTTTTCGTCGGCTACGAAACGTTTGTTGATTCATCCAGACGAAGGATGACTAGGTGGCAGACGTGAGAGAAGTGTACTCAAGTCCCTGAATAAAATCCATGCGTGCATTTTCGCATGGTACTTCAGTCAATTCTCCAATTCGTCGGTGAAATGTGACGGAGGAAAGTACCAAATTTCCACCCGGATAGGGGTTCACGTGGGACATGATAAATTTTTTCTTGCTATTATTGATTCCCGAGTGTCCTATCCAAACGTAGCTCTGTGACAAAAAAATTTCCGAAACACTCAGTGGATTTTTCTGGAGATACAGCGATTTTCTCCACTTTACGAATAATTGGATCAGCCGATTCTCTCACACTTTATCTACCGTATCTGTCGGGACACCTATGGCAACCTCTTTGATCTGTTTTTGTCAGTCCATCCGCCGGGACTTGGCAGCTGGTTGCAACTGTATCTTCATCAACTGAGGAGATATCATCGTTGATCCCAACCGTTACAACAACACCAACCTGATCACAGACAAAGAAACTCATACGATCTACAACTATTCTCACATATTAGTAAAATTAACCTCGCTAGTGTTAGAGAGCACGTTGGAACTGTACCAGAATATCGGTAACTCGGGTGACTTCACTGATGGTTGATCAGCGTCCGTACAGTGATGATATCACCTCGGTTGGTGATGAAACGTTTGCAACCTAACTACCACATTCGGCGAACAGATTAACAACCACCTGATCAAACACAAAGTGTGTTGGACCAAGTATTAACAATACAGACCCCAACACAGCACAACTCGGAACGGACCAATGAGACTCCGAGGTCCGTGAGATTCAGTTAGCCAATCACAGCAATAGATACCAGCTAGTCCTTAAAAACCACACTATACCATACTATACTATATGTACAAAATTTATGCAAGCTCTTCTCGACAGCAGACTCAAACAGGTAAGGAGGAGTTACCCTGCGAACCGCTCAATGATGACGTCATCTCGATTGGTGACGAAGCGTTCGCAAGCCAAATGCCAAGCTCGGCGAAGAGATCAACATCCACCTGATTACCATCAAAGAGAACGCGTTGATGAGACTGACTATCGAGATAGAATTGCGACGTTGGTGGAGTTAAAAGCTCACAACCATTGTCACAACAACATTATAGCAAAGGTGAGTGCGGTTTCCTGATATAGATGTATCGGCTTTTGCAGTTTCGCATCAATTTAATCCGGTGGTGTTTGTGTTTACGAAGTCTACTCACGCTAATTTTTATCATTTTTATCGCTGAAACCAGACACCCGGTAATTCGCTGCTGTTCTTTGCTGCTATGGTTGGTTGGGGTACCACATGTGCCATTCCGACAAAGCCGGCCGAAGCAACTGGAGGTAAGCACCGTATATGCAAGCCACAGTCCCGCCTTGCTGGTAACGTAATCATGATATTCTGCCTTAAGCTAGGCTACCTTTCTTTCCGTAACTCCCTGAGAATCGGTCGGTGTACCTGTATCGGTCGATCCATTAAAAGTACAAATGAATCCGTGAACTCATGGGCTTTCTGTAGACTTTGTGACTACTTTCGTTTAGTTAGTAATTCGCGCCTGAATGACTATCTTTTGAACAATTCCGTTCCTTTCCTAGAATGGCCGTTTTGTTCGTTCCACAGTGAACGGAGGAAGCACTGAACTCAATTCTCGGTAGCCTCTGAACCCATTAGTGGTGCACATTAGACACTGTGCCGGTCTTCTGATACACCTGAAGACTGCAACACACATTGTTCGACCCTGACCTTGTTCAGCCGTCCGGGTGTGCTTCAAAGATTGCTGGTGACAAGCCAAACCCACGCGTCAGGCGACGGGAGTTCGGATCCTGTAACACTCGCGGATGTTCACTGTTGACGAGGTCTAGTAAGAAACTCGAGTCAAGTGTTGGTGTGGATCAAACGAAACAGCTCCGTCAAGGTAAAAAGATTTGAACATACTATGCGGTGTTATTTTTGTTCCGCTTCGGTGTGTCTTATATTCGGCTGACCGATCTATTGCACCACCAAACAACTACCCTGACTAGGTATGTTCCAGATTGTTGATTTGTGGGGACCCGAGTACCGGACAGTCTGTTAGTAATCACACAGCCGAGCACCGGGAGTATTTGTCTTTGCCCCTTGAGGAGTAATCATCCGAAGAAACCGACTGAAAGAGATTGTCTCAGGTAGATTACAACTTTTTTGATAGATTTGAACGTTGGAAAAACCCAACGGACTGACCGAGTCATTTTTGATGAGGGTTGATGGGGGTTCGCCAACTGAATAATTTTTACGCATGTAACGCCACACCATACTAGACGCACGTAAAAAGTGACCGACCCGTCTATTCAAACTGAAAGGCATTAATAACGGGGAAAAACTTACAAATTGAAATGCGATAGATTCTTGGCAGTAAATTGATCCACGCCATCAAACTAGCATGGTAGATTCTAAGGCGCGCGAGTTCGTACTGCCAGCCTTTCAAAAAATTAAGGTGTGTCCAAATAAGTGACGCCATTTCGAGACTTAAAGAGTACGTTGGATGCTACAGACAGTACCGTTCTATGCGTTTTATAGCAATCAGGCTCCCATAAAACATCTTTGAGAGCGTCCACTGGCACTTTTGATTCCAAGAACCAAGAGGGCCAAGTGACCGCGTTCCAAAAAACCGGCGAAAAGTCATTAAACTGGCACCAGAGTAAAGCCAAGAAACACCAGCATACTGAGGAGATATTGACGTTTACGATGACCTATAGTGGAGGGAGGTCGTTCTGCGATGACAAATTTTAAACAGTTTGCATCAACGTAGGCAAAGCGGAATTTCAGGGGATCTTGTCCTGTCAGCAGGAATATCACCTACATGTGAAAGAAAACCGTGGTCAAGTAGTCAGCGCACTACTTCATATCTAGGCGGTGGTGGCGGAATCCCACAGGTGCACAAGGCATTTCTGCCATTCCGGAAAAAGTCCCACTGAGCCAGTAATATGTTGTGCCCGGGTGTACAGCTATTTAGCGTGCTGAACGGAACCAGAATAAACTGCCGTTGATCTCCTCAAGGTTACCCAAGTGTGAATCCAGCTGTTGTAAAAGGCACTCAGTTGATAACATTGCTCCTCACTGTACATCATTCGCGTCAATACGCAACTATACTGGAGGAGGGGGGGGGTTGACGTGCACGTAAATATTCATGAAAAAGCATCTCAGATTTTTGTTGTATTCCCAAGATGGACTTGTTTACTCAGTGAGAATTGGGACAAAGTTCTTATTAGTAACGTAAACGAATTCTTGTAAAAAGCTAACGTTTAGCTAGATTATAATGAGAACGATAACAGACACACAAATTAAGAGATTCCACTTTAGAGGAGCGATGCGGGTGACCAAGCAAGCATCCGCTTGTGCAGGGAATTTCGTGCACAGGAAACGTCGTATTTTGCAGAAACCTAAAAGCTGTCAACTAATCTCAGCAATAGACCCGACTTTTATTCTTTGTTGCCGTGGTTTGTTCTCTGAGCCGGGCAATTTGGTTGCAAACGTGTCATCACCACTCTAGGTGACATCCTGAGTGCGTTGAGGTTGGAAGTGCGTGGTTGTTGCACGCTTATGGATCGATATAGAGTCTGCTCACCCAAATCGACCTTTGACTGTCTGAGTAAGCATTCGTTCTGGCCTGTTTCTGGATCTGTCTGCTGCTTGGTGAATATCCGGGTAGCCTGGTGACTTGAACTCCCTGAAGTCGAACGCTACGAGCAAGGGACCGCTAACTCAACGGCAACACCGAGTCAACCTCGGCCATCAGACTGACGGACAAAGAAACAGTACTCACCATAGAGGCAAACGAACACAGGTCATGGCTGGGGGCGCACAGTTCAAGTCTCAATGTTATCCGGACGAACACCAGTCAGAAAACAGGTCAACCAAGAGGCCAATAGGAATGTTCACCCAAACTATCAACGTCCGGTCAAGGTAGACATATTTGCATGTGTGATATGCTTGTGACATGTTTGCAACGAAATTGCCCAGCTCGGCGAACAAAACAATATACTCATCATTTGATTACTTCGTTATTCTTTCACGTCGGGGTTTTGTCGGACCATCATATCTTTCACACACACTTGGTTCGCCAGAATCAGGCGAAATATGAGCGTTTTGGATACACTGAACACAGTTTAATGCCGCTGAATCTCTATCGAGTCGTGCCATCCCATCCCAGCGGCTGATTGTTCCTTCTTACCTGCAAGCTAAACCGGTGGATTCGTACGAACCTAAACGTCACGAAACTTCAGAGGTTTCTCCGCTCTCCTTGTCATCACATTACGTAAATAAACCTAAAAGGAGGGGTCGTCGGTAGGGTTATAGCTAGAGGGTTGAAACTTTTTCGACAACCCGCCGGAAATTTCACACCTATGAGACTCATCAAAGGTGGCGTGTCCCCTAAATTTCGGTCAACCCTACTTTTTACTTAAACACCAAATTGGAGTCAAACCGAGGTGGACTTTCCGTGAGAATTTGGCGATTCTTTCATTTGTCTCACAGAAAAAACTATTTTCAATGCTTCACATTTTCATCTGGTGAAGTTGACCAAACTGGAAATATTTACCAAGAGGTGTCAAAAAGGGATTAATTCAGACATATACAAGCTGGGTCATATGATTTTGTTCCCCTCGGCTGAGTTGGACATCAAATGGTAAAACTGAGAAGTATTCATTTCCATGCAACCAGGTTGAGCCTAGTGGAAGCAGCTGTAACGTTCATCTCTATTTCTGGAGTATCAGCACTCCACCCCTAGGTAGCTTCCAAACTAACCTACTTGATCCGAGTTGATCCGAAGTGGATTGTCAGTAGTCGCATGAACGTATTCCATTTTTGTTATGCTTACGGTTTGGTGGTAAAAATTGGGGAGCTAATGTGTGCCTCCAAGCTAAACTGGTTTGAACCTGTTTCTGGAAAGCAGCCTTCAGTAAATCTTGTTTAAGTTAAACTGGAAAGGTGATTTGTGATGTTCCTGACAGCGTTCGTTTCTTTGTAATAAAAAACCGAAAGCTAGAAGAACAAAGCTAGAGGACAAAATGGATGATCACTAACTTACAGGATGGGTAGCACAAACCGAACCAAATTGGGCCTGTAAAAAGCTCGTCGTTTCAAAGACTCCTACTAACAGGAAGCTAGATCACGTGTTAGTTTACCAGAGTATATCGTATTTTTTCTTGCTCCTGCTAGATAAGACATGCAGACTAAATCGTTCAGCTGTAACAAACACCCTTTCGGTGCCCAGCTGCCATGTCACCCAAAAGAAGTACGAGGGCTCGGATATTGTCAGGTTGCCCAAGCCTAGACGGGGGAAGTCGAGAGTTAGAGGTCGGGTTCGAACCACGGACCTTCCGGTCAGTAAATTCGCGCTCTAACCACTGCGCTACCTTACCAGACTAAGGAGATGAAATTCCGGTCGGTTTTTATCTGTGATTCATCGATTTACTCCATTTGGCCGATGTGAGAACTCCGTCCATGTGGTTATCGGGCCCACACATTCGAATGTTTCACATCAACGGCTTCGACTATTCCAAATGCCTCGAACACGAATTCCTATTTTATGAACCCTGACTCATCTGCCCATTTTGTGCCTTCGGTTTCACTCATTTTCCACATTACCGATTGCTTCACACACACGATAATATCATACGCACTCCATCGTTGTTTATTCATGTCTTCTTTTCTCTCCATTTATGGTTTATGCCCTACGATACGTTTTTTTATACTGAACTTTGGCATCGCCGCCACCCCTAAGTTTCGAACAACCTGTGAGACGTTTGTTCCTCTGAGCGTGCCCCGTACTCCTGTCCACAGATACGCATAACAGGTCGCTACCTACAACCGAAGCTGGTTGTTGAAAAATAAATGAATAAAACAAGAATTTAAAAAATATCCACGTCTCTCCATAAAGTATTCTATTCCACCAACCAGGAGAACATCTCTCAAGTTCGCCAAGGGCATGGAATTTGTCCTTCCTAAAGTTAGCCGTATTCGCTTGAATAATGTCTTAGTTTCAGCGAGAATGCAGAGTGACGAACAGTAGTTCCGCGGTCCCGTCGTCGTGATAGAGGTAAATATTGAAATAAATGGCTATGATTGGTTAGAAGACGACTAGAAACGACTGGTAGTCAGCGAAACTCAAGTCGCATCGAATGTTGTAAGATGGTCTGAAGAGCTTTCATCGACTGGGCCGATCAGTGCGTTTCACTCAGAGCTCATTAGAGTCGATTTCGGCAATCTTATTTCGATTGTTTCGACTATGGTCAACCGTTTCCGGCTGCAACTCCGCGATGTTGGTTTAGAAGTTGGTTTCTCAAACTATACCTCAAAGTCAAGCTATTAGTTCTCATCCAAACTAGGGTTTTGTGCGACTTCTCCTGCTGTTGTTGAGAGGAACATGTCGGGTCCACGTCACGGCAACTAGCTAAGAGAATATGTGAGCATCTCTCTTACCGGAGCACCATTAGACTCGACGGTTCAGCCAAAGGCTCAGTCGTGTCGACAAATTGACACACCGGTCACGCGGTCAGTCCGGGTACCCAAAAGACTGTCAGTATGGATCCAACGGCGTTGTTTGACTACAGCCAAAGCAGTCGCAATACGTTTGCAAAACCCAGTACTGTGTTGTCAAGGTCGATTTGTGCGAACACTGAGTCTGCCTTGGTCATGTGACACAAATCGATCAATCCAATAGTCCGATGGCCCCGTTGACCGCCTGACAGCATCCAATTGGATGCAACCTTGGTTTCACTGAAAACGGATTGCCAGTGTTTGCGCTTTCCTAATTCATTATTTTCCCTATTTTAGCCGTACTCAGCAACTTCCTCCGACCGATGTTCTCCAGGAGAATCCGTCCGTTCTAGTCTACGCAGTTACCCAAACAAATCGACGATTTGACTCACACCAAGAACAACGGCAAAGTAACCGATACAGCAAACTAGACGTCCTGGTTCTTCCAAAATGTTCTTCCTGGTTCTTCCAAGATGTGGTGCCGAACTACACCAATAGAAATTATTGTTATCTGAATATCACTAGGAAATTGATAGTCACGTCGCTTACTGAAATCGTAATGGTAAAAAGTAAAAAACGTGGCCAACCTGATAAAAATGCCTAAAATTCATTTTTCATGCAGCAACAAAGTGGCTGCTAAGTAGCCTGTTGAGATTAGATCCTCAAGTGCAACTGCAGTTGACAGTCAGACGAACTAGGGATGTTCGGCAGGTAGATACTCTTATCGGAGGCAGACTGTGCACCCATTGTTTTCAGTCACTATTTCTCTCTTCATCGCAGTAACGAGAAAGAATAATTAGCGTTTTCACACATTTATGGGACCATAGCATAACCTGTTAAAAATCGATCCTTTCTCTGAAAAGTCTCTCCTTAGAATAGGCCATCTCCAGAGGGATAACAATTTTGGCTTGTCCCTTGATTGAGTTACTTTTGTGATACAGAGACTGGCTCTGGTCGATTTCTGAAGATGAACACTTTAGAATAGGCGCAGAACAGTCAATGTCAGTTCGAAGATTTCTGTGTTTTGTTCACCTCATACTTTTCTTACCCCTCTTGCAGTTCACAGTAAAAATAGCACCGAAAAGATGAACGACTCGATATTTTCGAAATACTCCGCATTCAAATTTGTGGACTGATTGGGTGTGACTCCAGAACAAACACAAAGCCATTGTGAGCGACGGCGAACCTGATTGGTCTTTCAGAGGCAGAATTTTTCTCTGAGTTCTCGCAGCTTGACCAGTCTTTATCAATTGCGATGCTTTCTAACGCAAATCTAGGGACCGATAATGTTGAGGTTGTCTATCTCTTGCCACCGTGAGAAGTATGATTCTCCCCTTGTAAATCACCTCAGATAGTAATAAAACAGGGCAATAAGGAAGTTGATGGCCTAGTAATGTGGTATTTTATACTACGCCTCTGTTGAATACCACACCTGAAATCTGTGAAGTCCCCTGCAGTTATGAAGGTGCTTTGAAGAATCGTTCAGTTATAACATTCTTTCTGGGCCTAGCTATCATGCCACGCCAAGGAAGCCTGAAGGCTGAGCTACTGTCAAGTTGACCAAATCTACATAGGAGCAATCAAGATGGTGGCGATGGGTTCGAACCCCAGACCTTCTGGTCGGTAAGTTCGCGTGATAACCGCTGGGTCATCTCGAGCTCTGAAGATGATGTCTTGTAAATGGATCACAAAAGAACAGGCCAGAATTCTGTTTACTTTGAAGCCGTCATGATTTGTTCGGGCTGTTTCCCATGGTCAAAATTTGCATCTTTTACCGTAGCAAGCCTTTTTGGGACAGAAGTGGCATAAGAACGCCAAAATGCACAGACGACAAGACACGCCTGGCGTTGGTCCGAACCCCCGTTCTCCGGATGGGTGTCTTTCATTTGAGCTACAGAGGAAGTTTGCGTTACGTCACACCTAAGAACTTAAACTTCACAAGTGACCCGACACATGTCTGGCTTGAGAATCAACGGTCGATAATAGTCGGCGTCATTAATCAGCCTCTGGCGCTCGAGCGTGAGATGTTGATATCATCCGGCTATTCAAGGAGAAGTCGTCTTAATTCACGCACCACTGTCCGGAGGCCTGCCACCCCTAATAACCGAACGGCACGTCAATCGAGCAGATGTGTCACGTGCGGGCTACGGACCAAAGGCATGCCCTGATTGGTCAGAATGCCAGCCAATCTGGATCGAGCATCTTTAGCTCGACGCTTCTCGCCCCTTCACGGAGATTCCAGCACCACCTTGTGGATCATTCTGTGATTACCCTATAAATACAGTTGTAATAATCTTCCTTTGTCTCGGTAAAGGGTTGTCTGAAGCTACCGTGCCTTTTGATAAACCATAGTGGGCGGAGCAGGAAGCCAAGGACCGACATAGAGTTG
Organism: Opisthorchis felineus; assembly: GCA_004794785.1. NCBI lineage: Eukaryota > Metazoa > Platyhelminthes > Trematoda > Opisthorchiida > Opisthorchiidae > Opisthorchis > Opisthorchis felineus. Next base: position 198,992 of record SJOL01004833.1, on the reverse strand, counting down.
CACGCCCGTTCAACAAGTCACAACAACCATACAGTGGGATTTAGTAAATCTTGAAATACGAATTTCAAGTAGATAAAGCATGAAAGGAAAGATAACCCCAGGGACAGGCTTGAGCTAACTAGTACTGTAGGCGAAGCTCCGAAAACTGGCAAATTCACACGCACATAGATTCACAGTTTGTGGAGCTCAAAGAGGCTCAGTGATTTAGACAAGAAATTATTGATCGGAAGGTTTGAGGTTCAAACCTAACCTTCACATTTCGACCGTTTCTGTTTGGTCTTCAGCAACCTGAAAGTAGCCCGGCCCTCGTGCTTCCTTCCACAACTCAGTTCACGGTAGTCCTGCGTACCGGTTCAGAAGCCGAACATGTATGATCGGTCTCACAATCAGGTAAAACGCTGATCCAGGTTACGGAGGTCACGGTGTTTTCTGGATCACGTTGTAAATTCTCTGTGAATTTTTGATTGCGGTATCTAACACCTGTTACCCTGATTACCTTTTCAAATTGTTGAAGCCAGTGCCCAGGAACCCTAAATTTCCGGCTGCGTTGAGCAATCTAATCGGTCACCAGAAAAGTTGTATTTTTTATAATCAAATCGGGTACATCAGTAAATGATGTTTTACAATAATTTTCATGAGAATAGGGGGGTTAAGTTCGAATACATTACACCCAGTGTACCTTTCCAGTTGGCACGGATCAGACATTGGGACTCAGAGTGACTGCCTAGAGACGCAGAACATCAGGTTGCTTTTGTCCCATCATCATCCTCACCATCGGCAGCATGACATCAGTGTTCAACACTGATGCTTTGCCGCTGTGCAGCTACCATTTATATGAGAGCCTTATTGTGAAGAAAAGAATAAAAGTGGATGAGAGAGATACTTGGTACTAGCCCACCACGATCATCCTGAGGTGCCTACACCTCCAGATACTCATTCAGGCCATTGAAATCGATTAGCGGCCATATCTTGCACCGTCTTCAACCAGACACAGTGGGGATTACGCGGTTCCCATCCTGGAAGACGATTCGCACCAACAGCACTCAGACCTTTTGGAACCTCTTTCATAAGCCTCTAATTGCATCCCAAGAAATGGCAAATGTTTTTTAGTGATAGTAACTATGTTCCATAGTCCAGTACACTAACTGCTCTGGACACTGATTACGCAGTTTAAAAGTGGTATTATATGCCACTTATGAGATCCAAGTTCCGACCTGATCACTTTACAAGTAGGTTTATTTCTATTCACTTACAGTGCCTGTCACGTAACAGATTGAGCTGAATATAGTAACGCGGCCAAGCTTCCGCAAGTTTGAATTTTAAGACCATACAACGGCATAGACGAAAATTATGAACAGATAGAGAACAAAATTTGATTACGTCAAAAGTTAGCGCCTCGGAATTGATTCTATCCGGTCAGACAGTAACTTCTCGCCCCCGCTGGAGCGGACTAACACGAACAAAAAGACGAATGCCCTTGGACGGGACTCTAGCCCGCAAAGCTTTAAATCTCTTAGGTAGAAGTGTTGCAAAACAAAGTAGGCGTCAGATGCATTCGTGAGACGTGAGGAAGCACCAATAACATACGGGCCATTTAAACATTTTTCCGATAAGCAAGAGGCCACGAGTTCGAGTCTTGTCCAAGAGAGGCAGATTTCTGTTTGCTTTAGACGTCTTCTTACTCCAGAACGTCTAAATAAACAGCGGCACCGAAAGACAGCAAATGCTAAATTCGTTGGGCAGGGATGTAGCAACCCAGAATTAAACTCAGTTACATAGTTAAAATTTTAAGTCATCGTTCGGGGTAGCCCAGTCAGTAGAGCACTCAAGCGGTAAGTGGGAATTCTAAGGTGTGAAATTCCTTTAACCGTGTTTGTTATGTTTACTTGGACCTCTGTTCCAAAATGCGAAAATTTCCCCCTGTTTCATATCATTGCTATTAATAGGACTCAGGGTTAAACCGTCACAATAATTGCTCTGTCGAATAAACTGACCACCATCACACCATCTTTCGGCATGTCCCTTGCCTCTCAGAGTGCAAAGTCATGCTTTAGAACGTGTAGCCTCTGAACATGCCCCTTGCAGTTCAAAATAGAAGCACTGGAGGTTGTGGAGAATTTCACCTACCTCTGCGCAACTCTGGTGATGCAGAGGCCACTGCAGCTGGATATGCCGGGGTGCTTATTGTATTGAACGAACAAGCAAAAGCATCTCTATTTGATTGGATACCCGTTGATGGTCGCCTGTGCACGGTTCGTTTGGCAACGTCTGTGAGAGAATCTCGAGAAAGTGAGGTTCATCGCACCCTGTTTATTGTGTCTGCTTACGTCCCAACTGACTGTAGCTCTGAATCTGCCAAGGACAGTTTCTATGACGATCTAGGTGCTCGTTTACGACGTGCTACAAGCTCAGACGTCGTTGTGGTTACTGGTGAGGTGAACACTCAGGTGGGTAGACTAAGCTCTGCTGAGGCCCGATTGGGTGGTCTTCTTGGGTTGGATGCGAGACGCGCGGACAACCGAGACCACCTGCTTCAGACGTGTGGCAATCACAGACTGTTCATTTGGAATACCAATTTCCGGAACAGCGGAAATCGCTTGACAACGTGGTGTCCACCAACAAACCAGCCCCGACTTCAAATAGACCACATCGCCGTCAGTTATCGGTGGCGAGGGTTAATCACCGCCTGCCGCTCCTTCTGGAACACCAGCGTAGACTCCGACCATGCACTTGTACGCTTCTGCTTTTCATTGCGCTTTCCAGGAGTACGCAAAACGAACACATCTCGCTTAGCCATCGAGAATCTAGTGGACCCAGAAGTCAAACGAAATTATCAGAACCAGCTCCTCGAACG
>SJOL01004833.1:174635-191698 GCA_004794785.1 Opisthorchis felineus | reverse complement strand
GTAACTCTCTCCTTTTAGGCCTGTCAGTTAGGACTGATGACTCCGTACGTCCAACATCTGTTTCACAAGCAACATCTGCGTATTATCCGGCATCCTCAGACATCTCGAAATCAATAAGGCAGTGAAGCATTAGTGTTGAACACTGATGTTATACTGTCGATGTTACTGATGATGTTGATTCCAACCATAATTAGTTTTCCCTTGGAATAGGTAAACACGTAAATTCAGCGCTCAGTCAGGCCTCAGCTTAATTGGTATCGATCCATTCCAATCCGAACCGAAGAATCAGTGAACTGAGTCACTTGGACTTGCGTTCGCAGGGTTCAAAATTGAAACGCAACAGATGGTGAGAAAGTACCGTATTAGACGTCATTTGCACTCTACTCATCTTCAGACGACACTCAGTCAGAGAAAAAGAGTTTGATTGTGAATACTGGACAGCACCGATCTCAGGCGAGGGGGGGTCAATTTAGAGTGTGCTCACAAGGTGAACAGCCTTTTCTATTCAACTCCCCTCAGCTAACTAACTCGCTCTGCATGCCCGCGCCCCACTTATTGAGCTAACATTCCAGGATGCACTAATAAGTGAGTTACATTCATGCAACTTTCTCACTGATACGATCATATTCAGTCCTCCGTGGAACCACTTTGGACGCCACAAATCTGGGGTCATTGCGTCTGAGTCAAGAATGGACGATCTGCCGAGGGAGGGCATCGGCTACAGCGTATATTAAGACAGGAGTTAGTTCGAACGTTCATCGTTGGGTACCACTAAACCATTTCTGCCTTCGAACTGCTTTCTACGATATGTCCAAGCTGAGTATATATGACTAAGTTGCTCAAAATTTTGCTGAAATCAAAGCAATCTTTCATTGATGGGGAACGTGTCAAGCTGTGTACCTTGAAAATAGCACCTGGTTTGAGACAACTGTCCCCAGCCAAAAGGGTAGAAGTTAATCGAATAATGGAGATTATTGCTGGTTATTAGGAAGAAAAGGTCATAACCTAAGACTAACCAGCCTTCACTCCGACGTAACAATAGGCACACTTTTGTGGGCTGCCGAAGAGTTTTCGGTAACCTTATGAGTAGTGTATTACGTCTATATGTGTATCGCGATATCTCGAACATCGTACCAACTGAAACATGAGGTGACCTGGTGCAACACATTCAGTTGCTTGAAAACATCATAAACGAGAGATTCAGTTGGGTTCCAGGTGAGTCACCCGCCAAAACCAAATTGATATGCTGATGAGTGTATTTCGCTAATTTCGTGCAATTCGGGTTCAAGTAGAGCATAAGTTTTACGGAAACTCGGGGACTGCGCCTACCTGATGAGTCCCAAGAGGTGCGAAACTGGTCGTGGGCTGTCGAAGAGTTTTCAGCAACCTTATGAGTAGTGTTTTACATCTAGACGCTGTCTGTTACTGGTGGTAAGTCAAAGAACTAATAGTGAATCGATTGCTGCCGCCCAATGGAGCTATTTGTGTAATCTTGTAAACTTAATTAGAGAATGGTTTGCTGGTTAGGTGGAACACAATTATTGGGAAGTTACAACAACCTACTGCCCTGATCGGACGAACAGTGATAGTAACTCTGAATGTGGTAAAATAGGCAATAATCTTTCAGGCGTAACACTCTTCCGGTGCCTAGCTCCCGGGTCATCCAGTGGGAGAACGAAGGCCGAGATAATGTCAGGTTACCCAAGTCCAGACAGAATCAGTCCAGATGCCGGGACTGGGTTGGAACCACAGAGCTTCCGGTCAGTAAGTTCGCGGTTTAACCATTAAAGACTCAAGGAACAATACAACCAGGAACGAATGATTTTTCGATACCCGAAAAACTAATTAGTGAGCTCTCATTGTCCTCCGGTAAGGTGAGTGATAAAATGACTTGACATGCTTATTTATCACCATCAAGCTTTTGGTGATGATATACTTGCGCGAATCTGCCATCGGTAGTATTTAGGATTTACTCCGATAATACTAAGTTCGTGGGTGCGCTGCGTACTTTATCCGACACGCAGTTCTTATAGCTACGTCTATGTTCACCACCCCCCCAGTCTATCCCATTGTTCGCCTAGTGCAGCGTTTGGACGATTCCTTTCCAGACATTTTATCCCCAGACTTGAGGCGGGACATCTTGTGATCGTAATACAATCCTGTCTTCAAGAATTCCTCTGTGTTATGTATATCTAGGTTTGTCTGAGTCATACACAGTCTCGTCCATAGTGCCACCTCCTCTGATGATGTTCAGTCTTGCAGAATTGTGCGAGAAATCCTACACCTAGACAGGAGGACGACTGCAGTCCTCAACCAAATCTTTGGGTCGAAAGCCTGACGCAAGGAAGCCAGTAGATGCCGGCAAACTACTGCTGTAGTACAACTCACTGTATCTGTAAGCAAAGGACAAGGAGACTGTGTTAGTTAGACCTCTACCAACTGACCAACCTGGTATGAGAGACTCTGCGTGTGCCGCACGGACGCCCCCCCCCACCCGTGAGAAGCTCAGTTGTTCACGGATGAACACAAACCGTCAAAGCATGATAAGGCCCAGTCTAGGTGCAGCAGCAAGAGAAACCCGATAGTGATGGAAAGCCATTTTCACAGATTCTGAAAAGACCAATCTTCTGGGACCCAGTTACCTCAGGTCCTTGCATTTCCTGTCAGTTTTGCAGTTCGCTCATCTCAGTGACGATTTCCCAATACGTTTCTGTAGGCAACAACTGAGATGTCCGGAGAGCAGTGGTCAAACCCTGAACTTACTGACCGGAAGGTCCGTGATTCGAATCCAACGCTGGCATCGCCGCAGCTCCTGTGAAAGTTCCGGCAACCTGACACTATTTCCGTCCTCATGCTTCTTTCGGAGCAAGCTTGACACCAGAATAACTGAAACATTTGCTAAATCGGTTGCAGCCCATAGTGATCGAAATGGATGTTTTAAATTAGCCGACGCAAGAACTATTAACTAAAAAGAATACGTCACATTCAACAGAAACTTTTGAACTACTTTAGAATATTTCAGACGAGCTATCAGTTTTGAGCCAGCACAGGTAACAATTGTTGTCGAAAGTATTCTGGATTTTGTTTCACATTTTATGGGTACTCTGCGCACAACGCTTTGGGAAACATTGAGTGTTCAGCTCTAACATCTTTTCGGTGCCTAGCTGCCATGCCATCCGAAGGCGGCACGAGTGCTGAGATACTCCCAGGTTGTCCAAGCCTAGAAAAGGGCAGTCGAGATGCTGAGGTTGGATTCGAACCACGGACCTTCCGGTCGCGCCTTAATCACTGAGCCATCCTGAGCTCAAAATGGGTAGGAGAAAAAACAACTTGAGAACAGAGGATTAAAACTCTCCCATGTCTGTTCAGACTTACTAGGTATATGCCTCCAAGATGATGGATCCCTTTGCTTTCGGTCTGTCCGCCAAACGGAGTCGCGTGTGTGGGTATCACTTGATAATTCCAACTTCATCGGGGCGGCACTGCTGGCTGTAAATTCGGACAACCCTTGTCGGTCATCTAAGCCTCTGAATGTCAGTGGGTCTGTGGACAACTGCGATCGTTGAAAAGCATTTGATGCCGACCTGTTTTTTTCTGGCCAAGGACTGAAAGGGGACTCTGAGTGGATAAGGTCATATTCGTCCGTCGGGGGTGGTACGGGGTACATCACATGTTTTTTGTAGTGCAATCTACAATCACTCACAGTGTTTGTATGGTGAACACTGGCCTCATCAAGAGTTCTGGATCGGCGATTGAAAAAACTTTTTCTGTTGATGGGATCAAATAGGTAACCTGTCGAATATCGGGTACAGAGTTTTGGTGTGGCAGTGTCAACTGACGCGGTTGGATCACGTGACCACCAAGGTTTTGCGTGGTAGGTCGGAGCATGATGCTGTATAGAAGCAACATTGGTATTACATAGCATTGACGATCGGCCTCCCAATGGAATATCAACACGTGGACCCGAAAGCCAAGGGTAAAGTTTTCTTGGTGTCGTCAGACATGGGGCATATTCCGTCGGAACTTGCGACTGGTCCAAGCTTCGAAACATTCGATGCCCATGTCCCACAGACTCTTGAGGAGCTGTTCTTCTTAGAAATGGTGAAAAAGGACGACTTTGCCTATTCTTGGTATACCAATAACCGGAGAGTGGATCCACCCTTCCGTCGACGGAATCTAGTTGTACACGAGGATTTATATCTTCTGGTCTGAAATATGGGGAACTGTCCATCGATAAACCTAATCTGTGATATGAGGGATGTACTGTCCCCACAAAGTTGGTAACAGGAATGTCGGGGACTTTTGGAAATGGGCGCACATCTTTTCGTTGACTCAAAGTTTCATCAAAACTCCTGGTTGAAATAGGTATATTTACAGGAAAAATCGGCGGAATGAGTGTGGCGCTCAGATGTCGACCTGGATTATGTTGCCCAACATCCATGGAAGCCCAGTCGAGACTGCTGCCAATCCCAGAAGAATCGGCACTGTCAAACACCCGATTTCCAGCAATACGTCTGATGGGATTTAGAATGCGCCTGTGAGGCCTTTGACCCAATCGGGCTACGTCACCTGATCGCGGGAACGGATCGGAAATTTTGGGCAATGCACAGCGAATATCCCTAACGTTGAGAACAGCACCGGAGCTATATCGTGAAGGAAACCGAAAAGAAGGATGATCCTGTCCAACAGTATGTTTGTCCAAAGAATGAAAGACCTTGTCAAAACTGACGGGATTTGTAGAAACATACAGTGAGGTGAATGCCCCAGTAACTTGCATGGGATCAGCCTGAAAATCGACAGATACTCCAGAGTCCTGTGTCTTCACAAGCGAATCCTTGCTCGGGACAGAGATGGACGGACTGTCTATCATTGCTTTCTCTGCGTCATCGGGACATTTGACTGCTGCCCGAGCAGCTAAAGACCAAAGTTTTCTTCTCTTCTGACTGGACATGCGATGAAACGACTGTTTTTCGACTGATTCGGACATCATCCTCCAAGATCACATCATCTTGAACATAAGGACAACGGGTTGAGGATTTGTTTCATTAGTACGCAACAAGGTCAGTGATAATCGAGTCCATATCTTAATCCCACAAACGCGTGATGCTCGATGATGACACCAATGAACTGATTCTTTCGCTGTCATTTTCCTTATCTGGCTTGTCACCAGAATTACTCGCCTAATCTGATTGGTTGTTTGATCGACTGAACAGGTTGCCCGTGAGCGTAAGACCACTCCGGTGTGGCGTTGATTGGGCATCTCGCAACGATTTTGGATGGGGTTAGGACATTCCGTGGACAGAACCAGTCTGTAGCTCAGGTTTGTATGTCTACCCCACCATCGGTCTCGTAGTTTGAGCGTGGCCGATGGGCAAACAGTGTTGACCATCTGCGCATTGCCACAAACACCTACAATGTTGCGTTAGCTGTATCGAAATGGCAAAAATTCAGGTCAGATAATTTGGTGCGAGTTAGCTGAGTGCGCGTGTCTAGTCAAGAACGTGCTGTGGTAATCTGGCGACTCATGAAAAAAAACTGAATGATTGATGCTTGGCTAAAAGAGAGCGGAGTTTTTTTTAAATTCTTTAGACGGTGACCACTTGTCCGGCATGGCGATAGGTTTATGCAAACCGGTCACAGTTGATGAACTACTCTTTCTTCCCGACAACGGCCGTCTTTGTAAGGACTGAACTCTCTTGCCTTATTCGGGGGCGTATGAAATAATCGGAAATGAAATAAACAGACAATTGTGTATAATTGCGAACCGGAAGCTACCAAATTCGTTTCGCTTCTAGCATATAAGGCAAAAACCGAAGGAATTGAACACTGCATGAAAAGGGCGATGGTCATTTCCGGTGTGATAACAATTTTTCTTTCTGTTCACGTGTATGGATTTCACCTGAACAAGACAATACATGACGTTCGTCTTTATGCACAGGAACTCGAAATATGGATGCTCCGAAAAAAGGGTCAAACATCTTCGGCACTGTTTCATTCACGCCTCCGTCACGAAGANATGATGATGATGATGATGATGATGATGATGATGATGATGATGATGATGATGATGATGATGATGATGATGATGATGATGATGATGATGATGATGATGATGATGATGATGATGATGATGATGATGATGATGATGATGATGATGATGATGATGATGATGATGATGATGATGATGATGATGATGATGATGATGATGATGATGATGATGATGATGATGATGATGATGATGATGATGATGATGATGATGATGATGATGATGATGATGATGATGATGATGATGATGATGATGATGATGATGATGATGATGATGATGATGATGATGATGATGATGATGATGATGATGATGATGATGATGATGATGATGATGATGATGATGATGATGATGATGATGATGATGATGATGATGATGATGATGATGATGATGATGATGATGATGATGATGATGATGATGATGATGATGATGATGATGATGATGATGATGATGATGCTGATGATGATGATGATGATGATGATGATGATGATGATGATGATGATGATGATGATGATGATGGTGATGGTGATGATGATGATGATGGTGAAGATGACGATGATGATGATGACGATGATGATGATGATGATGATGATGATGATGATGGTGATGATGATGATGATGATGATGATGATGCATTCACACCTTGCATAATCCACCTAATATATGTTTGGCAACCCAGTTATCGGACTACCAGTGATCTTGGCTACAACTCTACTAATACTGCACTAGCTGAGGTGAGTTTTTTTTCACTGGGTGAGAGGGATTATCATGAACCGGACTTTTTTTTACATGAACTAGCCTATGGAATTACTATATGGAATTTGTAATAGATGTGAAAAAACAAGCTAGTAGAAAAGTGGCGTGGAAGGACTTTAAGATGATCCTCATCTACGTCGGCAGTCTTTAACGGTGTTTTCCATCCATGCTGCCATGACGTCTTTATGTCGTATTTTCGTTAGCTTTGATACTTGGGTAACTTTACTAAACCTGGTTGTCAATTAGGTTCTTAGTTGGGCTGAGATCAAAATAGCCAACTGATGACTCTGATGCCTTCACGCCGTGAAGCAGCAGAAAGTTTCTTATAAGGTGGACAACACCGTGTTCTCTTGGTGAAGCATCCCACCTGCCTAATTGCTCGTAAAAATCATTAACGACAGTCATAGTAATGCTTGTCTGTTGCATTCTTCCGGTACAACTTGAAGGAGGCGCGAAGGTTGAAGTATCGCTCAGTTGCCCAAGACCACTCACGGGCAGTCGTAATGCCATGGACCTTCGGGTCAAACGTTTCTCGTCTCAACTGCTGAGCGATCTCAAGCTAACTAGTAAAGATGAATCGCAACAATCAGTGGTTGTTTGATTGTTTTCACAACTAGCACGCTGAGTGTGTGAGCCTGAGATAGTTCAGTCTTTAGGGCGCGAACTTAGGGCCTAGAAGGTCCATGGTTCGAACCCAACTCCAGCATCCCGACCACACCTGTCTAGGCTTGGGCAACCAGCTCTCATGCTGTTTTTGGGTAGCGTGACAGCCAGATACCGGAAGGGTGTTACATCTGAACTACGAGATATAGATATGTATCTAACCTGCAAGAGTTGTGCTTCATACAAATGTGGAGCTGTGTGTAACTGACATGGAATATACGAATGTGTAGGTGGCTCAAACGGCTACTGGTACAAACACGACGATTCTCAGCTCAGTGAGTGGACCATGATATCCAAAATAGTAGTGAGCGATTCCTCAGTGACAAACCAGACACTATGAAAGTGTTGGTTTACGGTGTCTTCTCATGGTGGTAACCAACTGAACAATTTCTAACTCTGACCCTATTGAGAACCATTCGAGGACACCAATACGTTGAATGCACAAGGATGATGGTTTATTTGACAGAGTCAGTGGTCAACTTGAAAGCGTATTGAAGATATCCTGAAAAAAAAACATTCATTTGTAAACTGAGTTGGTTTACAGCTGGGAGTCAAATGAATCAGTCAGCTGAACCACTCGCTTATAATATTTTTCGACTGACTGCGCTGCACGCAGCCCCCCCCCCCCATGTTTTACTCGGTATGATATTCGAGACATCACAGTGTATTTTCATGAAGGAAACTGTTCACAACGCCTAAAAACTCGTCGACATCCCACAATAGGTTTCCCTTTCACTCCGGTCTCATCAAGTACCTCAGGTACCGTCAAACTTATGTTTCACTTCAATCCAAGTTGCACGAAATTGGTCAAATAAATCCACTTGCATACCAGCTTGGATTTTACATGAGACTCAAACTACCACCAGCTGAACCCCTCGTTTGTGACGGTATTCTTCACCTAAGGCCACTTGAAGTTTTAGTAGGTATGATTTTGAAGTAGAATATAGGGTTGACGGAAACTCGGGGACTGCACCTACCTGATGAGTCTGAATTGGAAGTGCGAAACCAATCGTAGGCTGCTGAAGAGTTTTCAGCAACCTTTTGAGTAGTGCATCACGGCTATACAATGTATCGCGATATCTCGAATATCGTGCTAACCGAAACATGAGGCGAACATTGACAGCACGGTGGATAAACGAAAACAGGTTACTACTGAGGCCTCCATTTTTTCTTGTACATCAGTTTGCTCGTCTTCTCCACAACCCCTTTTCTAGCGAGATCACCGAAGGCCCACTCTTAGGAAGTGACAGATCCACTCGCCGCCAATTCCCGTTGGGTGCAGTTTCCACGGTAAACTCGGCCGTCACTTCCGTGGACAATTCGAAATCATTTTACAAGCCTGAGCTTATCCGGCAGTCTTTGAAATGCGAACTCTGAAACAAGCTGGAAAAAAGACTCATTGGGCTCGCTTTCTATCGAGGTGCGCAGTATCTCGAAGACGAGGTTTCAAGACCGAAGTGCGGGCTTGACTTGCACATCGGTTTCCGCTGGCTTCCGGTTGCGCTGATGCTCTTGCTGGTTCTGCATTTTTTTAAGCCACCGAACTGAAGGTTCTGTGTTTTAGTGGCTGCCCGTTCATAGCCAACTCCGTGCGGTTCGTTGGGCAAGTTTGTGAAGGTGTCCCATAAACGCACCGATAAACACTCCCTTTTCATCGTGTCTGCTGCTTAAGCCCCAACAGACGAGCTCTGATATACTCAAAGACATGTTTTACGATGATTTGAACGTCCATTCTTGATGGACTAAGAGCTCAGATATTATTGCGGTTACCGGGGATATGAGTGCGCAAGTAGGTAGGCTTGGCACTGCTGAGGTTCAATCGGATGGTCGTCGGAGACTGGACTGGACTGGAGCCGCGCGGACAACGGCAAAAGCCTGTTGCAGTTATGTGTTGACCACAAACTGTTTCTGTGCGGTAATGACTTCCGAAACAGCTGAAGCCGCTTGGACATGTGGTGCCTCCCGCATGCGAGCCAACCTCCATTACAGATAGACCACCTCACAATTAGCTATAGGTGGCGCGGTTCATTTGCTGTTGCTCATTCTGAAACATCTGCTTTTTTCAGGCGCACCAAAGATGCGCACACATTGCCTGGCCATTGAGTAGCTCTCGGACCCTGATGTGAAACAAGTCTACCAGAACCACCTACCGAAATCCCTTTTGGACAAGACATATTCTGATATTGACTTTCACTGTCCCCAACCCTACAAGATGCTGAGCACTCCGCCTGTGGAGTGGTGCAACCAATTAGACAAAAGTATTGGGTCACGAGCAATATTCTAAAATTTCTCGAAGTTCGGACACGTGCTTCTCCTGAACTGGAGTACACTATAACTCGACGAATTGTCAGACTTCAGGTGAAAAAAAGCATCTTCACGGATCAAGAAGCTGGGTGGATTCAGAAGCTGACGTGATGGAGATGACAAGGAACTCGTGGAATATGCGTAAAATGTTCCAGTTGCCAGGCACAACAGGCCTCCGGTGGGCGATACACTAACCGATACAAATAGCTCGTTTATCTGTAAAGAAAGAACAGTTCCTAAATTTTCGGTTGAAGACTTTCTGGAACAATTCAGCTGGCCTTCATACATGGTCGTATGGCATTGAAACTCCAGGTTTCTCATCTGGTGTTGCTGCCAATGACGATGATGATGATCTACCTGTTTCTCCGTATCCCCTCGAATCCGACCAAGCCTGTGTCTCATTTGTCCACAGGACACTGATACAGCGAGTGTATCGCTACAGGCTGGAGTCAGTGGGTTCCTGAAGCGTTGTTCGCTGCATCTTCTGCCTTGCCTGTTTTCCAAGGGTCCGTGGTTTTCTGTGTGGTCATATGATACTATCACGTTCGGACGGAAAACTTGTTAAAAAAACAAACTTCGTCATGCTTTAAAAAGAGGTATCCATTCGGTCAGATTTGTCCAAAATGATGAATATAGAAGAGATCAGATATTGAGATTTAAAGAGCATCATGAAGGCATAGTTTAGCGAGCACTGTGAGCACGGCAAACCAGTCTCTCTACCCAATCCTAATGATACCGTCAACAACCAAGGGTTCTAATTTTCTACCATGTGCAGACATTCATATATTCAAACGTTCGAAAATAAAGCTTATATCTGCCTAAACCCTGCGCTTCCGGGTGCCTCGCTCAGTCTTCTTCAATACAAGAGTTTCCTTCAACATTCCGCGTATCACTGAACGGTTTAGGTGAAGTTGCCTTTCTCAGAAGATCTCTAAACGTCTGCCGGAACATCTCCTGAGAGCCATGCTATAGGATCGTTCAAGCCTTCAAGTAGATGTCTGTCGATAATTGGATGGCGCACAGCGCCAGGTAGGTTTTAAAATCAGCTCTGATGATGCCTTCAAAACGTTGCTAATACATCAAAGGCCGAAACATGTGACCATTAGTGATAACCCTGTTTACCAGAACCCCATCAGCCAAGGCTTTGTGCACAAAAGTTACTTTGGTTCAGATCATTAGACAGAATTGGATCTGATTTCATCCGACTCACCGTTTCATCTGTGCCCGTTTGACTCAATGTTGTACGTTGTTCGCAATGCTGTCAACCTATGAGTATGCCGTATTTTGAGTTTGAAACTTATAAACGTAAAGAAAATCTCATCACCTCGCCATCTGTATCTTTTGACCGTTGTGTTTCAGCTGACCAAAGGATTGGCTTCTGGTAACACAAACTCATGCTCCAACCTTTCTCCACTCGTTACGATTTAAGAACTCCAGAAAAGCATTCAGCTTCGGAGTAGTCGATTAATCGGAATTATACTGAAATTAGCCATCTCAGTGCAATGGGCTAGACTGCATGCTGTCTGAGAATGAGTCAGATTCTCCACTGCATGAGCTCGAGTTAATTCAATTGCGTTTCGCGTGATAGGCTGACGTGTGAACTTGCAAATAATTGATTACGATGATGAGTTTAGCTCATCATCATAATTCTGACAGCAGTATGAAACCACAAATTTATCAGCACGAATGCCCCGGGTAAAAACTATGAACTGGAGCTTCATGAATAACTTAGTTATTACTCGCTTCCATCCATCGAATAACCAATCACTGTTACATATATACAGCAATCAGCCTTCTTCGTGAAGTTTTAGCAAAAATCCGCCCATCCTTGCTGATGTACCGGATAACCAGTGGTTGTACGCATACACTACTACTTTAGTTTTTATATACTTCTGTTGAGACTGGTCATATAGACCGGATTAAAGCGGATTAACACCTCCATCAAGCACGACAGGCTTGGCTAGGGTTGACCGATATGTGCTAGCAATCACAGTCAAACGAATGAATTGATTCAACTATGATTCACCGATTGGTGCTGATGACGTACCAGTAAATTTCACGGGTTGTCAGAGACCCAGTGCAGAGAGAAACCGCAACAGAGGGTAGTTTAATCAGTGATTAATGACGTAAGCATTTTGGGTATGATGACTGCCGTTTCAGTGACATGCACTGTGGATCACGTGGGTTGTGTGACTGAATGATAGAGTTATTGTGGGTTACGGTCAAACAGAAAACCTTTCGTTCAGCTGTAACACCCTTTTAGGTGCTTAACTGCCACGCCACCCGAGGGCTGAGATGCCACCAGATGCTGCCCAAGCCCAGGCGAGATGCCGAGGTTGGGTTCGAACCATGGACTTTCCGATCAGTGACTTCGCGCCTTAACCACTGAACTACCTCTAGCTCGAGGAATGCATCAGGACAATTTTTGTGGAAGCCTACAGACAACGTAAGCTGCCGTGAATATGCGGTAGTGAGTATATTGCTAGTAATACGGCGCACCTCTACGTGGGTTCATTCCCCACATACAAAACAGAGAATGCCAGCCTTTCCTGAGAACACAAACACCAAAGTCCCTTTGCTTGTATGAATTAGAATCTTGTAAAAACACCTGTCCATCTGGAAACGGAGTTCTCGAATGCCCCTGGAAAATACCGCCAAGATCTCCGAATGGGAATTACAGTGATATGAAATCATCGGAATTGTTCGAAGCGGAAACGTTCCTACTGGTGATTGGGAATGACAGCTAGCCATTTTGTTGGAAGAACTGTACGCAAATCGTCCTCAGCTGACTGTGATTCTTAGTATCGCTGGTTGTATTTCCAAAAAAACGCCTTCCCTTAGGAGTTAGGCCAAAGAAAGAAATTTTACCACCTGGTCGTTTGTCTGATTAACCGTTGAATTCGGTTTCCAAGGTTTGCGCGTGATCATCATTGTCTGGTTACAAGGTCAGTCTCCGTTTTTATCTTTCAAACCCCTGGCCGCGACAATTTTGATTTCAGACGCTCTTGTAGACCACTTAAGCAACGAAAGGACGATGCTGTTAAAGGTTGATAATTACCACTCTGTACTACTAACCAAATGCATTCAGGTGGAAATTGGTATCATTTGAGAACAGGTCTATTTGTTAGGGTTAGTACATCAGAACGTCGGGGAAAACGAGTTGTGGTCCAACAGTCACTGTTTCTTTTCATCAGTGAAGCTATTGGTGGGATTTTTGTTGTGATAGAAGACCGTACATTTTGGCAAATGTCAGAGGACGCACCGTATGAATTAATTCAGTTCAGAATTAACTGTTTTACAGAATTCAATCATAAACGAGGGGTGCAGCCTGTACTAAGGTGAGTCTCTGGTGAAAACCAAAGTGGTGTGCAGATAAGTGAAAATTCAACGCTGATTTAAGCTTTTAGATCGATTTACTGTCCAACCAGATGTTCAGCAATTTAATCAATAATTTGACTACTATCAAGTAGTTAGGACATTTTGTATTAATATGAGTCGAGGACGAGGTAAGTCCTTTGCTCAGATGTTTGGTGTGCCGTTGGATCCCGAGAAGCAGTCACATTGGTGTTTTCCTCATTGTTGAGAATCCACTACGCCCATCTGACGAGACCAAAAAAGGACTAAGATACTCATGTGGATTCACCTGTCCGGGTCCGACAAGACTTTGCATTTACCAGTCAATAAATTGAGGCGAATGTTGGTAGCTCAGGTACCGTAAATGGTCGCTGGTTTGTTCGCTGAGCTGGACAATTCGATTGCAAGCGTCTCATCACCAATCGAGGTGACATCATTGCGTTGTTAGGGCACGTAGTGGAGCGTAGCGATGGCTCTGTAGCGGTCATCCACTAGATCACGCGTCACAAACACACAAATCACGTGACAAAATCCTGTTCTGCCTGCAACCTTGACCGACAGCACGTACACGACAATTTCCCATCCACTTTGTCTACCCGGCTACCACCTGAATCACGTGCCACGCCTACGACCTTCAACCACAGCAGGTCAAGCTGTTTTCAAGTTTGTGCAACTGTCAAACAAGAATGGACACTGCACATAATATGATTGGTATACAACTCGGCCCACATCACACACATGCGCGCACAGGGTAGGAAGACAACCAAATCCACGGACAATTACGGAACACGTGTAGCAGCTATACTGCAGAGAAAACATGTCCCGCTTCCGGACCTTCACTCAGGAACTCTTGCCAGTTGTCCTCCAAAGATTAGTCACTTTTTGACTCATTCCACTTTTTGAATTTTATTTGTATTATGCGTGGTGCAACTAGTAAACTACTGAATACCACAGTAAAAACTGTTAGTTGTGCATGCACCGTTTGAATTATATCATGACTACCACAAACTGTGAACTAATAGGTCGATCGTTGTGCGTTGGATACTGTTGCGTGTGTGTTATAATATGTGCTGCTAGCCGAGGCTGGCATCCGATCACGATTGGTCGTTCAATCGGGCGGTTCCATTGGTTGGTCTCTTATCCTGTCGAGGGCCTTTAATGGGAAGCTAAGCTCAAAGGTCATGTGGTCATCGACAAATCAGGACACAGGATAACAGATTAACCAATGGAACCGCCCGATTGAACAAACAATCGTGATGGAAGGTCAATTTCGACCAGTAGCACACATGTGCAACAATACTCAACACAACCCATCGCCGCGTTCCACTACGCGCCCTAACAACGCACTGATGATGTTGACTCGATTGGTTACGAAACGTTTGTAATCAAATTGTCCAGCTCATCGAACAAACCAACGACCAGCACCTCGGGGATCATTGACCAGTCAGAAAAAATGTTCTGGCTGGTCAGCAGTAGCTCGATGAGTCACTTGGTGAACAGCTGGTTAAATGGCCAGCCATGTCTGAAATAAAAAAACAATGACTGCACGAACTGGTTGGCACACGCGCGGAAACTTCGGATCAAGGCCTCCTATCTCTCTTCGTCAACCTGATGAGTCTCAATAAAGGCGGAAGCTCTTGTGTGGTTGACTACACATTTAGATGCTTTCAAATACCGTCAAGCAGGTTCTACTGATTAAATCCTTAGCATGCAAAATACATGGTCATTTGGAGGAGACGTGATGACTCATCAGTAAACAGTTAGGGACAGACAGAGGTAGGTAGCCAGTCGGGGGTAGCGGGATGGGGTAACACAGGTCGTCGAAATCACAATGCAAGATTGGCTGCAAGGTTGACGGAAACTCGGGGATTGCACGAACCCAATGATCCCGAAGCAGAGAGACGAAACCGGTTATGGGCTGTCGAGGAGTCTTCAGCAACCTTATGAGTAGTGCATTACGCCTAAATGATGTATTGCCACGCCTCGAATATCGTGCCAAGAGAAACATGAGGTGACCTGATGCAGCATATACAGCTTAAGAAGAACATCATAAATGACAGATTCAGATGGGATTCAGATAAGTCTCCAGTAGAAACCCATTTCGTATGCAGATGAGTGCGTTTGCCGTAATGCGAGATCTCTCTCACTGGGTCACCACTTTCGACCATGTGATTCTGTAATCAACCATATGTTTACTCATTCAGACAATCTGACTAAATCTAGAAGGTCAGAATGTCCCATCAAACTGGTCATTAAACTGCATGGTGTATTTGGTAGTTACCGAATAATCGTAATAAAATATCTAACACATTTCGATTATAAAGGTATACGCAGATCCACAAAAGCCCATCTACACAAGACGTTGGTCCTTAGCGGGACTCACTGCGTGACTGGGGAAGAATTGGCCACGTGAGCCACTTCAAAATATCACCCCAGCTGTGCGAAACGGTTGAAGGGCGAGTGGTCTCGAGTACAAAACGTAGTCGTTCAGCTGTAACACGCTTTCGGTGACCAGCTGCCATGCCACCAGAAGGAAGCATGAGTGCTGGGATACTGCCAGGTTGCCCAAGCCTAGACAGGGGAAGTCGAGAGGCAGAGGTCAGGTTCGAACCACGGAACCTCCGGTCAGTAAGTTCGCGCTCTAACGACAGCCATCTCGCCCCCTCCCGAGTACAAAAGAGGCCCCTTGGTTGATATTTGTGAGGTCATACCGTACGCTCGAGTTTTTAATCATGTTAACAAACTGATTTGAAGGGGAAGAGTGACCATGAGATGCTGAACTTACGGTTTTATTTCTGGTAATTGCAATCAACTGTAGAGGCTACAGTTTCCTCTTGCAGAGGACATCAATGGAAAGAACTACTTCCCAGTTCAGAAGACATTTGGTACGTTGGAGTCCTTTCGAAGCACTGAACAAGTATTTCTGAACATCATAGTGACGACTCATCGGTTCATGATGAAATTTAGATTTGGCCCTGCCCCGACCGAAATCGGACGTAGTGGCTCTCAAATTAATTAAGTCTAGAAATGAACTCTGGACACGATCCTGTTCAATTCAGTCTTCCCTTTTGAAATTTTCAGCACATTCACTTCACAATCCTAGTTATGTGCCGATATGAGTACTATTCATTGTTTATGCCCATACACTAATTTATACCTTCTAACAATCGCATATCTATTCCAAACACAGTGGTAAGCGTTTCCAATGATTTACATTAGTATATGCTTCAGTAATAAATAAATAAACCCACGACAACTGAAGCATGTGAATGGACAAGTTGAGAGCATTACTGCTTCAACCTTTGTTGAGGACTGAAACAGCTGACTTAGAAGGCCCGAGCCCTTGACTTGGCAAGCAATGCCTTGCTAAACCCTTAAGGTGTGTGTTGCGCAACTGGGCTTGGAATGAAGTGACTTGGTCAACCGGACGGCCAGTATCTAACATACATCTGGCCAGTGACGATGCACGATTGCGATTCGACCTTTGGCTCGACGGTTTTCCGGATTGCATTTGGATAATATACTTTGAAATGTGTTCTGCCGCACGTTCTGCAGCTAGGCATGTGTCGCCGTCACGAAGAGACTGGACCTTACCGTGGTGTGACGGTTTGCGCACCTCAGCGACCCATTGAGCTATACTGGGGGGTGTCCCCGCGACACTCACAGAGTCTCTCATACCAGGTTGGTCAATGGTTAGAGGTCTGACGAACACAGTCTCCTGGTCCTCCAGGTTGGGGGTTGGAACATATGGCGACTTGTTCCGTAGAAGTGGTAATGCATTTGCATTTCCTGCCAAACACCGCTGCCTTGCGGTTAGGCTTTTGAGCCAAAGGCTTTGGTTGAGGACCCTAATCGTCCTCCTGTCTAGGTGTGGGCGCCCTGACAGTATCCCAGCCCACGTACAACCATGAAACGCACATATACAAATAAACTCATGCCACAT
>SJOL01004833.1:150992-165620 GCA_004794785.1 Opisthorchis felineus | reverse complement strand
AATGCCTGACTGCCAAAACAGTTTGTTGGCAGCGCTGTTGGCCCGAGAGCCATTAGACCGTTTTGCCAAACCAATGTTCGAACGGTTCCCAGATTGAACACAACGCTTCCTTGACCAGTTAGCTTTGAAACCGTTGACAGTATACGTAAATGTTGAAACAAACTTGAAAGAAGCTAGATAGATTTGAGTGCTTGTGATAGCTCAGTGATTAGGGCACGAGCTTACTGACCAGAGGGTCCGTGGTTCGAACCCGACCCTGGTAACTTGACTACACCTGACTCGGATTGGGCAACCTCACACTTCCTTCGGTAGGTATGACAGCTAGACACCGAAATGGCTTTACGGCTGGACGATTACTTCTATTATTATTATTATTACTATTAGTATAGTGTGTCCGTGTGAACCGTAAGGCTTTGTTTTTCTCCAAATACAAGATGCCTTTCTAATTTAGTTCTCATGGCACGAATCGGTCAAGGAGTGCAAATTGGCTTGTCTTGGGTGCAAGAACGGGATGGACGAGTACCGTCAAATGCGATTGACGCGGGCTGCGGCGTATACATTGGTCGAATGCACCAAAATGGCGACCTACTCCCTGGCAAGGTCGTGCCCCGTCTCAACCAGGCTTATTGCGCTTTTGGGGGGCGTGAACACTCACATCATTCGTATGAAGTTCTCTGCGATACAGCTGCTCACCGCACTAATAAATGGTAGGCTATTTAACGTGAGAATCTACTTTCAAATGGCCTTCAATTTCGTCCGGTCAGCACTCCCTTGATATCGGACCTGAAACCATATTTTAGCTTCCTCAAATGTTTTTTTGGAAACAGGTTACAGTGGCTTGTCTGATAGCTTAGCGTGGAAACCCACTTGTAACCAGTATCGGAACAATGTATAAAGGAGGCAGCAAGAAACTTTTCCGCCGATCGATGAATTTAATCTATCATTTGGAAGTGACACACTACTCAAAATGCTGCTGAAAACTCCTCGACAGCCCACGACCGGTTTCGCCCTTCCAATTCAGGCTCATCAGGTAGGCGCAGTCCTCGAGTGGGCACCGGTCGTGGGCTGTCGAAGAATTTTCAGAAACCTTATGAGTAGTGTATTACTCTCCATTCTTGTTCAAATTTATAGTTGATCAAGTAATGAAGTGAACGCTGGAGGGTCTTCGAAACCCCGGCATTCAAATCCTTACCGATAAGAAACTTGTTGATCTAGAGTACGCGGACGACGCCGTCATCACCTTTGAAGGCGATGTCCAAACAAAACCTCTGCTGATAAAACTGACCACCATCATATCATCTTTTGACATGCGCGTTGCACCTACAAAGTGCAAAGTTTTGCTTCAGAACGTTCAGTCTCTGAAAGTGCCCCTTGCAATCCATTGAGAAGCACTGGAGGTTGTGGCGAAATTTACTTATCTCCGCGGTTGTGTTAGCTCTGACGGAAGTGTGTCTGATGAAGTCTGTGCAAGAGTCTCAAAGGCTTAAATCACGTTCGCTAATTTGCGTCACTTGTGGTGTCAAAACGGCGTATCACCAGGTCACAAGAGTCGTGTGAACCAGGCTACAGTAAGGACTGTATTGTTGTATGGATGCGAACCATGGCCTCTGAGGTCAGATGATGTGAGACGTCTTCAGGCTTTTTGCCGCTAGTGTCTAAGGAGCGCCGCTGATGTCGGATGGGGTCAGCGAATTCGTAACGAGGTAATTAGAAAACTGGTGTCTCGTTATGCATCAGGTGT
This sequence comes from Opisthorchis felineus, assembly GCA_004794785.1. NCBI lineage: Eukaryota > Metazoa > Platyhelminthes > Trematoda > Opisthorchiida > Opisthorchiidae > Opisthorchis > Opisthorchis felineus. The sequence goes on along the minus strand of SJOL01004833.1, from coordinate 163,879 downwards.
TTCAGTCGCTGAAAACATCCAGCAAAATCATCTACGCTGGAGCAGCCGTGTGCTACGCATGTCGAAAGACGAGTGTTTTGTTCTCCGTTCCTCTTTCAGAATGTAGACAACGCACGACTGTGGTGTAAAAGAGATTATGAAGAGTCTGGGTGTTGTAGGTGCGGTACGCCTTCCAGGAGTCCCCGTGACCTCGCCTGCGCTTGGCTGGAAGCAATGCATGAAATGGTGGCTGTCCGAGATCAGTGGCTTTCGTGCTGTCAGTTTCTTTCCAGATTGTCCCATTATACGCTTGAAAATGGAGGCACCACAGAATGCTCGCGACAGCCCATCACCAGGTCACTCCCTCACCCACTCTTTTCTCTTCGGTAGTGCCTACAGCGTCACCATTTGTTTAGCCGTTTATGAAGCAAATATGGTTATCTGCAACGAGCGGACAATTCGTCCCAGCCTCTCCCGTTTATCGATGTATTCTTCTATTCTAAGACTTTTTATGCGTACCAGCTCTATCGCTGCTTGGCCTTGACCTCGACCCTTTCTCACTGTTTTTATAGTTACGGCTGGGAGAACTCAAGCAACGGACGTGTCCCTAAAAACGCCATTGTGGCTGGCTTGGCGTCAGATGGTTCACCGCTGTATGTTGCCCGTGCCCACATAAATGGAGAGCGAGTCGTTGGAAAGGTGAGTAGTTCCCGAGGTTTGTTTTCTTTTCGACACTGGACGATTTCCCGGATTTATGATAGATATTTAAAGAAGTACAATCAGGGATCTGAAAACATCACCGAGGACTGTTTAGCAGAACTGATCAGTCTCACGTCGAGGTGTCTAAAGATTTGTACCAGTCTTGTTAACAAGTATAACTGATGTAAAATGAACCGGAGTAACTTGATCACTTCACTGACTTATCTTATGCAAACGGAATTTCAGGTACACGCAGGACATCACTGTGGATATTTTCCATACGGAGGAGAAGAACACAGTCAACACAGCTACGAAGTCCTCATCTGGCGGGAGTTTTAAACAATGCGGAAGAAAAATCTTGTTTCATGAAATATTATTTATAAAATTAATGTATTTACTGCATATTTTTATCTCTCATATTTCTTACTGCCCGAGTTTGCGTCCGGTAACTTGAAAACATCCATTCAGACTAGGTAGGTTTTATGCTAACTGCTTAAGGGACTGACTTGAAATTTAAGTGGGCTTCTTTGCAGGTTCAAAGTTCGAAGCCCGATAAATCCGACACTGTGTGTTTCAGACAAATTGCCAGAAATAGGATGTTTCCTCCCCACATAATTCGTCTCCTCCAAATAAGGACCTCTGGCTTCGTCTCGGCCCTGCAAACTTTACCGTCAGACTGTTTGGACCGGAGAATTTTGGCGATTCGGCCCATACAGCGCCCAACAGGGTACAGATATCGAATAAGGTGCACATTGTTAGGCATTGTGACTGATTTCCGTTTAGACACAAAGATCTTCAAAAGCCAAGTTTAACTTTACTGAATGTTCTCCGTGTGCCTTCCCGTTGCTACCTAATGAAACTGAAAGTTGGGCTGTCGAGGAGTTTTCAGCAACCTTATGAGTAGTGTACTAGGTCAGCCATTCTTTCGGTGCATCTGCAGTCATTGAGTCGTCAACGCTGAATTCTCACGGTGATGCTTAGAAGCTCTCAGCCACAATGCGCTGAAATATTCATTTATTCACCCATCACTCACTAATGAAACCCGTCAACTAGGACAATTGATATCCAACGATGATGGTGTTTCATTTCAGCTGGTAATCAACGTGACACTTTAGAAAGGTCTAAATTAGGCTGACAAGGAATGGTGGCATTCGACCTGACCTGTAATCATTCCAGACTATCACGTGATCATCAGTGAACAGATTTCACAGTACCGATTCTCTGATACGGTGGTGTATTCATTCTATAACACAACGCTTTGTGAGTGACAACCGGATACCATCGTTACGATCATCAATGGCTAGGTGGACCATTGATCATCTCCGGCTTTAGCGAACTCAGCTTGCTCAACGTTTGTGAACGCAACCACCAAGTAGAACCGAATTCTCAGGAGAGATGGAACGTGAACGTTCAAGCGCTTACCACAGTTGGACAAGTGATTCCGTTTTAGGTGGGATTAATGATCCTAGAGGACCATCTGGCCGATTTAGTGTTAAAACAGAGTCCTTGCGTTTTCCAGGATTTGCTAACTGATCAAGTTGATCAAAGCGAACAGCCCAGAAGGAAGCTAAGCCGGAAATTTAAAAAGATCTGACAAGGTACGGACTTTGAGTATCCCATAATCAACGCCATCCCTTTGACCGTCTTCCTTGTTAGAAACTGCTGTGCAGTCGAACCAAAGCGTTGGATCTTTGAGATTGAGCGCGCAAGGCCGGTCTGTACGAGTAAACCATGTCTCACTGGCCTCCATTAGGTGTATGTCTCTGGTTTCTTTCAATCCGGGTTGCAAGAAAACGGTCTAAAATGCAACTTTTGAGAGCAAAACACCGAAAACTCAAAATATTACCTACTAAGTAGCCTTGGGCTGAGCAGGCCAGTTGGCAAGTGACATTAACATCTTCAAAGTGGACTATGATATACGTTCACACGCAAAACAGTTTGCGTTTCTGCGTGTCAACCACAACTGGTGCAAATTCCTGAGCCAGTCACTGTCAGTCTTTCTAAGACCGACACCATTGACTTGGTAATTTCGACCTCAAGTAAACACGCGTATCTTCATAGCGGAACAAAGATCATTGTCCTGTTCTAAATACTTTGACAGAGCCGGTGAGAATCTCGCTAGTAGGCAGAACTGCTAAAAACAAACCGAACAAACAAAGTGCTCTGTGTGATCAATGCAGCAGATCACTATGGCAACAGTGCAGTGAGGTTCTGTGTTTTTATGGGCCTATTGATTTTTAGTAAGAGTAGAACTGAAAAACAGCTTGTTACCCTGTTTGTTTCGGAATCCAACTTCGATCGATATCAGACTGAATCAGACTGTGCTGGTCGTGAAAAATGCACACCCAACTCAGCCAGGATGTGCTAGCAGTTTAACCCATGTGGTGTAGACAGTTGAGATGAAACAGAATCGATGTCAAAAAATGGCCAAAAGGGCCATTGCACGCGATGTGTTGAAGCCGTTTTGAGCCGAACCACATGTTGGACCATCCATTCCGCCAAATCATACATCTCATCCTGATTTTTGATGTTCATATAAGCGTGAAAGTTGTGTTGATCAGCTTTCAGTGCGATCGAAGTCACTCTATGCTGGAAAGTCTGGAAGCACTGCACAGCTCTTTGACTTCCGCTGGGGGCAGTCAGCAGTGCGCATCTCATAGATCTTTGGGTAGATTTGATCCGGCAACCTTCCAGTTAAAAGTGTACCTAGAGAGAATTAAATGTGTCTTCCATCAACTCACGCAGTTCACTCCGTGTGGCATTGTGTTGGCTGGCTCTCCGAACGACGTTCACCGAAGTCTCTAGAGAGGTTTTTCGTTTCTGAACAGGTTACTTTTAGTTTCTGGGTAGTGAGGTGGAAAAATACTTCAGAATCTTACTTCGTATGTCACTTCAATTCTTGCATTCGCTAGAAAAAATGAGCATTTCTTGTTGGCGATGCGAGAAGAGTTGAGAAATTTAATGGAGATTTCGTCCTGTAAGGGAGCTAATCTATGCTGAAAAGACGAGAAGCCCTGCAAAGCCGTTTCATCCCTACTCATTAGCAGTGCGCATTTGACGAAACTCAAGTAAATCTACCGATTGTTACCAAACTGTTCCGAAAACTCAAGTAAAGATTTTCGAACGCGCAACCTACTCCTGGTATTTTGAACACCTGGCCGTTCCGTCACTAACACACTCGAATGATTAGGGATATATCTTGTTGTGGTTCGCGCAGCTTTTCAGCGAAGACTGAATTCACTTACAGGACGAAATCTCAGTTGAGGACTCCAAAATGACAACACTACTAACAATCACTGAGTAGCTCACAGGGGGAATAAGATTCGGGCAATCAGTGAAACTTCCACCTGAGAAGTCATCACTTAAGGAGCCAGGCGGTAAGTGACTGAATGATATATTGTATAACTGCGAGTTACTCCTACTGCCGCTCGAGGCCGAACGGTTAAGGGAAGTCGCGGGTTCGAACTCTGGAGTCTCATGAGACGCACACTACTTATGATTCCCGACAAGGATAAAACAGTGTGCAGTGCTTCTCGGCCCTTCAGCATTCACCGTTTTACCTAAATGACGAAATATTTATCGAATAAGGATAATTCGTCAAGGTGACCAAAATTGTTCCCAATGTCTTGGCGTTCCATTTAGTGATGTTTCCCTATCCAGTCATACAACTCTTGGTTCGCCCATAAGTTTGTTGACACAAGTATATCTGTTTCTCACAGCTTCACAGGCCATCACCCTCTAAGACCACCGAATATGATGTCCACTCTTCAGATGAAGACAATTCTTTAATTCCACAGATTTTGCCCCTCATAAGGAAAGTATCTGGACAAGCACCACCAACTCGTGTTATACATGCCTTTCCTGCAGTAACCTTTTCAAAAGTTATCTTTATGGCGAGTTAAGACTAACTATTTAATCTAGTCACCAGATGAGCTATACTTTGTGCTATACTTTCTCAAATCTAGCAACGTAAGGGACTGAGAAACCATGAACACAGGAACGAACACAATAAAACAGAGCAGAACAAATATCCAATTCATTGGGAGACTTTTCACCTCATGTGAGATCCATTTGAGGACGAAGATCACTTCTAATATCACTGACCTTACGTCATCCTCCGAAAAGAGCCACCGGACTCATCAAGCATAACCAAAATCCCACGGTTACGGGTTTGTTATGGGGCATCATGAACCTAGACGGATAAAAGTCAAACTTGTTCATTGGCAATCACTGACGCTTCCCAATCAGAATGTAGAATAGCTGTAAGGATGACCTCATCTTCCAGCCCATTTTTCTGGACATGATGTTATCGGGGATTTAACTGAACAAATTTACATATCAATTTGGTTTTCACGAGAGACTCAACTGAATGTCTCGTTTATGATATTCTTCAACTGAACGTGCTGCATAAAGGCCGCCTCATGTTTCAGTTGGTAAGATATTCCAGATAACACAGTATGTGTTCATACAGGAAACTACTCACAAGGTTGCTGAAAACTCTTGGACAGCCCACGACCGTTTACACCCATTTGGGGCTCGTCAGGTAGGGGCAGTCCCTGAATTTCCGTAAACCTGATGTTCTACATGAACATAAATTTGACTGATTTAGACAACTACACTCATTTGTATGTCAACTGTGCTTTCAGGAGTGACTGGGTTTTCAGCAACCTTGTGAGTAGTTTCCTTCAGACAAAATTTATTTTTCACACTCATCTGAACACTTCAACAAGTGGAATTCAAAAGCTTTGTCAAGTCACTGTTTTTTAAAGTTTTAACTTCTAACCTTCCCCTGATCAAGGAATGTTCTATTCAATCTCCAAATTACTGTTAAAATGTAAGTGACTCCCTTGCGTTACTGGACAAACTAAACAACAATAGATCAGGTGATGCAAGTTTTCACTATTGGGGTAGAAGTCCACCGTTTTTTCTCAGTTGGCAGATAAACCTGCCAGGTTTCATTTTACTATGCAAATCTGTCGGCTCATAACTGAATCGGCCGATTTATACTTACGCATGTGACCATGACCGTTGGGTCACGTGTTTTGACGTCGGCTTATCTAGACTGGTGACGTAGTTGGATGGGGTGACATTCCGGCGCGGTCTTCTGAGGTCACCCGATAAACAGTTACACCCTAATAACAATGTAAGAAAAATTGTTTTGCTTTTTTGCGGTCAGCTCTACTTTTGTTGATCACCGTTATCGGCTGTCACGAGAAAACCTGAATCCATGGGACTAATGCGCAGTTAACACAACCGTCGACTCACTATGATTACCGAAATGCTCAAATGCTGAATCTTCTGTCAGAATGTTTGCAGGCGTGAATCGCTCTAGAGATACGTAAGATGTGCACTGCATGTGAATTCAAGGAAGCATAGAAAAGCCGTTGCGAATATTTCATCGTGACCCAGTCATTACCCGCCCAACTTCGCACTGACGATGTCATCTTGATTGATGATGAAACGTTTGCAATCCAACTGCCAATCTCGGCGAACAGACAAACAACCAAACACTTTATCATCAATCAAGATGATGATGATGACACACATCATCAGTGTGTCCGGAGAGCGTAGCGGTGCATCTACGATTGTGCGGTGAGTAGTGTTGTGAGTATTACTAGCCGGGACTGACCTCTTACGACTGGTGGTCTGGTTGGAAATGCTTTCTGACCGATCGATATCCGCATGTCCTTTGGGCTAGGTCTGTCATGCTCCAAGCAATTGGTCGACGCTCGGACAAGCCCTGTTCTTGATCACTCTGAAATCCACAACGAAGTTCACAACCTTTGCTGACGTGACTCAAGGTCGGTGTCGTCTCTTAGGTTGTCAGTCCGACAGTCGGCTCAACTGCAGCCGAGTGATCTAATCATCTATGGATTAACATGTCCCCGTATATTTATGTCCCCACTTGCCAACTTGAATTCCTGAATTTCTTAAGCTGACCGTGTGTGGATCAACGGTGACACTTCTGTTTTCCAGTGATTAGCCTAGAAACGTTTGAGTCCACTAGAGGACGGGAATAAAACCGCAGATGAGAAGTATGAAACCGGTTGGTAGGGTTGACTGAAACCTTGCTGCTTCATTTGTGTTATCCTGATTTTGTAATACATCACTTGAAAACCAGCCTAGATAAATAAACCTTCTGAATGACGAACAAATAAGATGATATTAATAAGCGTATTCTTTTGAAGGGTAATTGAAATGTCTTTAACTGTTTCGGAATCTAGACGTAACGGACTACTCGAAAGGTTGCTGAAAATTCTTGAACAACTCACGACCGGTTTTGCTCTTATTGGGGCTCATCAGGCGAGCACAGTCCCCGAGCTGGAAGAATGCCGAGGTGGTCTAGTGGGGTAGCTTAGTCTGCTTAAAATTTCAGTTCAGTTCTGTTGTGGGGAAGTTCTTATAGATCCGTCGGTTTACATGTGACAGAATGATCGGTTCTGTTACAGACTAAAGTGGCGATCCGTTTGCTAGAAGGCTGTGACACCTTGCCGAGGTATCTCTAAACGTGACCACACCATCACGTGTTCAGGCTTCGGTCAGATCAATCATATCGCCCAAGTGTGAGCAAATCTACTCAATGCCGAACAGTTGATCAGATAAGAAGCGCCGTCATCGATTTGTTACAAACACTCAAAAGTAAACAAACCGATTTTTCGCTTCATGTCAATGGCGGTGAGTGCCTCTGAAAAGCACACCAGACATTGCCACTTCCTTGCTGAATAAAACCGACAAATGTGATATCGTTAGTTGGTGATAGATTGCACAAAAATATGTGAGCCACATACTGTCAAATTTTTGGTTATATCCAAACGAAATAAGGAATGGTATTTTGTTGGATTTACAAGGTCTGGCGCCTAAGAAGCACAGCAGTACAAAACATATTTTCTACAAGTCCAAACAAAAAAACTATCACACAGTACGATAAACCAAGAAGAGGTGAAAATGCCACGCGCAGGTGCGCCGGTTCATCGCGATGGCGTTCACCGGGATATGTCGGTGTGAAAGACGGACCTGAGTTACTAACCTATTCATTTTACATCCTTCAGCTGTAACACCCTTAAAGCGCCTAGCTACCATGCCACCCGAAGGAAGCGCGAGGGCTGAGATATACTCCCATGTTGCCCAAGCTAAGGCGGAACAACTGAGACGCAGAGGTTGTGTTTGAACTACAAACCTTCCGGTCAGTAATTTCGGGCCTTGACCACGGAGCTTTCTCGACCTCACATCCCTGTATAGAAAAGCGACACGTGTTCAGTACAAAGTAGAAATAGGATTGCATTTCATAACAACATCACGTTGTAACCGTGACATCGTGCCGAGGGTGCAGATCAATATGGATCATTCAGACGGTGGACGACGAGAATTTTGGAGCATTCGGTTAGTATGGGTGTGTTATGAGTTACACAACGTATACCAGTCAGCCGTAATAGGTTCACAGAGATCCTAATCAATAAGCTCAGCGACCAACTGCTGCATCATTTGTCTCAACAGAAAGTGTAAACAACACCAAGCACCCAGATGCAACAATACATCCGGTAACTTACGCTACGCACTTTGAAGAATATTCTTCGGCCCACGTTACCCGTGTAGCGGTTTATGTTACTGATGAGGCGTGCGAGTAGTCTGTGGTCGTGTCGAAGCTCCGCCCCTCGTCTAATGGAAGGTGAAGTTTATTACGGAACTTGTGGAACTGCAGTGTTTGTTTGCAATTGTATATTAGTCAATGAATATCCATGAAAGTTCAAGAATGATCAGTTTTTAAAAACGATGTGCATATGAGACGTTTACTTTCCTGTAACTGCTTAGTTGGTGTTTGCTAATAAACGACTTCGCACCGAAGGGTTTTCCTCCTTTCGTTTGGTGCCGTCGCCAGGATTCGGATGAAGATCACGTGGCCACAACCTTTTTGGGGTGGGGATGTGGGACCTTCCTGGAGGAAATTGAGGATGTTGCGGAGGCGGCTGGACTGGAGACCGAGCGGGATAAGTTGGTGGCACTGAAGACCCACCTCACAGGCCAGGCGAAAGCGGCCCTGGATGCATCCAGAAGGGGGCCTCGGAAGATCAACTGGGACACCGCAAAGGAAGTTCTTGCAGAGGAGGTGGTTTAAGGTGGCCAATATGGGAACGGTAGTTTATGGCCCACACTACCCGTGTAATGGCGTACACTGCTGATGAGGAATGCCAGTAGTCTGTGGTCGTGCGTAAAATGCCCCTAACACAGAACTGCGTTGGCAACCTACTTCCTGAAATCCACGGCCCTAGAGGAAAACGCTGGGGATAGGTTGAACTTCCCGTCCATCGCATGGGTGCTTGCAACATTTTAGGAGATAAACCAGCCCAATGGTGACGCTCGTTTGCCACCATCATTCCGTAATTTATTGCCCTTGGAGAATTATGCGACTCTCTGGTCAAAAAAGTGTACATTAGATGGAGATTTTGCCCTTTAAATGAAACCACTCTGTGCTGAATTGTTGGAAAGCACCGTCTAATTGATAGCTAATCACGTTGCTGATCAGTCGCTCTTGGCCGAACGGTCAAGTGCCTAAACTGCCAGTCGGGCGGTGGTTGATTCGAAACTCTCCAGAGTTTCGTTAGATGCGCACTGCTGATGATTTCCAATAGGGACACAACAGCTGTACAGTGCTCCTGGGCTTTTGAGCACAGATTAGCTTTCTGAAAGATAGTTTTTCGCAAAATCATTTTGAAGTGAGTGTCGCAACTGACTCTGTGAGGACTAAAGTGTAGTTCAGACCGTCCCGGCGTTGATGACAGAGAAAAATTTCTAGACTTTCCACCTCAATAGGAAATAGAGGAAGTGGCCGCGTGTTCGATAGAATGCACTTGCAGTCTCTCTTTTCCTTTGAAAGGAAGTGTGGATAGGTACTGCGGATCTTGACGGTTGAATAGCCATGGTAGTTCGCAGTAGTTGTTCACGTGGTGCATTATCGTTGAGTTCTCTCGGTTTTGTCGAATACAAGTGGCATGTACGTCTTCCACGCGTTTTGCCACATGTCAGTCAAGTTTGCGAGCAAAATTCTGTTTACTGGACTCAGGTCGTTCCATTTTTGGACAACTCGCTTTGAAGACGCCGAAACTAGTGCGCTGGAACAAAAGATTGTTGGCTGTTGAAAGCTAGAAACAAATTTCAGCATTATCATCAAAGCTTAGGAATCCAGAGTCAAATGAGATATTCAGCTAGGTTTCAGGTGAGTCTCCGGCCAAAACCAAATTGGTATGCAAATGAGAGTATCTGTCGAATTTCGTGCAATTCTGGTTCAAGTAGAACATGAGGTTGACGGAAACTCGGGGACTGCGCTTGCCTAATGAACCCGAAGCAGAAAGGCGAAACCAATCTTGAGCTGTCGTGGGGGTTTCAGCAACTTTGTGAGTAGTCTCCTTTATGAAAAACCATGTGTATATTTCGTCGAGCACACATCTGTTTGCAGTGCAGCCAGAATACCAGATGTAAGGAGCTGTCTTACAACCCAAATGATCCTTAGAATATCATGTAGGTGTTTGAGATAATATTCACTTATTTCCGATGGGTCCACCGGGTAATAGGATGACCACACTGACGCACTGCATGAGGCATCAAAAACCTCGTCATTTTTCGCGATAAGTTAATCTCTCAAAATGTTTTATCTGGTACATTTCGGTGTATCTGAGGTTCACGTAAATAGGAAACTGCTTCAACAGCCTCATGCCCACAGTTTGAACGGTCCATGTGAATCGTACTATTTCCAGTGAGTGCGTCCTCAGTCAGATCACGATGTGAGATCCGGTAGACTTTGCCTCCTCACCATTCCGGTATTGCTGGTTCACAGACATTCCCAAAGGTTTGTGGACCGAGTGACCTTTATGCACTCAGAGGCAGGCGTACGATGCCGATTTCACCCACCTGTCAGCTGTGTTCCAGAGAACAATTTAAGAAGGCATAGGGGCTTTGTATGGATACCAATATCAGCCCCATGTCACATGGCGAGAAAGCCACCATTATTAAATCACGTGCCTGCAACTAGTTTATTGTCAGCATGGGGCTTCAAGAACGATGTTTATACTTAAAACCCTTCACTTATTAGCGGATAACTCGGACCGGGAAACAAAAAACCACAGGTGCAGACAAACTCACGTTATACGTGCTAAATTAGAAAACTCTTGCGCGAGGAATAAGGTACTGCGTCTGAGCTTCGGCTCGCATAGCGTTTGCTGATATCACAAAAATAACATTGACTGTTGTAGACCACAGTTTTTTTTAATGTCTTTTTAACACCATGACCCCGAGTCTGGATAACCGCTTGATAGCCTGATGCGCTTAGCCAAACCAGAAAAAGTCAATGAACGCGCGAATCAGCTGATCTATTGATCAGTGACGCGTACAGGCGTGTCACGTGCAGCCAAAAACGGGCTGTTTATAAAGCTCACGTGGAAAGTTCCAGGCGGGCCAAAAAGTGTACTAAAATTAGGAACTCATCTGTCAAGGGCAAGTGAAGAACAACCAATTAAATCTGTCTCAACGAAAAAGGTTATTCCATTGGTAGTTGTGTAGTTCGATTACGTTTGGAGCTGGTTCTCCTAATGCCGACCAACACCATTTTCATAGTGCCCAGCACGTCATTGCTCAAAATCATCGAATAATTTGGGATTCAGACCGATGCACGTGTAGTATTAGGCTAACGTCTCGCGCATTTCTACATGGTAATGCAACCGTGAACTTTAACGTGGCAACTATATTAAATCCATGTCTCGTAAAATTATCCGCCACGCAGTCTTTTTATTCGGCTTCTTTCTAAGTCTGAGTAGCCAGAAAATGCAAGTGTTTTGTCCTTGGGGACTTTAGCCACGTTTGTGTAATTGCAATCATGAAATGTCTCAAACGATACTAACAGTGTTGTGCCTCACGCAGGTTAAAGCATCGTCGTAATGCCATCTTCTCACGTTACGGTCTCCCACGCTCTTCGTGCGAGGTTTTGACTGACAGCCCACATCACCCTCTCTTGAACCATGTCAGGTTGATAGAGCAAACGTGTCGAAATTATTTCAAGCTTAGTTGACAGCACGTAGTATCGGGTTGTAGCGCGACCAAGTGTTGTTGAGTGTAATACATTCATACCTGTTTGAGGTATATTCATACAAACATTCATACAGGGCGTCTGACAGTGATCGAATGCTGCTCCAAGCTGTCACTGGTGGCAGAAACTGACGTCTTAGGTAAACGAACAATACCTGTACCATAATTTCAATGTGATGAGGCGCATGCCGATGCAAACTTTGGAGACGTTTTTAGGGGCTATAAATTTAGGAATCGTTTGAGGGCATAATATGTTCATCTCTATTCAGATTTCGTTAGAGGTGAGTTGGGCCCGATAGTTGCAGCGTTTTTTCATCATTTGGTTAACTTCTGTTCTCTAAGGTCCCTTGTTGGTGAGAAGTAACCTGCAAGTGTAAGTTGTAGTTGGTGGCTATGAATAACGCGATGAAAAGTGTCTTTGAATAAACCGAATGTTGTTCAATATCATTCCCATATACAGCGTTCTTTCAAATGGAGTGAAAGGAATTTTCAATCAAGCCCCGAAGGATGTCTTACTTTGAATCGTGAATGTTGAGGAGGGCTGTTGTGGAATATCCTTCCTCCAGAGGATTCCTTTGTAAGAAGGATAGTGTACGATTCTGTGCTAAGGCCGTGATCTCAAGGCAAGGAATTGGTTAATTAGACTGAACGCACGATCTAGGTGTCCTGTCTAACAGGTAACGTGTAGTCTAATTCAACGACGGACGGTCATTAATAATTGCGACGAAACCGAATTCTACGAACTTCACCTGCGTTTGTCCCGTAGTCGCAACTGGGCAGCAAACAATATATTGAATTAAATGTGAGCAGACGGTATAGATAGGAAGAAAGTGGTTCTACAAGAAATTAACAGTAAATAATGAGCAGAATTAGGGGAAAGTTTACGGCTAGATTGAAACTTGGGCAGGTAGCAACACAGAATGGCACAGAAAGGGCAGTGTGCTGTCGGACAAATTAAGTGGGGAAAATGTTGTGCAGTTCAAAGTGGGACAAATGTTGAACAACAAACCCAGAAATGAATGTGAATAAATCGAGTCATGAAAGCAGTTAATACCGAAAAACAGTTAATATAGAGTCAACTTTGTATAAAATAGAATAATTCCGTCTTGAAACTTGAGCAGTCATCGGAAGGGTAA